>MU968359.1:57095555-57663091 GCA_034641835.2 Pinus albicaulis | reverse complement strand
GTTGCGTGCACAAGAATTGATTTTGGTTAAGAGAATATTTGTGATGTTTTCTCTTTTGGTATTCTATTTTGGACATAGGTGTATGACATGAATGGTGATTCATAATTGAGACACAGATCCATGGATGATCATGGTTAGGTGGAACATATGGTTTATTATGATTTATGGATGATACATGATTTGTATGATTATATGTGCGTAATATCGTACTAAGCATGATGTGGCAGGGGACTTGGTCACTGCCAACAGGGATGCTCAAGTTATAAATGACTGTGGAAGTCATTTCTCCAAAACCAAAATGACTACGAAAGTCATGCACAATATTTGGTAAAATTTGAATAAGTTAATTATGAAATTCATTTGATTTATTTGATCAATGAGATTGTGATGTGTGCAGGTCTTGGAAGAAGACCTTACCAACGAACCATCAGATGGGTATGAGCTCACAATCAGTACCTTAAGGTGAAACGCGAAGTTTCAAAGCAGAGTAGATGAGAAGCCATGGAAATTAGGGCGCGGAGTCCTAAATCCATGAAATATAAAGACATGGAGTCTTGGATATATGATAAAATGATTAGGACGCGGAGTCCTAAATCCATGAAATATAAAGACGTGGAGTCTTGAATCTATAATGAAATGTTTGGGGCACGGAGTCCTAAATATTTAAAAAGATCAAGATGTGGAATCTTGGATCTTTAGAGTAGATCAGGGCGCGGAGTCCTCAATCTACTAAGGCACGAAGATGCATACAATAGGGGTGTGGAATCCCTATTATCCGGAAGAAAAATACCACTCATGGGCAGTTCACATATGAATTTCCTTAATAAAATCTCATTCCTAACAATTTTGGAGTGACTTTCTAAAAATAGAAAATCATCTCTACTATTTCAAGTATGACTTTCCAAAAATAGTAATTCACCTCCAATAAATGGGTAAACAAGTATACTTGAAGGAAAATCACTTAACTTATGATTAATCAATCGTAATAGTTCAATCTCGACTTAATCCTCAATATTATTAATATTATTAATATTATTATTATCTTTTATGAGACTATGATATTATTATTAAAAGGGAATTATATCTCCTTAATCACTTCACACCTCTCTCCTTCATGACTCTCATGGATCTATGAACTCTCTCTATTTTAAATATTACATTACACTCTCTTTTATGCACTCATAAAGGAATGGCATATTCCTCTTACACTCACTTTAATGCATATGTTACACTCTCCTTAAATAAGGCATGCATACCTCTCCTTAATGGCATAAGTTACACTCCTCTAAATGGAATACAATGCATGCATATTACTCCTCCTTTATGACAAGAATTGGTTTCTCCTCCTATATATGAGTCTCATGTATTCTCACTGGGGGGAGAGGAGGTAATGCCAAGAGTGGAAGAGACTTGAGGAATATTGTGAGAGGGAAAGATATGGAGAGTATCCAATTACTTCCAAAACAAAAATCTGAATTTCTTACTAATCTACTAAGTATCTATTGAGGTTGAACATGAGTGGTATTTAGAGGAAGTGAAAACTATCTTCCTTAGTTTTCCTTGCATCTCTCTCTCTACTGTTGTATTTTGGTACTGTTTGTGAGCTTTTACAGCTCGAGGGTTCCAGGGGGAGGAGTTCTCCCTGGATATGGTTGGGTGGAAAACTGGATGGTTCAAATGAGTTGGTTAAGGGATCAAAGGTGGATCATATTCTCAATGATTGGAGCTGAATATCTCTTCAAGTATAATTTCCATTGTCCTAAAATTATAGTATAGCTTTAGCATAAAATAAAAAGTAGACATTTAAATTGTTGTAAGCATCTAATTTTGGTTTAGGCTTATGTTATCTAGAATATTATTGATTAGTTAAAAATGAAGACTAGATCAATCTATATGTATGGATGTTTAGATCTCAATATTGGATTTATTATTGGTGTAGTTTATGGTGCTAATCTTGGTATTGTAGAATTTGAGAAAGGAAAGCTAAATATTGTTGAAGGTAATTGCAATAAATAAATTCCAAAGGACTCGGGTAAGTATTTCACGATTTATGGTTTTTTTCCAAGTAATTAGATGCATGTTTTAGAAATGGTTTTAGGATAGTTTGCAAAGTGTTTGACAAAGTCCGTGAATGAGTAATGTTATTTATGCATAAATAAGTGCTAACTTGCAGCTTACATCAGAAGTAAGAAAATGGACATGTACCCAAAACATACCTGGAGGAATTACAGAATCAACCCTTAAAAGAAAATGCAAAAATAATGGAAACTAAAATATGGTTTGGAAGATCAAATGCTTGAGGTAAGTTGGAGATAAATTTCAGTTATGGCTTATGTTTCATATTCTTATCAATAATTCAATGTTTTTTTAATTCAAGTTGTTGTAATAGTACTATCAGAATTTTGACAAAAAGCCTTAATGGCTGTAGCATTTAGGGCTGCCATATGTTTGTTAAATTGTAGCAATTGGTGCAAAAAGCTTGTCAATCATGTCAAATGAATTAGCTTGTGGGTGGTAAAATGTTTCAAGAACTCATATGGTGGATTTAGAAATGTGTGATTTCAATGAGCATATCTTTGTAGCATAACTCTGGGTTGTTTTTCCTCATGTAGAGGTGTAGTTGTAAGTTTTCATTCCATGTGTTTGACAAAAGTCATAAATGAAACATTTAGGCTATAAATTTTGTTGTTTTCAAGAATCGCATTCCTGGGCGTTTTTAATTCGATTCAGCCCAACATCAGGGGGTATCCGTGCCTATTGGACATGTAACCCCTGATTTCATTCCAAAAAAATACTTTTCAGAACCCAGATCGGAAATCTGGGCGATTTGGCAGATTGCTGCTGTGAGTTATATTCGCCTGTTGTTGAGTCTTTGATGAAAGACTAAGATTATTTAGTCTCTGTTTTAAGATGGAAACATTTAAAGTTTCAATTCTGAATTTTATGAGATAAATATGTTGAAGAATAATCTTAAATTCATTGTTGCTAAGTGTTTGACAAAATGCCTCAATGACTTTTAATTGCATGCTTGCAATGTGTTTGTCATAAGGGCTCAATGAGTGTAGGGTGCATGTCTGCAAAGTGTTTGTCAAAAGTCTTGAATGGCTGTAGCTTTTTTGCATATAAATTGTTAGTGTAAAATTCTTAGTTATTATTGTTTTTATGTTACTATAAATTATAAATAAACTATTTAATGGGTGTAGTTTCCTATGTCTGCAAGTTTTTGGTATGAATGTGAAAATGAATTTAATAATTTGCTGAAGTGTGCATAAGACAACTGTTTCTTGTATTATCTAAAGCTTTCAAGAAGAAAATGGCTTGTTGTTGGAAACAATTTTACAGTGACTAATTCTTTAGGATTTTGTGCAAATGAGTATTAGTGATTATGTGACATCTACTTCTCTATCTTACTGATGGTGGGTAAGGTGGGACCTTACATATGGTATCAGAGCGAGTTACAATGCTAGGGCCTAATGGGCCAACATGCTTACTTGTAGGTTGATGATGTATGAATGTTTATTTTGCATGCATGTTGAGTTGTTGTATATCTTGACTTGGAAGCATATTGGTTGCATAGAGGATATTATTATCATTATGTCATTTAGTGACTCATGAAATAAAATAAAATAAAATCCCTTATATTCCTTTATATTTTTGTTAAGACACATTATCAACAATATGTTAAAATGCTTAAAGACATGTTGGGAAAGGATGTGCTTGAGAAAGTTGGGGTTAAACCCAAGTATGTGAATGACTTGATTTTCAATCAATGAGTGAGATAGGTGGAGTGAATGCATGGTTTCATATATTTTTAGTGCATCATTTTCAATGTGATATGGGCTTAGTAGCCATCTTTACTTGCTGAAATCGTATCTACCAAGAAGAATATTGGCTTATTTTGGACTATAGTGTGATGACCTTGGTGTGTATGCTTTGGGAATGAGTAACAAGTGTAAGGCTGAGATTCCATTAACGTGATGATTGAGTTCATCATGATAATTTTGAATCTTTTCATACCTACACTAAAGGAAACTTAACTAAAAGCTACCTTGAAAGATGTCACTTTTAACTATGAATGTAAATTCAAGAGTAATGTATGTGTATTAATTAGATGTGTTAAAATATGATTTGGGAATACATTCTTAATGAGTAAGAATGAAATTTCTCTGATTTCTTTGACATGATTTTGTGTATTTTGGGTTGACATTAGGCATCAAATAACTTTAAATTACTCAAATACTAGGTTGAGGTACGACCTTCCTAATAAAAAATAGGCTTAAATGATTGGTGCATGATGGGTTGTGAAAGCCATTTGAAGGAACACTTGAATGTTATGTTTTCCTTAAGCTAATGTATGGGTGTGGAATCCATACTAGCATATATCTATGAGAAAATGTATGGGTGTGGAATCCATACTAACATATATCTATGATCTAATGTATGGGTGTGGAAACCATACTAGCATATATCTATGAGGAAATGTATGGGTGTGGAATCCATACTAGTATATATCTATGAGATAAGTAATGAGGTAAGGTATGGGTGTGGAATCCAAAGTAAAATATATCTATGAGCTAATTAATTCTTCTAGTTAGAATATTTTGATGGAATCTGATATTCATGATTAAGGAATGATTATGTGTAATTAAAGTTAAATGGATAGAGATTTGTAACACAAATTTTCTTGAGCTTTAAATCCATTATTTTATTTTTATTACAAATGAAGATACTAAGATTGGTATACTAAACACCATTAGGTGGTTTAGAATGTTTGGAATAATTGATTTTGATATATGGAAGTGTGAACTAGATATATATCCTCTAGTATTGTAATCCTTTTGTATGTATTGAATTTAGGTAGAATTAAAATGACTTTCAAATTCTTGAAATGTAGAAAAAGATTATTGTGATAAGTTGATGAAATAAATTTTCTATTGGCTTAAGACAAATTAGGTCTAGGAAAGCCATAATAGTCTCTTTAATGATTTTATCAGTTGAATATTGGTTGCATTCTATTTAACCAAATTAATTAGAGAAATTATGAGGATTGAACTCATGTATTTCTCTAAGCTATTGCTAGTTTGGTGATCACGTCAAAATTCAAATTGTTTATAAACTGTGAAGAGAATAACATGTTTAGAAGGTAAATATTTTATGTGGTGAGAACTTGTTTTATTTGAAATTAAAGAAAAAAAAAAAGCATGTGATTAATGAAAAGCTTAGTTGAGTTCTTGTTTTACAAGAATATGTGCTTGTGATATTTTTTGAGGGAGAAATTGAAGGAGAGTGAGATCACATTTTGATGAATTGGAATTCTTGCATGATTTAGAAGCCTAAGATGAGTGTATTGTATGTGGAATGGAAGAGATTGTTGGATTTAGGAATTTTTTGTTGGGATGTATAGTTGTTTGAGTATTTATTAGTCCTACAAAATGTTGTAATAATTTGAGAGGGTGGTAATTATCCTTAAAAAAAAGGGGGGGGTCTAACTTTAGGCTAGAAATTCCCTTGTGATAGTCTAAATCTTATGTAAATTTAACAAGATTCATCACATTTTGAGAAATGTATGGTTTTCATAGCTTGTTGTTGTGTATGTATTAATAGTAAGGAATAAGATATGAAATCAAATGATTTGATTAATTACTAAATATAAATCATGACTGATTTCATAGTTGGAAAACAAATTGACATAAAGTTATCAAGGTTACCATATTTTCATAATTGTGAGAGTTGTTCTTGATTACAAGCCACTTTCAAAAATATATCATTAATCTACTTTTAGAATGAAGATATTCTAACTAAGTCATTTCATAATTGATTCTCAAGTTAGAGAATTGAATAATAATGAAGATTATGCAAACTAAAGGAATGATCTATAATACATAAGTGGGTCAATGAGGACTGTATTTAACCTTAGGTTGTTAGTTAAAAAAAAAAAAACAAAAACAAAAATGGTGCCTTGAACCTCAAATTGTATTTTTGCCTAAAGAGTAAACGTTTAGTAAAAACTAAAGATAAATCCTAAATATTTTGATTGCAAGGATGTCTTATGGAATGAAAAGAGGAAAATTGGATTGAGAAGACATAAATCAAGTGGGATGTAAGAGTGTGTTTTATATATAATGTCATGTTTTGTTGTGTAAGAGTGGGTTTTATATATAACATCATGTTTTGTTGCATAATTTCACTCACAATTGTATGTGGATTATTTTATGCTTATTGTATGCCAATTTGATTGTGATATGGGATGGACCATCATTGTTGTGTATACAACCAATGTGTGTTCTATTTATAGCTTGGCAAGCTCAACATACTACAGAACCAAGAAGATGACACATGTAGGATTCATATAGACTATGAGAAAGAAAAACATGTAGAATATCAAATTATTATAGATAAATTAAGTAGATATCATATCAATTACATACAATAGTATTTTTATATGGTACTATAAATTGTATGGCTGGTTTTGATATAGAAATCTTTGGTATTTTCTATCAAAACATGTCTAATATGGCATGGATATATTTTCTACTTGATTAATAATGGTATGTTTAGTTTTCATGGAGTTGCTTCCAATTTAGAAAACATTAAACTATGGATTGGCATGAAGAAAAAAATATATCAAATACATATACATAAGGTTAACAACTTATTGATAGGAGAATCTAAAAGAATTAAGTATCTTATGACAGTAAGAAAAACTTCGGGCCAAGTTTAGCCCAAGAGGGGGAGTATGTAGTGTCCCTTCTTAGTGAGATAGCTTTGATGACACTTAGAGATGGTGATTTTGATATAATGATATAATATTATGTATGAAAGAATTATGTACATGCTTATATGCTATGACCTGGTTTGGGTCACTTGGTTGTTGTGTGCTTATGATAATATCTATGGTTGCGTGCACAAGAATTGATTTTGGTTAAGAGAATATTTGTGATGTTTTCTCTTTTGGTATTCTATTTTGGACATAGGTGTATGACATGAATGGTGATTCATAATTGAGACACAGATCCATGGATGATCATGGTTAGGTGGAACATATGGTTTATTATGATTTATGGATGATACATGATTTGTATGATTATATGTGCGTAATATCGTACTAAGCATGATGTGGCAGGGGACTTGGTCACTGCCAACAGGGATGCTCAAGTTATAAATGACTGTGGAAGTCATTTCTCCAAAACCAAAATGACTACGAAAGTCATGCACAATATTTGGTAAAATTTGAATAAGTTAATTATGAAATTCATTTGATTTATTTGATCAATGAGATTGTGATGTGTGCAGGTCTTGGAAGAAGACCTTACCAACGAACCATCAGATGGGTATGAGCTCACAATCAGTACCTTAAGGTGAAACGCGAAGTTTCAAAGCAGAGTAGATGAGAAGCCATGGAAATTAGGGCGCGGAGTCCTAAATCCATGAAATATAAAGACATGGAGTCTTGGATATATGATAAAATGATTAGGACGCGGAGTCCTAAATCCATGAAATATAAAGACGTGGAGTCTTGAATCTATAATGAAATGTTTGGGGCACGGAGTCCTAAATATTTAAAAAGATCAAGATGTGGAATCTTGGATCTTTAGAGTAGATCAGGGCGCGGAGTCCTCAATCTACTAAGGCACGAAGATGCATACAATAGGGGTGTGGAATCCCTATTATCCGGAAGAAAAATACCACTCATGGGCAGTTCACATATGAATTTCCTTAATAAAATCTCATTCCTAACAATTTTGGAGTGACTTTCTAAAAATAGAAAATCATCTCTACTATTTCAAGTATGACTTTCCAAAAATAGTAATTCACCTCCAATAAATGGGTAAACAAGTATACTTGAAGGAAAATCACTTAACTTATGATTAATCAATCGTAATAGTTCAATCTCGACTTAATCCTCAATATTATTAATATTATTAATATTATTATTATCTTTTATGAGACTATGATATTATTATTAAAAGGGAATTATATCTCCTTAATCACTTCACACCTCTCTCCTTCATGACTCTCATGGATCTATGAACTCTCTCTATTTTAAATATTACATTACACTCTCTTTTATGCACTCATAAAGGAATGGCATATTCCTCTTACACTCACTTTAATGCATATGTTACACTCTCCTTAAATAAGGCATGCATACCTCTCCTTAATGGCATAAGTTACACTCCTCTAAATGGAATACAATGCATGCATATTACTCCTCCTTTATGACAAGAATTGGTTTCTCCTCCTATATATGAGTCTCATGTATTCTCACTGGGGGGAGAGGAGGTAATGCCAAGAGTGGAAGAGACTTGAGGAATATTGTGAGAGGGAAAGATATGGAGAGTATCCAATTACTTCCAAAACAAAAATCTGAATTTCTTACTAATCTACTAAGTATCTATTGAGGTTGAACATGAGTGGTATTTAGAGGAAGTGAAAACTATCTTCCTTAGTTTTCCTTGCATCTCTCTCTCTACTGTTGTATTTTGGTACTGTTTGTGAGCTTTTACAGCTCGAGGGTTCCAGGGGGAGGAGTTCTCCCTGGATATGGTTGGGTGGAAAACTGGATGGTTCAAATGAGTTGGTTAAGGGATCAAAGGTGGATCATATTCTCAATGATTGGAGCTGAATATCTCTTCAAGTATAATTTCCATTGTCCTAAAATTATAGTATAGCTTTAGCATAAAATAAAAAGTAGACATTTAAATTGTTGTAAGCATCTAATTTTGGTTTAGGCTTATGTTATCTAGAATATTATTGATTAGTTAAAAATGAAGACTAGATCAATCTATATGTATGGATGTTTAGATCTCAATATTGGAGTTATTATTGGTGTAGTTTATGGTACTAATCTTGGTATTGTAGCATTTGAGAAAGGAAAGCTAAATATTGTTGAAGGTAATTGCAATAAATAAATTCCAAAGGACTTGGGTAAGTATTTCACGATTTATGGTTTTGTTTCAAGTAATTAGATGCATGTTTTAGAAATGGTTTTAGGATAGTTTGCAAAGTGTTTGACAAAGTCCGTGAATGAGTAATGTTATTTATGCATAAATAAGTGCTAACTTGCAGCTTACATCAGAAGTAAGAAAATGGACATGTACCCAAAACATACCTGGAGGAATTACAGAATCAACCCTTAAAAGAAAATGCAAAAATAATGGAAACTAAAATATGGTTTGGAAGATCAAATGCTTGAGGTAAGTTGGAGATAAATTTCAGTTATGGCTTATGTTTCATATTCTTATCAATAATTCAATGTTTTTTTAATTCAAGTTGTTGTAATAGTACTATCAGAATTTTGACAAAAAGCCTTAATGGCTGTAGCATTTAGGGCTGCCATATGTTTGTTAAATTGTAGCAATTGGTGCAAAAAGCTTGTCAATCATGTCAAATGAATTAGCTTGTGGGTGGTAAAATGTTTCAAGAACTCATATGGTGGATTTAGAAATGTGTGATTTCAATGAGCATATCTTTGTAGCATAACTCTGGGTTGTTTTTCCTCATGTAGAGGTGTAGTTGTAAGTTTTCATTCCATGTGTTTGACAAAAGTCATAAATGAAACATTTAGGCTATAAATTTTGTTGTTTTCAAGAATCGCATTCCTGGGCGTTTTTAATTCGATTCAGCCCAACATCAGGGGGTATCCGTGCCTATTGGACATGTAACCCCTGATTTCATTCCAAAAAAATACTTTTCAGAACCCAGATCGGAAATCTGGGCGATTTGGCAGATTGCTGCTGTGAGTTATATTCGCCTGTTGTTGAGTCTTTGATGAAAGACTAAGATTATTTAGTCTCTGTTTTAAGATGGAAACATTTAAAGTTTCAATTCTGAATTTTATGAGATAAATATGTTGAAGAATAATCTTAAATTCATTATTGCTAAGTGTTTGACAAAATGCCTCAATGAATTTTAATTGCATGCTTGCAAAGTGTTGGTGATAAGGGCTCAATGAGTGTAGGGTGCATGTCTGCAAAGTGTTCTTGAATGGTTGTAGCTTTTGTGCATATAAATTGTTAGTGTAAAATTCTTAGTTACTGTTGTTTTTATGTTACTATAAATTATAAATAAACTATTTAATGGGTGTAGCTTCCTATGTTTGCAAGTTTTTGGTATGAATGTGAAAATGAATTTAATACTTTGTTGAAGTGTGAATAAGACAATTGTTTCTTGTATTATCTAAAGCTTTAAAAAAAAAAGGGCTTTTTGTTGGAAACAATTTTACAGTGACTAATTCTTTAGGATTTTGTGCTAATGAGTATTAGTGATTATGTGACATCTACTTCTCTATCTTACTGATGGTGGGTAAGGTGGGACTTGACGGTCAGTCAAAGGTTTGAATGTAATTGGGTGCATGATCAGTGGGCCAGACACACCTAAAGAGTTGGTCATCGTAGTGCAATAATTACTATGAGTTGTTGTTTGCGGCAAAGAACAGAGAGTTGCAAAATGATTCAAGATAAGAAGGCTGAAAGATACCAAATACACGGGAAGAGATGCATTGTTGAATGGCAAGTATGAAGGCTTGGTGAAAATGGGATTTGAATGAAATCCACAAGTGAACAAATGAAGTTCACAAAGGAGGAGAAGATGACTGGTGATAGTCATTTCAGAGGTTCTGAAAAAGACCGCAATAGAAGAAAGAAGAAGGAATATGCCAAGGAAAATGCCAAGACAAATGGCATATGTAAGCGATTGATGGAAGAGTATGAGAGGGAGAAAGTTGAGATAGTAGTTCACCTTGAGTTATTGATGGAATTGTTGCAGAGAAATACGAAGACCAGAGACATGGTTGGACCATGAGGATGAAAGTGAAATGGCAGAGACTACACGCAAAGAGGGAAAAACAAGTAAATATACAGTTGACAGAAGAGTTGAGGAAGCTCAAGTAGATGATGAGTGTGCAATTGAGATGTGAAGAACTCAGAGAGGCTGAGTTGAAAATGGAAGTTTCCATTTGTGGCCCAGAACAGGGTGAAATTCTGGGTGAAGAGATTAATGAGAAAGATCTCATGGACTATTGGAATAGTTCAAAAGAATTTGAAGATATGTTGACAAGAGAAGCAGATGAGGCTATGAAGCCTTGTATTTTTAAATCTCACAGCTTGTGTATGTTTGCAGGATGTGCAGAAGATGGTGGACAGTCTGGTGAAACTATCACAGAGATGAATGAAACTCTTGAGGTGAATTATGATGGAGAATGCCTTTCAGAGGAGGAAGGTACTGATTTGTTGCAGCAAAAATAATTCATAGATGAATTCTTATTTGGTGTAAGACAACCAGTTGAAGCTGCTGTGGAGCAAAAGCATAATGAAAATGCCGAAGTGATATTCCAAGGAGGTAAACAAGTGAATTTGTTTAATGAAATTGATGAAATAATTTTGCAATGTGATAATACAAAAAATAGGATAACTCAGGAGGATTTCCAGAAGAAGAATGAAACTAAGAATGAAGTTGTGATGAAATGCTGGAAAGGTTTCACATGGAAATAGAGTTCTTGGAACGATGGCTCAAGGAACTTGAAGGAGAAATGAAGCTTGCATAACCTGATACATAAGAGATTGCAGTTGTTGTGCATGAAAAGGATGAAATGTTTTTAACGTTTATAGAGTTAAGTTAATGTTTTAACTCTTCAAATAATAATGTGACTTTTGATACAAAAGGAAACATTAATAAATATGATGTTGAAATCAGAGAAATTGAGCAGAAAGTATTAGAAGATGATATGAAAGATCAGGAGAAACAAGAAAGTTATGTCCTTAGAGACATAAAGGAAACAGAAGTATTGAACCAACAGGATAAAGATGAAAGCAGCCAGCAATTCAAAACAGGATCTGCTGAAATCCAAAAAGTCTATGATGAGAGATTGGTGCTTGAAGCATAAAAAGAGGCCGAAAGGTCATATCTTTTTAAAACTAATAATTTGTTGATTAATGCAGGTACAACACCGGATGAGAAATTTGTTACTATAGGAGCAGTCCATGACTATAGTTGTGATCAAGGAGAAATTCTTGATTATTCTTCATTTTAGAAAGTTGAATGTTCAGAGCAATTGGAGACAGAAGCATCAAACAAAGAGGAATTACTCCGAGGAATTGGCGAAAGAAATTGTTGGAGAGGCCGATGGAATCCGGTTGATAGAATGAGCGATGTTGATGTAAAGCCAGTTCGCGATTCTTTCAAAGTTTGGAGACTAGGAGAATGGGTATTAGTGATTCTACACGAGTCTGTAATTTTCGAAATAAAGATGATGTGGTATGGAAAAGCGAGAGTTACATTCAATAGTATTCTGAAAATACTATTCTAGAATTTCTGTGCAAATTTACAAAATGGAGTTGATACTTTAAAAGACCAGCGGCAAAACAGAGTTTGGAATCTTGGAGGGAGCAAGTTTTTGAAACTTGTGGCTATCGCATTATTAGAAGAAAGTGACAGACCTCATAGACAGGATTCTATGGAGACTTCTCTAAATGGGGAGTCTGATGCAGGAGCATCGAGCTTAATTTTCATTATTTATTTGTGTGATTTAGTGGAGTGATGTTTTTTGTAATTATTTTATAAATTATGTACATTTTAAAAAATAAATTGAGAGGAAATATATGAGTGTGAGATTTATTGTAAATATTCTCTTAATTAATTGAGAATATGAGTTGGAGTTGAGTTGTATAGATAGTTTAGGGATTATGAATTCTTTCAATGGAACTTAGTTGAGTCAAAATAGGGATAAATCTATTTTAGAGTTTGGTTGAGATACTTGTGGAGGAAATCATGGATTGGAATTAATCCACAATTATGTATAAATATGAGGTTTGTGTGAGGATAAAAGGACACAGAGAATGGAATAGGAGAGAGTGAGATAGAGAGAAATGGTGTGAGAGTTTATGTAAAGGGCAAGAGCCGAGAGGCCCACAATTGTAATATTCGAGCAAAATGGGTTGAATCTGGATTTCTTGTTGTTATTATATAACAATATTTTTGTTTATTGTTCGGCTCTCTCTTTATATATATATGTTGATAGTTGATCTTAAATGGGTTTAGTGAAGATTTTGTGATGAGGATTCCATGTTAAGGAAACACACACCCTTCTATGTGCTCTATTCTGATTTATGTAGATTCTCTCGTATCACCATGACAAGACATATGTAGAAAAAAAATCTGAAAGAACCATCTCTCATTTATCGAAATTGAGTGGATCATTTCCACAATGGCAAAATTTCTTGTCGATCGGCTCTCTCAATTGGTGTATGCACGAGTGCTTTTTCTTTAAGGCACTTCTCTGGATGGAGTCTCCAGCATGTGGCTCTTTGATGACCACTTCAGTCACAATGAGTGCAAAAGGTCTTGCGCCTCAAAACTTGCTTAACCGATTTCTTTCCCTGCTGTGGAGAAGGCTTTTCATGCGTCATCCTCCTTTCTGTTGCCATCATTCTCCAACACTTAGAAATCACATGGTTATTTAAACCAAAAAAATGACATGTTTTGAGATGCCATGATTTACGATCATGGTTATCAACATCTTATAATCCAAATTCACTCTGGAATAATGAGACTTATTATACCTTCTATGGTGGTCTCTAGTGCGATCATGGTGATGGGAGCTCGCCTAAGCTCTTTCACTGCAACATGCGCTGCCATGGGATGATGGAGAAGTGTTCCCATATATTTTCCTTAACCTATAAGCTTCCACGGTAATAGATACTAACCTCTGGTGATGTAGCTTCTGCAGCCCTCATGACATTGTTCCCACGTTACAAATTCTAGATTTTCCTACCCTTGCAACTAGCTCTTTGAATTTCTCTCCTTAGGTATGTAATGCCATGCTATCCTCCTCTCTGTATCCCTAATTATTCCTTACTTCACTCTTTTATTGTTACTTATCCTTATTATTCGTTTCTTTTGATTCTTTCTTGTCCTCTCCTAGTCCAATTCCTTCATTTTTCTATTGTTCACCCCCTGCCTCTAGTTACTTAGAGTCTAGCTAATTGAGTTTCCATCTCCTGCCATTTGGCCTCCTTGGTTCTCCCCCTCCTGCCATTTTCATTTTTTCCATGCTTCTTATAGAATTGGCCAGGTGTGGAAAAAATATTTCAAATTCATGGAGGTGAAATGAATATTGATAGTTGGATAAGAAGAAAACAATGGCAAGATGGAAAAGAAAGGCCTGAAAAAAATTGCGGGAATAAAAACTGTTCCATTTAATACAAATACAACTTAAATGTATGCCATGATTTCTTTTCTAACGTGAAAACCAAAGACCTCCAAATTCGACCTGGCCATCGAAACAAGGGCCTCCGGGTAGCATTTCGATGTAAAAGAGATAAATATATTGAAAGAGATATATATTTGAACTATTATGATGCAGGAATAATGGGATTAATTGTTGGTTTAATCATTGGTTTTTAATGTAATTATTTATCGATGACAATGTGACTACCTTCCAAATTGATAACACAAAATTTATCCTTGTTGAACCATCCTCGTTCACAGCTATAGCTATCTAGTTAGGGCCCCCACCCGAAAAAGTTAGGCTATCACATAGATAAGCCCCTACTATTTTTTTTAGGTCTTGTTACCACTCAAACCAGCAGGGGGCCTTAAATGGGTTCATAAGAGGGAAATTACTAGGATAAGGGAAATGATGGAGACTCAGCCCACTATCACCACAGCAAAGGCTCCCTACTCTTTACAGACTTTCACCGATGGGAGGAGACCTGATTGGTGAGACCCGGTATTGCACCAAGAATGATGCAACTCCCAGAGGCTTCCCTACTTTAATTTATCAACCTGGGGTTTGCACAAACTTGGAGGTGGCAGTGCTATATACACATCAAATTCATTCTACTCATGTCATCCTCTTTTGAGCTATACGAAAGGGTGTTATTTCTAGGGTTTCTGGATGAAGTATGTCACACTTTTGAATTTAGACCTAGGGCTACAAATGATTCAAATCCATTACTCTATCAGCAAGAAAATAACTATTTTACAACAAGAAAGTACATCTAACTACTATGCAATGTAAGAAATCTACACATTAAGCTATGATAAGAAATGGAAGCAAACTAGGCATCTTTCATGAAGTAAATTTCTGAATTGAAATTGCATAAAGAAAAATACCTAATCGCACTTTTTTGGGCCAAATGGCTAAGCACACTCTGTCTACACTATGTTCTATCTATCATGCTTTGAATCATGACCTAACTATGCTTGTAAATGCATTGTTTTGCAACTAGGAGGAGAAAGCTCTAAGGTGTCTTACGAAGAGCTTGAACTCTGGAGGTGTCTTGGTGGTTTTGGAAGGTTTGGATGAGGTTGATGGTGGTTTCTGGGCTTAAGGAGGGGCCCACTAGTGCTGTTGCAAGTGATGCTATAGGTTTCTTGTAGTGCTACAGGAAAGTTCGTAATTGCTACAGGAAACAGTCCGGGGGAAATCCGAGGCCAAAAATTGGTGAGAAAGGCATAGGGAAGGTGGAGTGGAGGTGTTTATGGATGAGTAGAAGGTGTACAAGCCATTTTCCAAGCTCAAAACCTCTTGAGAAGCCTGTCTTGCACCTCTAGGGTTTTCTCACAGTGCAAAGATGAAAAATATAAAAATAGGCCTGATGGTGATTTTGATGAAAAAAAGGCTAATGAAGGGTGAGAAATGAAGCTGAAGGTGTTGATGAAGTCCTCCTTTGTTGCTATACTTGAACGTACAATAAAACTACCTATTCATGCAAAAAATATTGACAAATTCATGATGAAGGAAATGGAAAATATGAGTTGAATTTGGAAAGAAAACCCTACTTTAGCCTACAAACATAAATCTAACACAACATTCTAAACATGTTCATGGCACTATAACAACCTAACTATTCATTCCAAGAAATCATAAACTAAAAATAAATTTTGGCCTGTGGAGAAGGTCTACCCTCCTCAAGCTCCAATGAAAGAGATGAGAGAGGTAGGCTTCACACAAAACTTTTTGATTTTATAAACTATTCTACCAACATGTAAGCAAGTTTAATCTATAGCAAAAGACAAATAGAAGAAAACTAAAAACAATGAATTGAATAAGTAAGCAAACTAGCTAAACACTCGTAACCAAACTAGATACAATGACATAAAAGTAAAGAATGAATACACAAGAGAGACTAAGGCCAATGGATTGGGCCCTAACCCACAAACCTAGCCCTCTGAAACTAGATCAATGAAGCACAATTTGAATACATATTTTATTGCAGAAAATAGTCTCATTGCATCAACATGAAAGTCTCAAAAACCTATTACAAGAGCTAAGAGTCCATTAGCTTCCTTGAAATTTCGAATCCTAATGAGCTCTTGCTCAGCCCTATGTAACCTAGAGGGTAGCTACCAACAACTCCCTAAAAAGTAGGTGATGTGTCCACTTTGATTGCAAGTAAAGTATAGCTTTGGTTCACTTGATCTTGAGTTTGCTTGGTTGCCTTTGATTTCGAGCTGTTGGAGGGAATATCGAGGATCCCTTGGCTGCCTTTGGGAGTTAAGGAGGTGGAAAATATCCCTAGAATATCTCCTTGTTGTCTACTTCGAACTTTAATGGAAAAATATTCATAAAAATGAAATATATTTGTGATTTTCCTGCATTTAGCTCATGTTAGGCATTTGAAGTATGACAAGCCTTAATCACCATCTACACTAGCAACATAAGACCATAATATAATTAAAATGTGAGAAAAAGAGACTTAATAAGGAAAAAAGGTGACAATTAACCCCTCCAAATGTACTTAGTGATGGAGCTCATCATCCCCCTACCAAATGGTTTCTCATCCCCTGAGAAACTTAGTCTTGCTTCTACATTTCTTTCAAAGCGTTGATGGACCTTATGACTTCCCAAGGAAGAAGTGTGGGAGTGCCTTCAGGAGGGTAAAAGCTATCATTTTTTTCTACTTCTTCCCACTCTCTGTTCTGCTCATCTTGGTCTTTTCCATCACTCAACCCAAGTAGCAAGGGTGGACTGAGCTTCAAACCAAGCCACTGAATCTTTCTGGCATGCATGGCCCTCTTGTATAGTGGTGCTCTTTCTAAGGCACTTCTCAATATTTCTGGTGTGTGGTAGTCCATGTTTCTAAGGCTGTGAGGGAGGTTGTTCCATCTCCTTTGGCTTAGCCATTATGCACTCATCTTCCAACAACCTAGAAACATAAAAGTGAGCCATGGCTTGAGCTTGTCTGTGGAGGTATTTTTTTCCAAGTGCAGGATCCTTTTCTATCTTAAGATGGTTGTTGATGACTCCCCTAGGGCTGAATAGTTCTGCCCTAATGTGTAAAGGTTCTCTATTTTCTCTCTTCATAACCCTCCTTACTTCTTATGCTCTAGTCTATTCATTAACCATCCATGATGACAATGCAATTAACTGCATGTCTCCCATCCTAGGATTGGGGTCCCAAGTATTCAAGTTTGTCAACATAAGTTTGTGCATGTAGAACTCAACCATTTTTTCCTTGTCTACCATACTTGATTGGTTGCAAAATTCAATGAAATCTCTATAGTTCTGAAAAGGTAAGGATCCATGGGAGGCTAATGTTTTGATTTGAAATAGGAGCCACTGATCCTTGAAGTAAACTACATAAGAATATGATGGATATCTGTGTTGAATGGCCTTCATGCACAAATCTTCCATGGTGGTAATTTTTTTTCTTTTTGCTGAAGTTTCTCCCGCAATGCTACATTATCTGCTTGGGCCTTTTGAAGCTTCTCTTTAAACATGGATTCTCTGAGCCTAACATCAGACAATTCCTTCCCCAACTCGGCTACTTTTCCCTCCATGACCCCTATGTCATGCACACCTTTAGATGTGGCAAGCTTCATCTATGTAGGTTTTAAGCCTGTACATAAATTTCCCGCAAATGAATCTTAAAGACAAAAATAAACAATAGCGAGAGCATAAAACATAAAATAGATATACACAGAGATTTTCCCCTGGATCCCAAATCGGGACTACTAGCTTGATTTTTTATTATATTCCTTTTAGTGTTACAACACATATATATACATGTCGAAGCATACATAAACCCCAATCCATTAACCCTAGATTAGAACATAACCGTATTTCCCTTGACTAGATCTACAAAATACCAAGGGACGAAAACCATCATGCCCGAAAACCATGTGCAAACCCATGCACAAAACCATGGGTGAGTCCACCTACTGAAAATAGGGTCCAAAAAGATTTTCTCGGGGCGCTGCCCCGGACCTCGAACAAGGGGGGCTGTCGCCCCCCCTGTGACCCCCTTGCTGTGCCCGGCGCAATGTACTGGGCATACTTTCACCCCCCTGCGCATGTGACTAATTGTGGAAATAATATAACACATACCCAACATTATCCCAATTGTTGTTTTCTTTACACAGGGGGCTACAGGAGAGCTTAGTCATTATCCCAGCTCTACAATAGACATTGTTTCTCTACACCAAGAGAACTTCTGAGTGCTCACAGACTTCGTCAATGCATTTGCAACATTCTTCAAAGTGTCCACCTTTACCAGTAACACTCATTTATCCTCAATCATATCTCGTACAAAGTGATATTGAACATCAATGTGATTTGTCTTTGAATGATAAGTAGGGTTCTTAGCCAAGAAAATTTCACTTTGGCTATCACAGTCTATCCTTATAGCCCGCTGCACCAACCCCATACTTGAAAAAAATCTCTGCAACCAAACTACTTCCTTACTTGCATGAGTGGTTGCCATGTATTCTTCCTCTGTAGTTGAAAGAGCCACTACAGGCTATCTTTTACTCATCCAACTAACTGCACCTCCAAATATGCTAAACACATACCCACTTGTAGATCTCCTTTTGTCCAGATCTCTAGCCCAGTCTGCATCAAAAAAATCATGGATGTCCAAAACTCTATCCAATCCTGGTCTTCCTTGGTAGCACAAGCCATAATCACTAGTGCCACGCAAATATCTGAAAACCCACTTCACTGTTGTCCAATGCTCCTTCCCTGGTTTTGACATAAACCTGATCAATACTCCCACTGCATGTGCAATGTATGGTCTAGTACAAACCATTGGATACATCAGGCTACCCACTGCACTTGCATATGGAACATGGGACATATCATCCTCTTCTTCTCGTGTCTTGGGACATTGTTCAATAGATAGCTTTCACCTACAGGAATAGGAACCTTCACTGGTTTACTATCCTGCATAGTGAACCTCTGCAATATTGTCTCAACATACTTCCTATGGTTTAACCAAAGCTTCCTCTTTCCCCGATCTCTCTTAATTTCCATGCCCAAAATATAGTTTGTAGCACCAAGATCCTTCATGTCGAATTTGGAGAACAATTAGGTCTTCAAATCCTGGATAATTTCTTTGTCATTTCCAATCAGCAACATATCATCCACATACAAGACCAGATAAATAACATGGTCACCAACTAATTTAAAATCTATACAATGATCCTCTTTGCTTCTGGTGAAGCAAAGTCCCCTTATATAGGTATCAAATTTCTGACACCACATCCTTAGTGACTATTTTAACCCATACAGATACTTTTTAACCTGCATACCAGTTCTTTCTTACCCTTCACCATAAAGCCTTCAGGTTGCTTCATGTAAATCTCCTCTTCCAGATCCCCGTGAAGAAATTTTGTCTTCACATCCATACGTTCTATCTCAAAATCAAAGCAACAACAACAGTTAAAAGTAATCTAATCGAAGTAACTTCGGCAACAGGAGAAAAAATATCACCAAAATCAATTCTCGCACCTGGGAATAACCTTTTGCTACCAATCGAGCTTTTCGTTTCTCCACCTTGCCTTCTACATTAATCTTCTTCTTAAACACCCATTTGCTCCCGATGGGCTTCCTTCCAACCGGCAACTCCACCAGATCCCATGCCTCATTTTTATGCAAGGATGCCATTTCATCAACCATGGCCTCCTTCCAGAGTTTTCCATCCTCTGAATCTACTGCCTCCCTGACGGTTCTGGGATCATCATCAGTTATAGTTAAAGAAAAAATTGAACAGAAAGCATATGGACTATACCTTTCTGGTTGTCTTCTTTCCCGAACTGATCTTCTCACAGCTGGAGTTTGTGGCTCTTCTTCTTCTGAGTCTTCTTCTGTTGTAGAGTCTGATTCATCATCCTTTAGCTCAAACTCTATCTTCTCAGGTTCCTTTGGTATGATTTCATGTTTAACAACATCTTTCACCTCTCTAAACACCACATCTCGGCTGTACACAACCTTCCTTGTTTCCGGGTTCCAAAGATTGTAACCTTTTAAACCATCCTTATACCCAATAAAGATGCACCTTTCAGATTTATTATCCAACTTGGTCCTTTTCTCCTTTGGAACATGTACATATGCATCACATACAAATACCCTTAGATGTGAAAGAGAGGGTTTCTTACCAGTCCATACCTCATGTGGAATCTTATCCTCCAACACTGATGAAGGTGATCTGTTAACCAGATAGCATGCAGTCTCCACTGCCTCTGCCCAGAATTCTTGTCCTAACCCGGTACCACTGAGCATGCTTCTTGCCTTTTCCATCAGTGTTCTGTTCATTCTTTCTGCAACTCCATTTTGCTGAGGTGTGTATGGATTAGTCTTCTGCCGTGCTATACCACACTTCTTACAGAACTCTTCAAATTCCTTCTTGCAGAACTCCCCACCATTATCTGTCCTCAACGCCTTTATCTTCTTCTCTGTCTGGTTTTCCACCAGAGCCTAAAATTCTTTAAATTTGTCAAAGACTTCAGATTTCTTCCTCAAGAAATATATCCATGTATTCCTTGAGAAGTCATCTATGAATGAAACATAGTACACAAAATTTCCCAGTGATGGAACTGACACAGGCCCAAACACATCACTGTGCACAAGTTCTAATATCTTGTTTGCCCTCTTAGCACCAGAAGGAAAACTCACCCGATTCTTCTTCCCATATACACAATGTTCACAGAAATCGAAATCCAGAGAACAATTAGACATACCTTCTACCATACCATCTCTATGCAGTATCCGAAGGCCCTTCTCTCCAATATGTCAAAGCCTTTGATGCCATAGCATGGTCTTTTCTCCAGAGACAGCTAGGCTTTCCGCTCCACTTTCGAACGCACCCATCAATAACACTACTTCCACAGAAGCTTGTAAAAGTTCCATAACGCGATTCCCTCATTAATACCGATTTTCCTCGAACCATCTTACATGTATCTTTCTCAAACAAGTTTGTTTTACACTGCATCATCCATCTTGTTTAAAAAAATCAGATTTCTAGCCAAAAATGCAGGAATTTGCGAGAACTACCGGGAAGTGTTCTAATCCTTCCACTTACGCTTCAACTTGAATTTTACATGTTCGACGGTCAGCCTTCTATCATCCCTAGAAAGACATCACGCATCATATTTCTCATACTCGCAGAACCACTCCCTATGGGGAGTGAAGTGAAAGGATGCACCCGAGTCAATCAACCATGACTCATGATTTACATGTGTATTTGAAGAAGAAGCCAAATACACATCCCCAACTTCATCCGAGGTGGTTTTTTCCTCTGCAGAAGGAGCATCATAAGATCCCTTTCCTTTCTCATGAGCTTTAGATTTGCAGTCCTTTTTGTAGTGCCCTTCCTTTTCACATTTGCAACACACCTTTACAAACTTTTTTGGAGATTTAGATCTCCCTCTAGATTTAGATCTCCCACTCAAAACCTTATTCTTGTTTCTATTCTGGGACCTTCCTCGTATAGATAAGGCATCTCCATTTTTCCCTCCATATTTCTCCGTCTCATTTTCTCCGACAACAAGGCTGAGACTATGTCATCAAAATTCAAGGTAGTTGTATTGCTACCTATTGCAATAACCAGAATGTCCCACAAGTCTGGCAGAGAACACAACAAACTGATGCACTTATCTTCATATGAGATTTTAACATCAATAGATAATAATTGACTTACCATAGTATTGAAGGCGTTCAGATGCCCGGTCACCGAGTCTCCATCCTTCATCATTAGGTTATAAATTTTTTTCTGTAGGAACAATTTATTCACAAGAGACTTAGATTGATACAAAGTCCCTAGCTTGTCCCACAAAGTCTTCGTCGTAGCTTCCCCAGATACATTCAACAATACTGAATCTGAGACACACAACCATATTGTGCTCTTTTCCTTCTGATCCAACTTCTTCCCATATTCATCTGAAATTTCCGTTAGTTTAGTACCCAGATCTATCGTGATCCACTAATCTTTATCCACCAGCAGATCCTCCATCTTGAGCTTCCACAACTCAAAACTCTGACCATTAAATTTCTTGATCTCTATCTTTCCACTGCTCGCCATCTTCTTTCACCACAAGAATTGATCTCACAGATCTCCCACTAAATAGGGTCTACCACAGGTCCGAGAAAAAAACCCCTCAGCAGCAAAGGCGTCCCCTTGAAGCCGAAACAACTCCGATACCAAATGTAGGTTTTAGCCTTGTACAGAAATTTTCTGCAAACGAATCTTAAATATGAAAATAAACAATAGCAAGAGCATAAAACATAAAATATATATACACAAATATTTTCCCTTGGATCCCAAATTGGGACTACCGGCTTGATTTTTCATTATATTCCTTTTAGTGTTACAACACATATATATACACGTTGAAGCATACATAAACCCCAATCCATTAACCTTGGATTAGAACATAACCATAGTTCCCTTGACCAGATCTAAAAAATACCAGGGGCCGAAAACCATCATGCCCAAAAACCATGTGCAAACCCATGCACAAAACCATGGGCGGGTCCGCCCATCGAAAAATAGGGTCCAATTTTTTTTTTCTCAGGGCGCTGCCCTAGACCTCGAATAAGGGGAGCTGTCGCCCACCCTACTGCACCCAACACAACGTACAAGGCGAGCTATCACCCCCCCTGTGACCCCCCCGCATGTGCGATTAATTGAGGAAATAATATAACACATACCCAACAATCTAATGATGAGTGTGTGCCCTCTCCTCTTTCAACCGATAGAATAAAGGCACTATGAACTTTTGAGGAATCAATCTGCCCCCTTCAATGTTTGTGTAGTAGGAGCTGATATTGGGTTGAGGGCTAGGGTTTGGAACTACCTCTACATCTTTGAGGACCGGCTTTGGTGAGGTGGGCTCCTCCTTGTCATACACCCCCCCCTCTTTTTCATATTTTCCTTCATCTTGTGCCTTGTCCTCAGCTTCTTTGACCTCTTGCCCATCTATGGTTGTCTTTTCTTCCTCAACTAAGGCATTTTTCTCTAATTTTGGGCCTGCTGGAATTTCCTGTAGCAAACTCTGTTTTTCTTGCTGAAGACCCTATTTTTATTACATTTCTCTCTTGTCAATTTTGAGGGTATGTGGGGGTTACATGAGGTGTATGGGATGCCAAACTTGCTGAGTGTATTTTGATGTAGGTCACAGGGGTCCTCACAGGTGAGGTCACCTCTTGGACCCTTCCTTCTTCTAACCTTATTTCATCATCTTTCTTTGGTGATTCCTCAATGTAAATAGGGCTCTTGGTGGGAGTCTGTGGTTTCCCTTGCCTCACCCTTTGACTCTTCCTAGTCCTGAAATGCATAGGTGTTTGCCTCTTCATTTTTGTTTTTACAGGTGTGCTCAAAGTGGCTAGGGTAGAAGCCACTTCATGATCTGTAATGTTTGGTAACATGCTGGTGTCTTGAGGATCACTACCTAGGCTAGGGTCCAATTATTTCTTTTCCTCTGTCTTTTCTTCCTTCTTACCCTCAATATTTTCTTTCTTCTTCCCCTCAACTTTTTCTTTCTCTTTCTCTATTGTCTCTGTGTTTTTTGTTTCAATCTCCATTTCTTCTTTTTCTTTTGCATCTTCAGCCTCCTCTTCAGCCTCCACTTCTTCTTGTTTTACCTCCCTCTACTAGATGTAAAGGTTTGTCATTTTTGGGTTGCTATGAAGGCTTCCCTATCCATGTCTATGAAAGAGGACCAAGATACATGGAGGCTTAATCTTCTCAAAGCATCATTCACTATCAATTTTATAAGGCTATGATGGGCCAAATGATGGTATTTTCTTTGCCTCACCTTATTTCTCATGTAAATTATGGAGTTCAGGAGGAAATTAGGGATGCTTAATCTCTACCCTAGAGGGAGTTCTCCTTGAAACCTAACCTCATTAAATAATCTGAAACGATACCCATAGACTACACTAAGTCTACCTTCACAAGAAATAAATTTCATGATATTGAAGGCTACTTCATCCCAGGGGTATGGAAGGCTTTCTCTCCTCACTCCATTCTTGTCTTCAATGTATTCTTATCCTAACATAAGAAGCTTTCCTTGGCTGTAGTGCTTGACATCCTCTCTTTAACCCAGTTAAATCCTAAGGGAAAAGTTGTGGCTCTGCTTATGAGTTCAGGTGATAGTGTGATGGATAGGCCCCTAACCACAGTGGTGGATCTCTCTTTTGAGTGTTATTGCAGAGACACTACAAATTCTTAAGATATCTCTTCATCAAAAAATTTCAAAAGCTCGAAGAACTCTAGCCATTGGTGGTTTTTGAAAATTTCCATGACTTGAGGATGTTGCCTAATTCTCTTAATTTCAGTGGCTCCCTTCTGTTGAATCTCCCTCCCATTTTAATGGTTGTGATAAGGAGGTGGTGAGATGGTTGAGAGTTATGTGAAGATGTCTTAAAGACGGAGGTCTTAAACAAATGAAAAAGTTTTTTTTTTTACCCTGTAATTGCCAAATTTAACTTGTTGGGTGTAAATTTCATGGAGAAATCTCAATGCTGGAGGATGGAAACCACTTACCTTTGTCCTCTAGTGTTTTTTCTTGGTAGATGGTTTCCTTAGGAATAAACTTCACCCACAGGTAGCTCTGTGTTTCCGTCTGCCACCTTGCTGATATGCTTATGTAATTCCCTGTAGAAAATCTCTATTTCCTGTAGCACGATGGTGCATGTAAGATCTGAACTCGATGTTACTATCCCTTATTGTTCCCTCTACTCTCTTGCTCTTTCTTCTCTTTGAAATTCTCAGGGAAATGGTGAAATGAGGCAGAACTTACCTTTATGGCATTATTAACTAAATTTGGAGCATTGTGTTGACTCGTACTTAACACGACTTTTCCTCTTTGAGATTGTTGGTCCCACTCCAGTTAATTGTTTCTTAGCCTGGTGATCACCTTATTTGTACTCTTTCACTCCCTCTTGAATTTATTTGACTTGCCCAAGTGGCATGTATTTTTAATTTTCCTCCAGTTTAACTTTATGAAGGTGGCAAAGTTAACTGGCCACCTTTTTGCCTTTTAAATTTCTAAAACTCAACATTAAATCATTTTGGCCATTATGAATGCATAGAAAGATGTGAAGGACCATACCTGAGCCTACCTGGTGCTGGTGTGGTGGTGAATGAGCTGGTGCAAGGAGCTGGAGCTACTGGTTGCAGCCATGATATTTTCTTTTCTATATTTTTTCTTTCTTGTTTATTTCCTGAGTGAGTTGCTTAATCTTTTTTGTCTTTTCTTCTTACAGGTGCTACATGGAAGTATTCAATGATGGATTGTGTGATTTCTCTCATAGAGTTAGTTGGTGGTCTTTCAGAGTCATCCTCATCAATTTTTCTTCATATTTTTGCCTTGTTGTGCCATGCACAAATTTGCTACAAGAAACTTTCCAATTCTTGTAGCAATCTTCTTCTTTCTTCCTCTTGATTCTTTTCTCGTAAATGGAGGGAAATGTTTTATGGATGCTAGGAATGGAGTGGTGGATAGGTGAGTGAATAGGTCTCATGCCAAGTTTCGGATGATCTAGCTACTAATGGTGCAAAATAGGGTTTAGAGAGTGAAACCTTGTGCATGGAGTGAAATAAGGCGTTGGGAATGGTAGGTACAGGAAAAACATAAATTATCATGATCTCCTTGAAGTTTAGAAATCCTTGAGAGGGCTTCTTCCTTCACAAATGATTTTCATGTAGCATTTATAGGATTTTCCTGTAATGCTACAGGAATCATGTAGCTTCTAGTTTTTCCTGTAGAAATTACAGTTAGGAGAAAAAAATGAAATTTTTGCCTATCTACGGGGTGTAATGAATGAATGGGTGTATGCTGGAGTGGTTCATGGAGTGTGCAAGAAGAGGAGAAGGAAAAATTAAGAAAAACTGCTCCTCTGTATCCCAAAAGCCATCTTTGATCAATAACCTGCCAAATAGAAAAAAAAATAAGTGCATAGGTATTTTTCTTCATTTTTCCTTTTTTGTTTTTTGATTTTTTTTTTTTTTTTTAAAGAAGGTGGGCTACCTCCACAGAGGTTTTCAACCCACAGGCCTGCCTTGGGTGCCTTAGAGAGGTTTTCACCCAAGCATATCTTATTTTCTATTTTTTCTTGTTCTCACTTATTATTTTTCTCCAGGATTGCCTCATGGAGGTTTTCAACCCTAAAGTTGACCTTGGGCGCTTCAGAGAGGTTTTCACCCATGCATATTTATTTTTATTTTTTTCCTTTATTTTATAGGAAGGGGAGGTGTTGGACATTATGGAATCAACCATGACATACACCTCCCTATTTGTTGAAATTATAAATTCTGCCCTAGACAGGGGCATTTTGTAAACCTTAAGCCCGTAACCATTGAAAAGTAGGGGAATACCTTCCTCATCTATGGTTATGATATGAACTGCGCCATTATCATAACATTTTTCCACTTCGTAGGGTCCCAACCATCTTTTCATTGGTTTTCCTTTGAAATCCTTAAACCTTGATTCATACAACAACACCCAATCTCCTTCTTGAAAGGTCTTTTCCTTAGTGTACTTGTCATGCAAGACCTTCCTTTGCAGCTAAATCACTTATGTGTGAAGGAGTGCTTGCATTTTGATCTAATACAATCCATTTAATTGCAGCAACCTATCTTGTTTGGCCTTTGATATATCTAGGTCTAACTCAGCTACCATCTTGAAGGTGTTGAACTCAAATTCAATTGAAAGCAGAGCTTTCTTGCCATAAACTAGGTCGTAAGGAGTGAACCTTGTTGTTTTTTTCCAAGTAGTGTTGTAGGCCCAAGTATCTTCTACCATTCTGTCCACCCAATATTTATTGTTGCTGCTCACAACCTTGGTGAGGATATTCTCCAAGGTTATGTTGATCACTTCCACTTGGCCATTTTCTTGAGGGTGGCACGCAGTGGAAGTCGTATGCTTTATCTTGTGCCTCCTCAGAATATTCTCAATGAGATGAGATGTGAATTGTGCTCCCTAATCAATGAATACCTCTATGGGGTATCCAAATTTTTAAAACACATTCTATCTCAAAAAAATTTCTACCTTCTCCTCGAGTTCTACCTTAGCAGCTTTTGTTTCAGCCCACTTTGTGAGGTAGTAAGTGCAAACTATGATATACTTTTTCTCGCCAGATGGTGGATCAATAGGTACAATGAAGTCCATTCCCCACTTGTAAAATGGCTCAAGAGCCACCTAAGGGTGCAAAGGCATCTCATCCCTTTGTCTAGGTTTCCCCATCCTTTGGCACTGGTCACACCTGCTAGTGTATCTTATGGCATCCTGGTGAAGGGTAGGCCAGTAGTAACCTTCCTGGAAAGCTTTTAAGGAAATCCTTTTGGAATAAAAGTGGCCTCCACAAGGGTATCATGACATGCAAAGATGATATCAAAAAATTCTTCCTCCCTCACACATGTTCCGAGAATTTGGTTAGGGCCTATCTTGAAGAGATTTCCCCCAATCCATGTGAAAGGGGCGATTTTTCTAATGATCTTTCTTTTCTCCTTAAATGATAGGTTAGGAGGGAACTTTTCAGCAACCAAGTAGTTATTTATGTCAGCAAACCATGGTGAGAGTGCTAAGATAGTGAAGAGATGTTCATCTGGTAACTGTTCATCCACCATTCCTTCTTCATCTACAGATAGAGCTAACCTGGATAAAAAATCTGCAACTATATTCTCCTTTCTAGGTTTATTAATAATGGTTAGGTCAAAATGTTGTAACAGTAACAACCATCTAATTATTCTAGCATTAACATCTGGTTTTTTCTTTAAATATTTGATGGTTACATGGTCAATGTGTACAAAGGTCTGATAACCAATGACATAATGTCTAAATTTTTTTAAATCATGGAAAATGGCTAACATTTCCTTCTCTGTGAGAGTATAATTGAGTTCAGCCTTGGACAAGTTCTTACTGATGAAATAGCTTGCATAAGGTAATTGGTTTTCTAACTGCCCCAAGGTTGCCCCCACAGCTTTCTCTGATGCATCAATGTGGATGTGGAAACACAGATTCCAATTCAGACCTTGGAGGATGGGGGAAGTATTTAGCTTTTCCTTAATGAGCTCAAAATCTTCTTGAAAAATACTGGAGCAAGTAAACTCAAAATATTTGGCCAACAAACCAAATAGTGGTGAGGCCAACTTGCTGAAATTTTTTATGACCCTTCTATAGGAGCTAGCTAAACCCAAGAAAATCCTGACATCTCTCTTCCTTTGAGGAGAAGGTACCCTTTTGATGATGGTGATTTTTTTCGGGTCCACCTGTATTCCTGCCTGGGAGATTGAGTGTCCCAATACTACTCCTGCTCTTTTCAAGAATTCATACTTTTCTGGGCTTAGGGAGAGATGCATATTAATGCATCTTCTCAATACTTTTCCCAAATTGGAGATAATTTCCTAGAATTCATCCCCATAGGGTGTGAAATCATCCATTTATATCTCAATTGAGTCATGGACTAGCTCAGAAAAAATGCTCAAGACAACTCTTTGGAAGGTGGTTGGGGCATTGCACAACCAAAAGGGTAGGACTTTGTAAGCGAAGGTACCCCAAGGGCATGTGAAAGTAGTATTGTCGCGGTCTTAAAGGTTGATTTGGATCTAGTTATATCGACTGAACCCATCTAAGAAGGAAAATAACTTCTTTCCTACAAGTCCATCCAGGACTTGGTCTATAAATGGAAAAGGGAAATGGTCCTTCTTGGTGGATTTGTTGAGTTCTCGATAATCAACAAAGATTTTCCATTTTCCATTCTTCTTCGGGACTAGGATAAGAGGAGATACCCATTCACTCTCTGATATAGGATAAATGAAACCTACATCCAACAATTTATGTAGTTTCCTTGACTATGTATTTTAGAGTTGGGTTTATCCACCTTTCTGGTTGGCACAAAATCTTGCATCCTTCCTTAATGTAAATATGATGTCTGCATACCGAGGGATGCGCCCCTTTCATGTCCTTGTAATCCAAAGCAAATGCATATAGGTTTTCTTTCAAAAGCTGGCATAACTGCTCTTCTTCTCTATCTGAGAGGTTTGAGTTAATCTTCAGAGATTTGGATGGGCCAAACTCCATAGCCTTGGTGGTTTCAGAGGTTGAATCAACTGAGTGTGGTTCCATCCAAGGGTGGTTTCAGATTCTCTGACTAGGTTTTCAAGCGGGTTGTTAGTGGGGGGCTGTTTTTTAATGACATGGTCGATGAGTTCATCTTCATCAAGTTGCCCCCCTCTAAGAAAAAAATCTATGGTAAAAATGGGGGTAGTGTTGTATACTTCATCTTCTTCTTCATCCTCCAACCATATAGGTAGATCATGATCAATGGAAGGCTGGGCTAGAGGATATAATACTAGTTTTTTAGACAAGGGCCCATTCTTAATAGTCATGTTTCCAGCCTGAAAATTGATATACGCATCGGCAATGGATAACCAAGGTCTCCTTATGATGAGAGGATATCCATTAAACTTGGTTTTCGGCTGCATAACTAGGAAATCTGTAGGACACTCCCAAGAGTCAATTGAAACCATAAAATCCTCAATAATTCCTTCTGCAGTTATTGTGGACCGATCTGCAAGTTGCAAAACTATTGTGGTTTTCCTCAAAGTCCCTTGGAGGTTGAGTTTCAGCATAGTTTCCTTGGTCATAACATTTAGGGCAACCCCTAGATCAATCAGAGTATTGGGGACTACGACACAATCTATATGCACATCTACAACTAGATTTCCAGGGTCCAGGTACTTTGGGAAGATCACCCTTCCCAACATTAATTCATACAACCGTCCTACTACATTGATGGTGGGGGTATATTTATTCTTTCTCCCAGGTTTCTTGAATCACTTTTACTTGATGAGCCTATTGTAAATAGGGAAATCCTTAATGGCCTGGAGATGGGGTATTTTTACACACAAATTTTTCAGTTCTCCCAGAAGTTCGGTCTCCTCTGAGGTGTGCGGACTGGAATGGATCAAGCTCTTAAGAAAAGGAGGTTGTTGGATTTGAGTGTTACTTTATTCCTTTTCCTCCTCAACCTCTATAGGTGGAAAAGGAGGGTGGTTTTCTGGGAGTACTCTTCCTGGCCTGAGATTAATCTACTATATCTCCACAACATAAGCTAGATAGGTTTTCCCTCCACTATAAACTTGTTGTGCATGTCCGTTGTTCGAGTTTGGATTGGGTTGTGCAGGCATTTGAGGCAACTTGGGTGGACTAGCATGAGTAAGCTGAGGTTGAGGTTGGGGTGAAGGCATTAGAGTAGGTGGTTGATTATGTTGAGGTCTCCACCATTGGGATGGGTTGTTCCACTGAGGTTGTTGAGGAAAATACTACTGAAATGGTTGGTTCATAGGCTGAGGATGATATGGAGGGTTGTAAGGTCAAGTAGGAAGTGTAGGCCAGGATGTAGGATTGGGGGTGTACCAATATTGCATAGTTTCATTCTGATTATTGTGATAGTATAAATAAGGTGCACCTTGCATACCTCGCTGATATGACCTAGGGCCTTGAGGCCTTCTCTAGTCGATGAAATAGAGTTACTGTGGTCCTGAATCCCCACCTTGATATACAACTTTGAGCCCATGTAAGGAGACACACTTGTTTGTGGCATGATTCTCCTCACAGACTAAGAAAACCTCCATGACATTTAATGGAAATTTGTTTCTATGATTTTTTCTAGTACATCTAGGGAAAAATATAGCCGAGTATATTTATGCTTCCTCTTTCTTCCTATTAACCTGCATTGTGTCCATTTGCAGGGGAAAGGTGCATAGTTGTCACTCTCGAATTCCTCCAACATATTTCCAATCTCATGCTTGATGGAGGTGGAAGAGGAAGGGGTATTGGTTGTACTTTGGATAGCTCTGCCTTTCTTCCTAGCTGCCCTAGAATGGTTCCTGAAGACAATTTCGATTGTCTCATAAGGCAGCTGGTAGATATCTCCTCCTGATAACATATTGAGGGTTTCTATCACCTCCTCCCTGATCCCTCGAATAAGTACTAGTTTAAGTGATCCAAGATCAAAGGTACCGTTGGCTCTCTTATAGTTTAACTAGAACCTTTCTTCATAGTCATATAGGGATTCATCAGGCCCTAGAGTCATCCTGAATATCTCATCTTTAGTTTCTTTGGACCTACAATAGTCCCTGTACTTGTTGTTGAAGGCTTCTTGCATCTGTGCCCAGGTAGTGATGTTGTTCCCAGGTAGACCCAGGAACCAGTGCAATGCTGCATCCTTAAGGGTAGATGGGAATAGCTTAAAATTTTGATCATCTAAGGCATAATCATAGGTCCTACAGACAACAAAAAATTTAAACATGAATGTGTTAGGGTCTTCAGAGGTAAGTCCATGGAAATTTGGAAGGGCCGACGGGCTAATTTTCTTCATTTTAGTCTCCCCATCTGCCTCTCTAATGGAAAAGGATCCCTAGGCTTCAGTTTCAGCCATGGTTTGAATATGTGAAGCAGGTTCCAGTGGTGAAACAAGATCTTCTTCTTCTCCAATGGGTTCTTCAAATTTTTTAGAAGGCTCACCTATGGTGTGTTTAACTGCACAACCACTGAAAAAGACTGAAGGGTGACTATGTAATGATGTGCGAGTTTTAGGTAAAAAATTTCCTTGAGTATCCCTACTCCTACGAGGCATGAAAATCAGATTTTTTTATATTTTTCAATATTTTTGAAACAACATGTAAAAGTAAAGCAAAAAAGAATGCTAAAACAAAATCAAACCATCTACTAGACACCTCCCCGACAACGATGCCAAAAAGTGGTGAGCCCTGGTATTGCACCAAGAATTTTGTAACTCCCAGAGGCTGGCCTAATTTACTTTATCAACACGGGGTTTGTACAAACTTGGAGATGACAGTGCTATATACACAATAGATGCATTCTACTCATGGCATCCTCTTTTGAGCTCTACGAAAGGGTGTTATTTCTAGGGTTTTTGGATGAAGTTTGTCACGCTTCTGAATTTATACGTAGGGCAACAAATGATTCAAATCCATTACTCTATCAGTAAGCAAAGAAATATTATACAACAAGAAAATACATCTAATTACTCTACAATGAAATAAATCTACACATTAAGCTATGATAAGAAATGGAAGCAAATTAGGCATCCTTCATGAAGTAAATTGTTGAATTGAAATTGCATAAAGGAAACTAACCTAATCACACTTTTTTAGGCAAAATGGATAAGCACACTCTGACTAATCTATGTTCTATCTATCATGCTTTTAATCATGTAGCTAATCGTGACCTAGCTATGCTTGTAAATGCATTGTTTTGCAGCTAGGAGGAGAAAGCGCTAAGGTGGCTTATAAAGGGCTTGAACTCATAGGTCCAAGGATGAAGGTGTCTGAGTGGTTTTGGAAAGTATGGATGAGTTGGATGGTAGTTTATGGGCTTAAGGAGGGTCCCACTGGTGCTGCAAGTGCTGCTACAGGTTTCCTGTAGTGCTACAGGAAAATCCTGAATTACTTCAGGAAATAGTCTGAGGGCAATACGAGGCAAAAAATGGGTGAGAAAGGCATAGGGAAGGTGGATTGGAGGTGTTTATGGATGAGTGGAAGGTGGCCAACCCCTTGGCCAAGCTCAAAACCTCTTGAGAAGCCTTTCTTGCACCTCTATGGTTTTCTCACGGTGTGAAGATGAAAAATCTAAAAACATGGCTAATGTTGATTTTGATGGTGTGAAACTGAAGGTGTTGGTGAAGTCCTCCTTTGTTGTGCTACTTGTACTTGCAAGAAAAATACATGTTCATGCAACAAATATTGAAAAATTCATGATGAAGGAAATGTAAAAGATGATTTTAATTTGGAAAGAAAACCTACTTTAGCCTACAAATAGGAATCTAACACAACATTCTAAACCTGTTCATGGCACTACAACAACCTAACTATCCATTCCAAGAAATCATAAACTAAAAAGAAATTTTTGCCTATGGAGAAGGTATACCCTCCTCAAAATCCAATGAAAGAGATGAGAGACGGAGTCTTTACACACAAATTTATGAGTTCATAAACTATTCTACCAGCATGTAAGCAAGCTTAATCTACGACAAAAGACAAATGGAAGAAAACTAAAAACGATGAATTGAATAAGTAATAAAAATATCTAAACACTCATAAGAAAACTAGATGCAATGACACAAAAGTAAATAATGAATACACAAGAGAGACAAAGGCCAATGGATTGGGCCCTAACCCACAAGCCTAGCCCTCTGAAACTAGATCGGTGAAGTACAATCTGAATACTCATTTTATTGCATAAAATAGTCCCATTACATCAACATGAAAGTATTAAATACCTATTAAAAGAGCTAAGAGTCCATTAGATTCCTTTAAATTTCGAATCCTAATAAGCTCTTTCTCAACCTTATTTAACCTAGAGGGTAGCTACAAACATCTCCCTAAAATGTGGGTGATGTATCCACTTTGGCTGCAAGTGAAGTGTAGCTTTGGTGCACTTGATCTTGAGTTTTCTTGGCTGCCTTTGATTTCAAGTTGTTGGAGGGAATCTCGAGGATCCCTTGGCTGCCTTTGGGAGTTAAGGAGGTGGAAAATACCCCTATAATATCTCCTTGCTGTCTACTCCGAGCTTTAATGGAAAATCTTCATAAAAAATGCAATATCTTCGTGATTTTCCTGCATTTAACTCATGTTAGGCATTCAAAGTATGACAAGCCTTAATCACCATCTACACAAGAAACATAAGACCATTTTTGAAATTTGCAACAAGAAAAAATGAAATTGGCATCCAAAAACAAAACACACACTAATGTGGGATCATAGGTCACACGGTGATGGATCTTAGCGACACATCAGTGAACAACCAATTTTTAAATAAATTGGAAAATTAATTGTAATATTATCTCATAAAAACTTGTAATATTTAACTAAGTGTGATAGACTTAGTTAGCTCAAAAATTTCAAGTTGAGGGTCAAAGGATAGGCATGTAGATTGATTCTATTATTAACAGGGTCCAATTGTAGTTGTAGCACTAGTGTAGTGTGAGTGGGATCATTTAACTCACATTAACTGAGTTAAAATCATTTTAACTAGTTCTAACTTTTTGATGAGCTAGTGGAAGATTAAGTGAATTAAAATAGATTTAATTCATCAGTAGTGATCTACCAAGTAACTGATGATTCACTATTTATAGTTTCATGCATGTCAATTCTGGTGTAGACCTAGTTGAGCAAAAGGTTCAAGGCAAGTAAACTATCAGTTGTATTTTAGGAAAACTACCCAGGTGCATTAATAAAACCACAAGAAGTCCATGATGAATTGCGCAATCAAGGAAGGCTGAATTTCCTATTTAATAGGGATTTAATTATCTAGGGATTGCATAAGCAGGGTAGGCTGAGGGTAGGCTAATAATTGGCTATGTGTTTGTCCAATTTTTCCTAGATTAGTGTGAAGCAATTGGTAGAGTGTATGAGGTTCTGGTGATCACAAATACATTGTATTGTCTCATGATTCCTTGGTTGATTATACAATAAAGATGGAAGGGTTTTGAGCAGTTGCATTCCCTAGGAATATCTAGTGTTGTGTAATGATTTACTTCCTTCTCTTACTTGCATGTGATTGAACGATCATGTTTATATTTCACAAATATTTTAGAAGGATTCAGTATCTTTCTTTGGTACATTGCATGATCGTATTGATTCCATTGATATAATTTATACATGGTATTATTGTTGTGTTAGAGATTTTATACATGGAATCAGAGCGCCAAGAATAACAATAATGGAGAAGAAATTGAGTTTGTGTTGAACAATATTCAAATTTTCAGGTACTTTCTTTGGAGCTATAAGATGATCAAGATGTCTTTCAATGGATTGAGACTCGAATATGCACTCGAGGGAAATTTGAATTATATTTCATGGAAGGACAGGATGGAGGCAGTGTTGGAGGACAATGGGTTGAAGGAATTCATCGATAATGATATTCCCAAGCCTGCAATAGCAGATGCCCAACTTCTTGATGCATGGCAAAAGAAGGTAGCAAAGGCGAGGAGGATCTTGTTAGAGTGAGTTAGAGATCATATTGACTCGAGTCTCCATGGAAAGGAAAATCCATATGCTATGTGGAAGGCCTTGATAGATCTGTTTCAAAGCAATAACGACCACAAAAAATTGGCACTCAAGGAATGGCTTAGAAAAATCAAAATGGAGAAGGGTGACACAATCCAAAAATAATTGAGAAAGTTCACTCAATGTCGAGATGATCTTTGAAGTGTTGGGATTACTGTAGCTAATGATGACTTAGTGAGCTTAGCACTTCTAGGCCTTCCCAAGAGCTGGCATAGTTACCATGAATCTGTGAATGGGAGGGAGAAGTTACCAGATTGGGAGCGACTATGGTCAAATTTGGTACAACAAGAGTTTTGGTGGAATACCAAGGATGGATCCTCATCCAAGATTGATGATGAGGAAAGTTATGCCTTGGTTGGTACGACAAAGAAGGGGAAGGGGGAGAAGTCATATTCTAAATCTGAGACTGGGAAATAAGGCAAGAAGTGTGACATGTCAAAGGTGAAATTTTTTCATTGTCATGATCATGGACACTATGCCAAAAATTGTCCACAAAAGAAGAAGAACAACAAGAAGGCTCCAGGAGCTACAACGGGTGAAGATTTGGCCTCACAGTTTGAGTTGGAATTCTCTCTCATCGCATGCATGAAATCAACTATGATGGGATCTATGTGGTACTTGGATAGTGGAGCATATTTCCACATGAAGAGAAACAAATAACTCTATTAGCTTGGAGGAGAAGGATCTTCAGATGCATATTGAGATGGGTGATGAGAGAAGTTATAGCACTACCGGGATTGGTATAGTTACTTTCTATAGACAGTTAGGTAAACCTTTCTTATTAAAATATGTCATGCATGTACTAGGCTTGAAAAATAATTTAGTTTCAGTTGCCATGTTGGAGGATCTTGGATATGATGTGGTTTTCAGTGAAGTAAAGGCGTTCCTTCGTCACAAAGCCACAACACAAGTAAATAGGATTGGGGTTCATGTGAAGAACCTCTACAAACTTGATGTAAATGGTTGTGCAAAATTGAGCAGTAAATTAGGGAAGGTGGTGAGCTAGGATACAAGTGAGTTATGCCACAAAAAATTGGGCCATCTACACCATAGTGCTTTGAGGATAATGCAGCAGATTTCTATAGGTCCTCCAAAGGGTACTCTTGCATGAATAGACACATGCAAGGGATGTACCATGGGGAAGTATGAGAAAGTCATGCGATTGCCCCTTGAGAGGGAGCTTAAATTGCATGTAGATGAGGAACTCTTAGTTCCGAAGGATGAACCTTAGGATGTGGAGCAACCATAAGTAGAGGATCATGGAGTGGCATAAACCACTCATCCAGAGCCATCCACCATAAATAGTAGGAAGCGCACCAGAGAGGCTGACAGATTGATGCTAGATGCAACAGAGCATGTAGGTGCACCTACATCATAGCATGGGAATAGAAGGTCCTCATATAGGTATATTGGATACATGGCTCTTATGAGCGAGTGTATTGTGACAGGACCATCCTCTTTTGAGGAAGCAGTGCAGCAGCCGACATGGGTTAATGCCATGGTTGAGGAGTATGAATCCATTATCAAAACCAATGCATGTTAAGTGGTCCCAAGATTAGCAGGGAAGTCAATGGTTAGATCCAAGTGGATCTACAAGGTGACTGAAGAAGAGACCTCCAGGAGGGGGAAATCTCAAGCCCGATGGGCAGAGGGAGTACATGCATCTATACCTCTAGGTGTGAGGAGGGGCTATGTGCAGATATAATCCCAAGAAGAAATTTGGGCAGGGTCCATTGAGATGGCGTGTCTCATGGATCAAACCTGGCTACAAGGAGCCCACAGTACAATAGTAGCAGGAAGGATCAGTTAGATTGATGCAGTTAGATGTCAGGAAGACATAGATTAGAGTGACATGTGTCGGATACTAGAGCACAGATCAGAGTTGGCAGTAGTGCAGAGTGCATGGATGCAGATGTTAGTAGCACAGAGAGTCTAGTAGACATTTGCAGTAGCTAGCAGCAGTCAAAAGACTTTGATGATAGATGTATTATACTGATTCAATTTTTTTAAGGCTATTTAGTTTCAATAGAGTTTCATGTGCGAACAACACTAGGAATTGTTACATGCAAGAACATTCCAAAGGTACCAGATCAGGACATATTGATTCTTTTCTTTTTGAGAGGGAGTGTTGAAATTTGCAACAAGAAACAGTGAAATTGGCATCTAGAAACAACACACACACTAGTGTGGGATCACATGTCACATAGTATTGGATCCTAGCGACACATTAGTGTGCAACCATTTTGTAAATAAATTGGAAAATTAATTGTAATCTTATCTCATAACAACTTGTAATAGTTAACTAAGTGTGATAGACTAAGTTAGCTCAAGAATTTTGACTTGAGGATCAAAGGATAGGCATGTAGAGTGATTCTATTATTAACAGGGTCCAGTTGCAGTTGTAGCACTAGTGTAGTGTGAGTGGGATCAATTAACTCACATTAATTAAGTTAAAATCAGTCTAACTAGTACTAACTGTTTGATAAGCTAGTGGAAGATCAAGTGAATTAAAATAAATTTAATTCACTAGTAGTGATCTACCAAGTAACTGATGATTCACTATTTATAGCTGCATGCATGTCAATTCTAGTGGAGACCTAGTTGAGACAAAGGTTTAAGGAAAGTAAAATATCAGTTGTATTTTAGGCAAACAACCCAGGTGCTGTTATAAAACCACATGAATCCAATGATGAATTGCGCAATCAAGGAAGATTGAATTTCCTATTTAGTAGGGGTTTAATTCTCTAGGGATTGTATAAGCAGGGTAGGGTGAGGGTAGGCTGATAATTGGCTATGTATTTGTCCAATTTTTCCTATATTAGTGTGAAGAAATTGGTAGAGTGTGTTTGTGCTCAACCTAGTCTCCTAAATTGAGTTCATTAATTGTAAACCAGGGTTGGTAAATTGCTGAAGTGTGGTGCACTATATGTTCCTAGGTATTTTTTTCTTACTGCGTTGTGTTTAGTGTTTTATGATGTTTTTGATTTTATGGATTTTTTTTGTTCAAAAGGGAAAGAACTAAATGCTGGTGAAAGGAAGCTATTGGTTAAAAGCAGAGTGACACCTAAATTATGGATAAAGGAAAAGGACTAAGTGCTGGTGAAAGAAGTTGTTGGTTAAAAACAGAGTGAAGCCTAAACTATAGGTAGTAAACAACAAATGCAAAGCTTGATAATGAATCCATTGCAAAGAAACAAATCACAACATGAACTTGAACTTATCCAATTCATTCATGAAAGATGTTTTGGAAGATCTTGAGAAATGGACAAGTTAAGTGTAAATGAAGTTCTCCTAACTAAACAATCAAAAAATCAACTTATAATGATACAACATCTCATCCATGGTTAAATTTTTATTGAAACATATTTGGAAAATAACATTTGTAACATCATAAGATTTCTACTCTAGAAATAGCTCCTAATTCTGTTCTGCAACTCAGTTTAACACCACTGAACCTCACTCAAAAGTTATAGATTTCCTTTTAGAATAGTCTTTGAGAAAAGGCTTGTTTGTGAAATGGTTAAAAGGTTGCAAACTACTCCAGGTCTTAGACTGATACTAGCTTATGTCCATATAATTGTGTGTTAATATAAGTTTGGAACAAAAGAAGTTTTGTAAATAATGAAGACCGTGGTTTTTAAATTCAACAACTATCAAAATGCAATGGATAGCAACTAAACTGGAAGGTTAATACAGTGAGCTAGAACTAAACTAGTCTACAGTGAACTGTGTGAAACTAAGAAGCCATTATCAAACTGGAAATGAAATGACAGAGCTGAACTGAATGCATTCTACCTCTGGAGTGTTCTAACTAAATTGACATGCAACTAGTCTATGGAATTCTATAGCCCATCTTGTTCATTATGAATGATATTTTGGAAGAGTTTGTAAAACAATTTTGACTTTATAATTCAATGCAATTGAACAAAAAAATAAAACTGAAAGCAAATACAACTAAAATCTAAGACACCATAGCTATCTCTTACTCATTGTTATGATATTTTGGAAGAGCTTGTAAGAGTAAGACTGGCTATGCCACTTAGTGTAAATATAAATTCAAAAGAAAATGAAACTAAGATCTAAGACACCACAGCTATCTCTTATTCGTTGTTCATGATATTTTGGAAGAGTTTGTTGAGTAAGACCAGCTGTGACACTTAGTGTAAACAAGCAACGAAAACCTACAATACCATAGCTATGACTTATTCATCATGATGATATTTTGGAAGAGTTTATTAGAGTAAGTCCAACTGTGATAATTACCGAAATAAATTGCAATTAAAACCTACAACACTACAACTATGCCATATTCATTGTAATGATATTTTGGAAGAGTTCATTAGAATAAGTATAGCTGTAATGATTGATGAAATCAACTATGAACATAAACTTCAAAAGTTTGACTAAACTAGAAATGAAAACGAAACTAAAGTACTTATCTACCATGCGGCTAGAAAGTACACTCCGGAGTGGCCTCAGCAAGACCTCATTAGATTCCTAGTTCAGACAGAATCAACGCGTTCAAGGAAATGTTGTTTCTTTCATTAAAGAGGAACCACTCCAAAACAGAGTATTCTCGGTCTTCATAAATCTAGCAATTAACCACAAAATCTAACCAAAATCTAACCATGTCTCTCGGTTTCCCGAGCTACATTTATAGAAAATTTACATAACAGAATTCGAGATAATCTAGGGATAACTGTCTTTCCATATAAAAATCGAACTAGAACTCTAAAAGTGGCATCGTAACATGACTAAGGACATCTGGACTGTCCTTGTCCTGTTAGGAGTCTATCTCCTAGTTTGAGTTCACACGTGCATAACCACGTACAGAATTCCGTTCAATCTTCATGGAGAGCAACGAATGCTGAGGGAATGATGTGGAATACGCCCATGTGTGGTTTTCTCCGAGAGGACACCTGGAACCTGCTTAAACATGAAGACGGCTGCAGAATTGGTAACTAGCTACAGAATGTCTGCATTCTGTAGCTAGTTTCAGTTCAAAAAGTACTACAATGACAAAATCATAAAAACATAGCAAGTTAGCCATGATATTCATTCTTAAAGCGATTTTAACTAATTTCATTGATCATTTGAGCCTGGGATTAATAATGAACAAAAGAAATGGAATGGAATGTGGTGGAAGAGAGAACATTTTTGGAGCTTAACGTACCCCCACTGCTAAATTCTTGCATGTCCTCATGCAACTATTCCATGAACTCAGAGGCCTCTGCAAGAACATCCAATCCTCTTCTTCTGCTTTGTCTGGTAGTTAAAGGCCTTCTGGGCTTCCTGATGACTAACTTGAACCTTAAATTGGTAAGTGCCCTGATTAACTTCTTGTTTCTCTTTTTCAACTTTTCATTAGCCTTTTCCACTTTGTCCATTTGTAGAGACAAGGTTGAGTTCATACTGGTTTTTAGTTTAACTTGTTCCTTCAGAATATCATTCTCAGTCCTGATATGTCTATTAAGTACTTCCAGCTCATACCTATCTCTTCTTAACAGATCTATTTCGGACAGTGGAGGACTAGGGGTTCTATCTCTACTCTCTGAAGCTTTCCTCTCCAATGTTTCAACATAGTTGTAAATTTCTTGCTGTGCAGGATCAATTTCTGGAACTTCTTCATCAAAATCCTCCTCAGTAGGTGTTTCTTCATCTTCTATGTTTATAACTCCAGTTTGTTTAACTTTTGTTTTCTTTAGTATCCCCCTCAGTCTGTGGCTCCTCCTCGGTTGAGATGGCCCTTCTCCTTGTTCTCTACCAACTTTTCTTATGATCCTCTCTTTCTGAATCTGCTTCTTGATCTGAACTAATTTTTCAGAGATCATTTATTCACTACTTTCTTGTATTGTTTTACCAATTTCAGTTTTGGAGGATTTCCATCTTCTGCTTCTTTTTGTAGGTTGATGTTCAGGTGAAGGTTCTTTTGGTTCCTCAAAGTGATTTCTCACCAAGAAGTTATCCCAATTATCCCCTATTTTGCTCAAATGATGCTCAATCAAAATCTTGACTAACCCATGGTGGTATAAAGTTGTCTCTAGAAATTGAATTCTCTTTTGGACACTTGAAGCCATTTTCTTTAAAATTTGAAGCAAGAAATAGGGAAAATTAAGCTCTTCTTCTAGGAAATGCATTATCAACCTAATATGGTAAACATAGAAAGTACCATATCTACCTTCACAAGTGATAAACTTTTGTAGGATAAGCAACATGTTTCTCCATTTGTTCTTTAATGCAGAACTAGGGATACCCTTTTTAAACACAGTGACATCCATACTTGGTGACTTGAGGATCTGCTTCCATGATTTGTTATGGAATTCTTTGTTCTTAAACCACTTTTCTCCTTGTCTAAGCAATCCTGTTGCTTCTGCAATAAAAACCTCTGTGACAGTGAATTTAATATCTCCAACTTCAACCTCAGCTCCTTTGAATGACCTTGCAAACGTTTTAGTAACCTCTTTGTGGAAGCCACTAATTTTTTCAAGGAATTGTAGCCATCCTACTTGTTGCAACATTTCTCTGACTTGGGGGTATCCTTCTAAATACTTAGTGCCAACTAGTTCAGTTCTCACGATGAGGCCCATAATTTCTCCTTCAATCTTCAATTACTCTTCCTATGCTCATGGAGACAATGACTTCAACCTTTAGATTAATACTCCTTTGCTTCACGGTGACAATGGTTTCAATCTTCAGATTACTACACCTCTGCTTACAGTGACAGTGGTTGTTAAGCAGATGTTCTTCCCTCCACAAATGTTTCCTCTCTCACTCTTCAATTCACTAATCTTCTTCTCACAGTGAGAATGGCCATTAACAAGTTGTTTTTGCTCCCAAATGTTTCCTCTGCTCACGGTAACAATGGATATTACAGAAATACCTTTGTTTTACAGAATGAAATGGGTAAGAGTCGGCTACGGGAATGAGTGATGTGGAATGGTTACGGAATGAATGAATGAAGTGAGGTGAAGAAAAACGAATCAATGAGTGAAAATACCATAGAGATATTTTGTAACGAATTCAAAAATTATCATTAAATGCACAGTGACGTGAATAACCCAATCACTTCAGCACTTTAACCATTTAAATTTTGAAGTGATGATCGGATATGGGTTTTGAAATGGCGGACTAGAAGGATTTTTATCCAAAGTTTTGCGGAAGGTTTATTCGACACGATCAATAAAATTAATCAAAACAACTTTTCGAATTATTCATAACTAAGCTATACTAACATTTTTCATGATATGTCATTATAATCATTTCATACCTTTTCCTTTTCTTTGATTTCCTTGTGATCTTCATATGCTTTGTTCATCCTTTGAAAATCATTAATTTTTGAGTCCTCATAACCTTCTTTGATTTTGCTTGTTCATGGATTTGCAGGATCATTTTGTTGCAAATCAAATGATTGATGATCAGTGTCTTCAGGATCTGGAGCTGCAGAATATCTGTCTGGCTATAGAAAGTTTGATTAGTTGCAAAATGTCTGTTTGATTGCAGAATATACCTATAGAGAAATTGAAACATAAAATGGAATGGTTTGGAGTATAAGTGGAATGTTATATGGAATGAGTGAAGATGGATAATGGAGTATGGTATAATGGAATATGAATGAAGTGAATAATGGAGTGGCAAGGATCACAACTCATGACGTGGAGTGAAGTATGAGAAGTGGACTGCAATTCATGACATGTGTTATTCAATTGCAGAAAGACATCAAATTTTAAATTCTGGAATGGAAATTAAGTGGATGAAGTATGGAATGAAGTGATGAATGAATGAATGAATGAAATGGAATATGGATGAATGAGTAAATGGAATGAAATGAAATGAGATGGACCATAAGTGAAATGGATCTGCACTTATGATTTTGTGACAACTGCTTGCAGAAACAAAATGGAAAAGTTAGAGTGTCAAAAAGATTCTGATTTTCACCCTATCTTTTCTGTATAAACATACCAATCAGTGATTGGTTTTCATGTTTATACTTTATTTTATATATATATATATATATATATACACTAAAATGACTTCAGAAAATTCAATTAAGTTGATGAAGAAGAAAGATTCTTCTTCATTAACTTCATATCATTGTTTTTTTGGAACTTCTTGACAAATTCTTCTCTTGAGAGTGGTTTGTGATACAGCTTCAATCTATGTCCATTCACAAGAAAAGTGACCTCTTCTTCATCTATTGTCCTAATTTTTATTGCTCCATTGTCAAAAAATTTCACAATTTCATATGGCCGAAGCCAATGTGTTTGGAATTTACCTTGAAAATCCTTGAACTTTGAATCAAACAAGAGAGCCCAGTCACCTTCTTTGAACTTCTTTTCCTTGATGTACTTGTCATGCCATCTAGTCCTTTGATGTTGGACTATACTTGTTTTCTGAACTGCATCTTGTCTGATCTCATCCAATTCATTAATCTGCTCCAATCTGTGCTTTTGTGCCTCTGTTAGATCAAGTCCTAGCTGAACTGCCATTTTGAAAGTTTGAATCTGGAACTCTATGGGAAACAAAACTTTCTTTCCATAAACAAGTTCATAAGGAGTATGGCATGTTGTGCTTCTCCATGTAGTTCTATAGGCCCACAAGGCTTCAGGAAGCCTATCTACCCAATCTCTTCTATGTAAATGAACAGTCTTTGTTAGGATCCCTTCAATGACCTTATTAGTAGATTCCACTTGACCATTTGCTTGTGGATGATAAGGAGTAGATTTTATGTGTCTGATTCTGTACCTCTCCATCATTTGTTCCACTAGCCTTGATGTGAATTGAGCTCCTTGATCTGTAAAAATTTCCCTTGGGACACCAAAACGAGTAAAAATATCCTCAAAAAGAAAATTAACTACAGATGCTTCAGTAGCAAAAAGTAATGGCTTGGCCTCTACCCATTTGGTAACATAATCAATGCAAACTAATATATATTTCTTTTGTCTTGATGGAGGACTAATAGGTCCTACAAAATCCAAAGCCCATTTTTCAAAAGGTTCAATATGTACCTAAGGCTGCAATGGCATCTCACCTGAAGGAGAAGGTTTCCCTACCCTTTGGAAACTGTCACACCTTTTGACATACTCTTTAGCATCTTTAAAAAGGGATGGCCAATAATATCCTAAATGAAGGATCTTATAAGTTGTCCTCTTATCAGCAAAGTGTCCGCCACAAGGTTCATCATGACATGCTTTGAGGATCTCAGGCATCTCATCTTCCCGAACACATCTCCTGATAATAAGATCTGGACCTGTCTTGTACAACTCATTAGCAACCCATGAATATTTTTCACTGTCATAAATGATTTTTCTTTTATTTCTTGCATTCATTATTGAAGGAAATTTTCCTGAAACTAAATAATTAGCAATGTCAGCAAACCAAGGAGTTTGAGTAGAAATTGCAAAAAGATATTCATCAGGAAATTGATCTTCAACTGGAGTGTCATCTTTGATGTTTTGGAGTCTAGATAGGAAATCAACTACTGTGTTTTGTTTTCTAGGCCTATCTAGAATGGTAATGTTGAATTCTTGTAAAAGAAATAACCATATTATGACTCTGCCATTAGTAATTGATTTGTTCATTAAGTATCTAATTGCAGAATGATCTGTGTGAACAAAAGTTTCATAGCCTGTTATATAGTGTCTGAATTTGTTTATGGCATGAACAACAACTAAAAACTCTTTTTCAGTTACAATATAGTTTAACTCTGCAGGAGTCAAATTTTTACTGGTATAATAGATGGCATAAGGAATCAGGTCTTTTTGTCCCAATACTGCTCCTAGAGCTGTATCCAAGGCATCTGTTGAAATATGAAAAGGTAACTTCCAGTTAGGTCCCCTTAAAATAGGTGCTTTAGAAATTTTTGTTTTTAGGGTCTCAAAGGCTAACTGGCAATCAGAATTCCATTTGAATTCATAGTCTTTGGTAAGCAATTTAAAGAGTGGAGATGCTATCTTGGTGAAGTTTTCTATAAACCTCCGATAATATCCTGTGAATCCTAGAAAACTCCTAACATCTTTTTGACAACTTGGAATAGATAAGTTAGAGATGACTTCTACTTTTGACTCATCAACTCTAATCCCATCCCCTAAAATATGATGTCCTAAAACAATACCTTCAGTAAACATCATGAAATATTTCTCATGACTAAGTGAAAGATTTGCTTCTTGACATCTCCTTAAAACTTTTTCCAAGTTTGTTAATGCTTCTTAACAAAGCTCTTACAAACTCGTGAAATAATCCATATATACCTCTACACAATCATGTATTAGATCTAAAAAAATTCTAATACCGCTTCTTTGAAATACAGGTGTGCATTGCATAATCCAAATGGCAATACTCGGTAAGCATAGGTACCCCAAGGACAGGTAAATGTGGTTTTGTATTGATCTTCAAGTGCTACTTGAATTTGGTTATAACCACTAAACCCATATAGAAATGAAAAGTACTTTTTGCCAACTAATGTATCTAACACCTAATCTATGAAAGGTAAGGGAAAATGATCTTTAAGACTAGCTTTGTTTAATTCCCGGTATTCAATACATACCCTCCATTTACCATTTTTCTTTGGCACAATTACCAAAGGAGAATCCCACTGACTATCTGAAATGTGATAGATAAAGTTAACATTTAACAATTTCTCCAATTCTTCCTTAACAATCTCCCTAAGATTTGGATTCATCCGTCATTGAGGTTATCTGATTGGTTTACAATTTTCCTCTATATAGATGTGATGAGTGCAAGTCTTGGGGCTTATCCCTTTCATATCAGTGTACTCCCATGCATATGCAGAAGAATGTCTCTGTAATATCTTGACTAGCTCTTCTTGCTTAGAGATTTTTCTGTGCTCTGTTTATGTTCAAAGTTTTGTTCTGAAATATCTCACTTGTAGAGCTGCCAAATTTATCCATAGAATGAAGAGACATCCGTCTTGATGAAAAAAACTCAATGTTGGATTCTTCTTGAAATTGGTCATGTTTATGTTCCGAAGAGGATTCAAAGTTTTCTAAAGTATTCAGAATTTGACTATCTTCACTAATTTCTGAAATTTTGAAGAGAGGTTGTAAGTCTTCTTCATCCTCTATCCATTGAGTATCATCTAGATCTGTAATTGTCCTTGCTAGAGGATACAAAGTGAATTTATTAGTTTAACTACCATCATAGATGTACATATCACCGGATCTACAACTAATGAAAGCATCAGCTGTAGCCAACCAAGGTCTTCCTGATATAATAGGATGCCCTCCTAGATTATTCTTAGGAGTTAGGATCATGAAATCCATAGGGTACTCCCAAGAATCTAGGGACACTGGAATGTCTTCTATCCCCGTGGTATGATTATGGAGCACATCGCTCATCTTCATAATGTGGGTGTAAAGAAGATTAGGAAGTTTGATTTATCAGTTGTCTACTCATGATATTGATTACGCTCCTAAATCAATGAGTGTATTTTGGATTCAATTCCATTGATGTGAATTTTAACAACTGGATTTCCTGGGTCTAGATACTTTGGAATAGAAATATTACCCATCATGATATCTGCTATTTTTCCTGCCAGTTGAATTTTCTTTGTCTCTTTTATTCTTTTTCTTGTTTTCTTCATGCTCAACTCCTTTATTGTCTTTGCTAAAATTGGAATTTCCTTGATAGCTTGTAATAATGGAATCTTAATATAGACATTTCTTAGCTCATCTAGGAAATCATAATTAGGCACCATAATTTGTTTTCCTACGCCTCTATCAATTTGTAATCTTTCTAGAAAGGGAGGTGTAGGAGTGGATGTTGATGGCTGCTCTAATACAAGAGTTGAAATTATTGGTTCTTTTTGTTTTGATTTTTCAATGTTTGGGTCCTAAAAAGATGTGTCTTCTTCAAGACTTTTATTTTCCCGTAGAGAATCTTCCTCAGAGTTATCTTGTTCTTGTATGATCACAGAAGGTTTCCTCTTTTCAAGTATTCTTCTAGACCTAAGTTGAACATCACTAAGGTCTAGAGGAGTAATTAAATAAGTTGGAAACTGTTGGCCTTCTATCATGTATGTATTCTGAGGATTTTTATTGTTGGGGTTTGGTATGGGTTGAACAGGCAACTGATTTGATTTCTGAGGAAATGGTAATGGGAGTGGTTTATTTTGATGTTGTGGATTTTGAGGATTTTGTTGAAAATTTTGTTGAGGAGGAAAATGTGGATATGGTGGATAGGATGGTGGATACTGATAGTACTGAGAGTATCTTCCATAGGGATTTTGTGAACCTTGTGCCCAAGCTTGAGATTGATTTTGAAATTGGGGCCAAGGTTGCTGCTAAGAATTCCAATTTGGTGGAGGTTGGTTATACATTTGATCATGGAATCCTTGTGTTTGAGGTCCTTGCCAAGGCCTTCTAGAGACAAAATTGAGAGATTCTGTGGAATTGGTAGGAGTTTCCTCTTGAAAGAAAGCTTTAAGACCAGGAAGTGAAGGACAACTCTTGGTCTCATGTTTTTCTGAAAAAATTACACAAGTCTCTACAACTTTTGCATCCAAAGGACATTCTCTCAAGGCATGATTCCTTCTACATTTGGGACAAAATATTGCTAAGGCATCAGATTCAGCTTTTTGCTTGTTTTGTAACTTAAGGGTGTTTATTTGTTCACTAAGACTCCCTAAGATGTAAAATTTGAATTCATCAAGCATATGCCCTATCTCTGCCCTACTCACTATCCCAGAAGCAGACTTACTTTCCCTTGCAAGAGCAGGGTCTCTTGGACCTTTTACAGTTTTGGATTTCCCTCTTGAAAGGTTGATACATAACTCATATATTTTAGGTAATATGAGTTGAGATATATCCCCTTTTCCCATCATGTTAAGGATATCCAACCATTCATCCCTAATTGTCTTCAACAAGAGAGCTTTTAAGGTGTCTTGGTCTAAGTTCTCCATTTTTGCTCTTTTGATGTTGTAATGAAATCTCTCCAACAAATCTTCTAGGTTTTCATCTTCTTTTTGTAACATCTTAAACACTTCCTCCTTATGATTGATTGGCATACAATAATCCAAATACCTCTCTAGAAATTCTTGTTTCATGTCTTCCCATGTCCTAATAGAATTGTTGATCAAACTCATAAACCACTTCAATGTTGCTCCTTTCAATGTTGAAGGAAATATTTTAAGTTTTTGAGCATCTTGTAAGTAGTCATAAGTTCTACACAGGACTTCAAATTCAAATAGGAAGGTTTCAGGATCTTCAGTTTTAAGTCCATAGAAGTTTGGAAGGACAGAGGGTGAAATGTTTTTCATAGTTGTATTGGCTTCTTCATCTACTATAGGAAACCCAAAAGAGCTTCCTATTTCTCTTCTACCTCTTCATCTACCTCCTTCTCCTTCTACACCTCTACCTCCTTCTCCTCTACCTATACCTCTACCTCCTCCAAATAATGTGTGTTCTCCAGTAAAGACTCCTCCTCCTCCTTCTTCTACCATAGTTGATTCTTCTGTGGAAGTGGAAAATTTTGTGTCTCTAGCAGGGGTCCTTAAATCTTCTTCTAAGACAGGTTCAGTGGATGAAGTGGAAGGTCTTTCTAATGGAATATCTGATCTTAAGTCTTCTGAAATTCTAGGATCAGTAATGGATGGAATGTGGGTCTGAATTGGAGGTGTATTGGCTCTTGGTCTAGGTGAAACAAGTGGTGTTCTAGGGATCAAACTTCTACTTCTGCTTCTTATGAATCTACCCCTTGAGTCTATCTCTCTACGCATATAATTGTTTTTGGGAGTTAAGAAACAAGGCTACCTAGTTACACTTCCCCGGCAACGGTGCCAAAATGTTTGTGCTCAACCTAGTCTCCTAAATTGAGTTCATTAATTGTCAACCAAGATTGGTAAACTGCTGAAGTGTGGTGCACTATATGTGCCTAGGTAATTGTTTCTCACTTCGTTGTGTCTAGTGTTTTATGATGTTTTTGGTTTTGTAGATTTTTGGTTCAAAAAGAAAAGAACTAAGTGCTGGTGAAAGGAAACTATTGGTTAAAAATAGAGTGAGGCCTAAACTATGGGTAGTAAACAACAAATGCAAAGATTGATAATGACTCCATTGCAAAGAAACAAATCACAACATGAACTTGAACTTATCCAATTCATTTATGAAAGATGTTTTGGGAGAGCTTGAGAAATGGACAAGTTAAGTGTAAATGAAGTTCTCTTAACTAAACAATCAAACAATCAACTTATAATGATACAACATCTTATCCATGGTTAAAGGTTTATTGAAACATATTTTGAAAAGAACATTTGTAACATCATAAGATTTCTACTCTAAAACTAGTTCCTAATTCTATTCTGCAACTCAGATTAACACCACTAAACCTCACTCAAAAGTTATAGATTTCTTTCTAGGATAGTCTTTGAGGATAGACTTGTTTGTGAAATGGTAAAAAGGTTACAAAATATTCCAGGCCTTAGACTGATACTACCTTCTGTCCAGATAATGATGTATTAGTATGAGTTTGGATCAAAAGAAGTTTTGTAAATAATGAAGACCGTGGTATTTAAGTTTAACAACTAATGCAATTTGAAATGCAATGAATAGCAACTAAACTGGAATGCTTATACAATGAGCTAAAAATACACTAAGATGCTACTAGTCTACAATGAACTGTGTGAAACTAAGAAGCCATCATCAAACTGGAAATGAAATGACCAAGCTGAACTGAATGCATTCTACCTCTGGAGTGTTCTAACTAAATTCACATGCAACTAGTCTATGGAATTCTACAGCCCATCTTGTTCATTAGGAATGATATTTTGGAAGAGTTTATAGAACAATTCTGACTATGTAATTCAATGCAATTGATCAAAAACATAAAACTAAAAGCAAATGCTACCAAAATCTAAGACACCACAGCTACCTCTTACTCATTGTTATGATATTTTGGAAGAGCTTGTAAGAGTAAGACTGGCTATGCCACTTAGTGTAAACAGAGATTCAAAAGAAAATGCAACTAAGACCTAAGACACCACAGCTATCTCTTATTCGTTGTTCATGATGTTTTGGAAGAGTTTGTTGAGTAAGACCGGCCGTGACACTTAGTGTAAATAAGCAACGAAAACCTACAATACCACAGCTATGACTTATTCATCATGATGATATTTTGGAAGAGTTTGTTAGAGTAAGTCCAACTGTGATAATTTAACAAAAGAAATTGCAATTAAACCTACAACACTACAACTATGCCATATTCATTATAATGATATTTTGGAAGAGTTCATTAGAATAAGTATAGCTGTAATGATTGATGAAATCAACTATGAACATGAACTTCAAAAGCTTGACTAATTAGAAATGAAAACGAAACTAAATACTTAGCTACACCGTAAAAACAAGGCTGCTCCAGAGGCAGGGGCCCTCTACCACCAGAGTAACATGAAATCTAGTTTAAGATCAACTCAACGCGTTCAAGGGAATGCTGCTTCTTTCATTAAAGATAAGTTACTTCAGAACAGAGTATTCTCGGTCTTCAGAAATCTAGCAATTAACCACAAAATCTAACCTTGTCTCGGTTCCCAGGAAACTACATTATAGCAAATTTACATAGCAATTAGAAATAATCAAGAGATAGCGTCTTTCCATAAAAAATCCATTCTGCTCAAAAGTGGCATACCCGTAACATGACTAGGACATGGGTGTCCTTGCTCCTATAAGTCTATCTCTAGTTTGGGATTCCTACAGTGTAACCACGTACGAATTCGTTCAATATTCATGGAGAGCAACGAATGCGAGGGCATGATGTGGAATATATGTCCATGTGTGGTTTTCTCTGAGAGGACATCTGGAACCTGCTTAAACATGAAGACGGCTGCAGAATTGGCAACTAGCTACAGAATGTCTGCATTCTGTAGCTAGTTTCAGTTCAAAAAGTACTATAATGAAAAAATCATAAAAACATAGAAAGTTAGCCATGATATTCATTCTTAAAGCAATTTTAACTAATTTCATTGATCATTTGAGCCTGGGATTAATAATGAACAAAAGAAATGGAGTGGAATGTGGTGGAAGAAAGAACATTCTTGAATAGCAGTATTATGAGTTGTGGTGATCTAAGTGCATTGTATGTTCATGATTCCTTGGTTGATTATAGAGAAAAAAGATAGAGGGTTTTGAGCGATTGCTTTCCCCTAATATACGGGTGTTACGTATTGATTTACTTCTTTCTCTTACTATCTTATATGATTGACGATAGTGTTTATATTGACAGAAATATTGTGAGGATTTAATATCTCTTGCTAGTACATTGTGATGGGATTAGATTATTAAATATATTCTACATGGTATTATAGCTGTGTTAGAGATTTTCTACAACCATAATATAATTAAAATGTGAGAAAAAAAGACTTAATAAGGAAAAGAGGTGACAATTAACCCATCCAAATGTACCAATTATTTTTAAGTAGGCCACTTATAGAGGATATATAAAAAAAATATATGAGAAGTGACCCCTTAGACCCTTTCCCTAGGAGAGGATGAAGAATGGAACTTGCTTTCTTTTTAAGCAAGGGACTTGATTTCATAGGGAGAGGAGATGAGGATTTGAGGGTTGAGGGAGAATAACATGGCTTATAAAGGAGTTTCACAATCCCTAAAATCCCTTGGGGAACTTGGGCTCCCTGGTAGTCCTTGATAAATAGTCTTTGGTGAAAAATGGGACCACACGAGGCCAAGTGGCCCCAACCGAGGTTAGCGGATGGATTTTGGAAACCAATGATATTATTAACCTATCCAAGGTTAGGGGAAAGGATAAAACAAGAATTTTCAACCGAAGATGTATAATTGATCTTATTAGGTACTAATCTTGGGAACACTAGGACATAACTTGATCCTAGAGCCAAGGCTTATGATATCCCGAGATTCCATCATTGTATTTCCTTAAAATTTGGAGGATACCTAGGGGACCCACCAACACATTAGATCCTAGGATATTGAAGTTTTTATATGGTCAGTTTCGTGGGAAATTGATGCCCTAAGTGACCTAATGAGGCTAGACCTAGGAAAGGGAGGAAAAAGGTGAAAAATGGGGTTTAAATGAGCACCCTTTGATGGAATAGTGCCTAATTTCACTTGGGGATATGGATTCAAGGATAATTGTGAAGATAAATTTTGTTTCTTGCTCAAGGAGGCTCCAAAAGTCAACTTTGTCCAATGTTGGAGGCAAGAGAAGAAATGTGACTCTAAAGAATTTATAAGTAGTTACAAATGGTGAAGGCTTATCAATATAACATGATCTCTAGGAAATTTAATTCATCCAACATGGCCCATACATAGAATAAGCTAAATAGACACATAATTCCACATTAAACACATGCAACAATTACCCCTAATTATAGCGAGGTTCCAATGTATGCAGCAAAATTAAAAATAGCTTTAAATTTGTACTTACATGTGAGAGAGTATATCCAACGAGAATTACATTTGCAATATAAGAAGCTCCAATATAGAGAAGAACCCAATCCATATATCAAAATTCACCCATCTTCCAAAAATATCCACCAAGGGAAAAATGTGAAGTTCTCTAATGAGAGAGAGATCCCAATCCAAGTGATGATACAAATGAATCCATCCAACTCCTATTTATACATCAATTAGGAGTTCGAATTACCTAATAGGCCTACATTAGCCCCTAAAAATTAAATAATGTACAAATTAACTAAATTTTGGTGACAAACCCATCAAACTAGCTCACAAATGAACTTAATAATCCTATGAGGAGGTCAAATAATAATGTATGCATGTCTTAGCCCCCTCCAAGAGACTAAATGAGGTTAATAAGTGCCACAGTGATGAATAAAATCCTCAAAAGTGATGGACAAGGGGGTGGCCTCTTTTTCTCCAAACAATAAACCTGGGGTGCTCTTAGTGGGTGTGGGGGCACACCAATGACCTCATGGGTTTCCATATGGGCTGAAGATGCCTATAGACCATATGTAAGGGCTTAGATTGTAGAATGAATTCTGCCATGTCATCGTACATGTCCTGGGACACCTGCGAAGTGTGTGGTGCACTTGTGGGGTCAACTAGGGATAGTGTACCAAAAACATCTTCCTCATCCAAAAGGTGGATCTTTAACAATCTTTGAACATATTTGGGGATCCATGGAGTGTTTTATATAGTTGTGGATGCCCATCTATCTCTACACATACCCTATATGTGCCAATGTATCCCTATGGAATGTTAGGACCCCGTATAGGGATACCAAACCCAAATGGACACCATCTGTAATCCTGCACAAGATCCAATGTGTCCCCTAGCCTTCCAATACAACAAGTCATTAAAGTAATCATGTAAAAGAGCTTATAAACCATGGACAACAAGTGGACACTTCATAATTTCATGCCCTTCCATAGTGGGATTTTGCATGTGATAATGTCTCCAAACTCCAAAGGGGGTTATCCAGGTACCTTATTATGTGGTTTCTACCTTTAGAGGGGATAGTATGTCCAAGGTACATCCCTCAAATGGGGGTGGCATGTGATAAATAGGTGAAATGGAATATGGAATGAGAGGGGAAATCCTAGGCCATATATTGGGGCAGAAGGGTAGCTAGAGAAAGGGAATCCCACACCTGGGTGTATAATGTGTAGGAGGGATAAATCATGGTACATGAGGTTCCTCGACCTTGATTTTTCCACCCTTATTTATATACCTTTTTACTTTATGAATTTTCTTTTATTAACTAATAGGGGCTTAAAGGACAAGAGCATGATGTGTAAGATATAGTAGTGGCTACCCCCTTTTTAGTAGGGTAGTTTATTTCCCTCCAGGGTTTGCGACAATCATGGGTTCCTGATTGATAAAGGAGGCACATCTAGGACTTATGGAACTAGGGTGATGGCCATGGATAAGGGGTAGAGCTCATGTATTGGATTTTTCCCATGTGCTAATTATGTTTATCCTGACCATATTTTGCATCTTGTGGTACATTTTCCTGTTGAATGTATCCCTTTATGCTTTTAATTTTCTTTTTTAGGTGCTTCAATCTCCAAGGCATTGTTCCAAATCTGACCCAAGGTGGGGGCAAGGTAATGGGGAGGCTAACCCTATGTGGACCTAGAGAAGTGATGGAGACGTAGGTGGGAGAGATGATGAATGGGGGTATATTGAATGGAAGGGGAGTAGTATATGTGGATAAGGGAGTAGGACCATGCAAGCAAAGTCGAAGTTTCCAAAGTAGTACCACCCTAAAACCAAATTGTCAGTAAAGGAGATCTGACAGGACTAAAATCCAAGGGTAACATCCAAAATATATCAAGGGGGTAGAAGCAAAAACTAAGCCCACTCTTTTCACCGAATCCCCCCATCAATCCATGCCCATAAGTGTCCATGATAATTAAACCCAATACTCAAATTACTAAATGAAAAGACATAGTTTTAGGTTCGGGAGGCCCACCTTCAAACATATTATCAATACAAATGGGTGAGGGATCACATGGTTGGCACAGGTAGCAGAGAAATGACACAATGAGCTAGTTGAGGGTCGCAAGGGGTTGCTAGCTTTTGGCTGAGGTGCAACATGGAGAAAAAAATTCTCTTGGGGATATCACCCACTAAGTGGTGGGTAACATATGCCTCCAATTGGGACGTGATCTCTCGAAGAGGTGGGAAAAGCTACTCGAATGGGAGGTCACAAGAACTTCAACAATCTCTTTGTCACCATAGACCTGTTATCTGTACATATCAACGATCAAAACCATGGGGCAACATGTTTTTTACAGTGTCTTATGTTCACCCATGATTGATGTCAGGCCATAAAATCAACAAGTAATAAACATATTCAATTTTTAATATAAAGGAAGCTAATCTATAATGAGAAATATCATATGAAATTAGTTCTAATGCAGAACATAAACATGCAATACATCCTGCCCTAACATGCATAACATACAATGTCAAGTACTAGGTATAATCATAGAACCAATGCAACCAACATGACAATTGATCAATACAATAACACATGCTTCCATGGTTATTTTTGCAATGAACTTGACAATAAAAATGGGGATGATGATATGAGGGTTGTGAGGGTGGGAGGTGGGAAAAAAAGAGATCCATATGCCATGGAAAGGAAAACTGGAAGAAGGAATAAACATTAGTCGAGAGGATTTAACTTGATCCTACAACCAGGAGATGGAAATGTCAACAACCAAGTATATGAATCTTTGTTGAAGAACTATCTGAGGCATATCATCCTTAGGGTAAGAAGGCGTAAATGACTTAGAAGTATTTAGGATGATACTATTTTTTTCATTGGGAAAAAAAGAAGTGAACTCATCATTATATTTTGGAAAAAACCGTGATTCCGATTTTTTCATAGAGGAAACTAGTTCTTCATCAAAACTAGGGGAAGAAACTTCGTCACAAATATCTGTTTCCAAGATAGGGACATAACAAGGGGAGGAATTCTCAAACATGAAGAAAAAACATATATCGGTGGCATGACTAAAAGAAGCTTCTTCCTAGGTTTTTTTACACTAGAGTCATGAGAGTCATCCACAATTTTGGAAGGCTCTTCTTTGATTGAATTGTCTTGGAACATAAAGAAGAGACCCTTCCAGTTACTAGGAAGGGCTTGAAGTGTCAACACTGTTGTTTAGAAGGGGTGAAGTATCTTCTTCTTTCCTGAGATCATTATTATGGATTTGAGAGACCATGGGGTCTTCATTTTTATAATCATACCCAATTCCCCAATCAACAACCCAAAAATCGATTGTAGATTCTTCATCTATTTGACTATCATGATCCTCCTCAAAATGACCCAATTCTTCACTATATATTTGGTGTTGGTTAGGATGCCATTGATTCTCTTCTTCTGATATGGAGGACTTTTATTCCTTCATCCATTCTCGAAGAATGATATCCAAGGTTTTACTAAATGATTTTGATGGAGTACTTCAAGAAGAAGGTCATCGGTAGGAATCTTTTTAATGATTCACACTTCATGTTACAAAGCCTTTCTGATTGCTCACAATAGTAGGAGAAAATCTCTTAGGAGTTATATGTAGCCATTAACTACCTACAGGGCTTCTCATATTCCATCATCCATTCTTGCAACACTGGAGGGCTCTCGGGATCCAGGTCTTTTTATCATTATCCTTAGAGGAAATGCTTTCCAGTTCATGAGTTATTTTTTTGGCACTATCCTCAACGTACACATCAATCAATTGATTATGATTATTTGGAGAAGGATCAAGAAATTATTCATTAAGCACAAAACCATATTCAATAACTTCCTCCTCTCGAAGGGCCACATCCAACATTTGGCATATGTCTTCATGATATTGTAAACCCAACCCTTCATGAAATAAAAAGTGCGTAGTCAACATCGGAAGAGAAGGAATGATTTTAGGTCTACATGAATCAAGCCAATAGGTATTGGGGGTAATGGATAGGACAAACAATTCCATTTGGTCACAAGGTTGAGTTATATTTTTCTTTGAAAGACACCTCATGAATCTTACCACATGATTCGCTGTGGAATGTGGATCCCCATCGAACGTTAGCATATTATTCATGAATTTCGATGAGAAATATCTCAAGATCCATATCATTATTAAAAAAATTATAATATAAATGTTATTAATATTATTAATAGTGTTTATATTAATAATGTTAATGTTATTAATACTATTATTTACACTGTAACTTAGTATAAAAAATAATTATTATATTATAAGCTAATACTAAGGGAATTATTCTATCTTAACATTAATTTAATTTTAACGTTAATTTAATATTAGTGTGAAAACCTAATTTTAATCTAAGAAAGATTCAATAAACTCCAATTCACTAATCTCAAAGGCATAATTTAATAGGGTAATTTGATAGGGTTTGATGCACATGCGGACAAGTAGAACGGACGGTAACTAGAACATCAAAGAGAACGTTGATAGGCTTTGATCGGACATGTGGGGAGAATGATCTCGCGTATCGTATAAGCGAGATTTTATTTCTCATTTGTTTTTATTTTTCATTCCTTTTATATCTTATAGGGATAGGTATTTCAATTTTGGGATAAGGTTTTTAAAAATTTAATTTAATTATTAATAATTATTAAATAGATAATTTTTAGTTTAGGTGGTTGAGATTAGATTTGAAAGTAGATGAGGGAAAAAATAAAAATAAAAAAACTATTGAAATGAATAATAAGGATTTAATCAAATATTTTAGAATATTTTTTAATAATATACACAAAATTATCAAAGGTTGAGTTTTATTGCAAAGTAATTATGCTTGTTTTGTTTTTTTAATTAAATTGATTGATTCAAAAAACTTGTCATGTGAATAAATGTCTTGTGAAATTTTGATATTTTTTAGAATATTTTTTAATAATACACAAAATAATCAAACATTGAGTTTTACGTGTAAAGTAGTAATGTTAGTTTTGTTTTTTAATTAGATTGATTAATTAGAAAAACTTGTCATATAAACAAGTGTGTGAGAGTTATGATTTTTTTAACATGTAGTATTGATGAACTATGGTATTGGTTCATGATATTGTAACAAAGTAATAATTTAATTATTTTATGAGTTATTAAATTTTAATAATATAAGATGTATTATAAAATATGTTTTAATGTTTTTAATAAATTGATACTTATAAGCATTTACCACCCTTTTAATATAGCTATACTAATCTTTATACATGGTTATCAACAAATTACTAGATAAATTTATAATCATGTTAGGTAAATGTAAAACCTAAACATAAATTTTAAAATGTAACCAATGATTACTTAAAAACTCCATATTTATGATGTATCGGAGTTAAAGCAAATATGCCCGATATAATTATTGTTATATTTTTTTATTATTGGATTTTTTTTTTTTTTACTACTACTTATTAGGGGAATTCATAAAGATCTATTTCACTAGCGGTATGGTTAACAAAATAGTTAATTAATTTTTTTTATTACTCTAAAAAGTGGGTGGGGATTAACAATTATTGTAGTTATCATTATTATTCATTTTTTTTTAAAATATTGTTCTCATTGAAAATAATATGGTTAAAAATATTAATATTATTAAAAAATAATTGTTTTTCTTAATATTAATTTTTATTTTTGTTATTAATTATTATTATTATTATTAATTATTTTTATTATAATTTATGTCGGACAATTTTATTGGCAATTTCTTTGATAGTGAGGGTTTTAGTTTCCACAAATTAAATTTCCTTAAGAAGTAAGAGGTATGTAAATCCTTGTAAGCTCAATATACATGTTTAATTATGGAGATGGACTTATTTTGGAATAGACTTCTAAAATTTCAATTTAATTATAAATAAATATTATGTAGATGGTAGAGATTGAATCTTCATGGAATATTCAAGTATATTAGTAATAGTATATAGTTGAGATTTATCTCAAAGTAGTTATGTCATTTTTTCCTTTTAATTAAATCGATTAATTAAAAATAAATTTCATATGAAAAGTATCATCTTAAGTGATTTATGGTTTTTTGGGCATGTGGTATTGGGCTATGGTATTGTAAAAAACACAATCTATGGATTAAGAGCCTCCATGAAAAAGTCGGGATAAATTTCCATTATTAAGAGTCTTGTTCCATGTGCTTTTAAATGTATATATATTTAACTTATATATTAAATTTTTTAATAATAATAAAAATATAATCTAGTTAGTCTTTTTATTGAGCCTAGAGGTGCAACCTAGTATGCAAGAGATGTTGTAATGTCCAGTCCTCTAAACTTGTTGACTTGGTCAAAAACATTTTAACTCCATCAAAAATAAAATTAAAAAAATAACAATATTAAAAATAAAAATAAAAATGACCTATGGTATTTGAGAACCCATAATATTTATGTGGAATTTTGGGGGAGAGGGATCAAATTTCTTAAAATAAACATATCTTAAAATAAAAATAAGAATCCATAGTATTTATGTGGAATATTGGGCAGAGGGATCAAATTTCTTAAAATAAACCCTATGTTAAAATAAAAATAACCCAGTGTTAAAATAAAAATTCTACGTTATTTTTGTTAATCAATTTTTTTTGTCTAGTTAAAGTAAACTTGAAATAAAAATGAAAATGACAATTCTACGTTATTGTTATTTTTTAATTATTTTTTGTTGAGAAGTTAACGTAAACTTGACTTAGCCTTACCCATGGCTTTTTAGTCCCAGTTTTATTAGAACCCATGGTATTAATGTGGAATATAACATATTGTCAGGGGGAATTAAACTAACCTAGATCCATCTTAACTCTAGATCTACCAAGCACTAAGAGCGATCAAATCTCTTGAGATAGAAATATCTTAAGATGCAAAGTAGTTGCTTGCTAGATCGAGATTTAATATGGACTTAGGTAAGAGGTTAATATACTCATTGGTTCATTTTTGTGCCAAGAGGTGCTCTCCATCCAAGTACATAATAGTTGTTATAAAATCTTGTCTATTGGAAAATATAGTATGACAACTATTAATTCCAATTTTCCTTAACCTTAATACTTTCTTGTGAAATTTTATTATTCTTCTTTCATTCTTTTATTAGATCCTTATCATCAAACAAAGATCAAGAGAAAAAACTGTAAATACAATGGACAATGATATTAGGTTCCAAGCCAAGACAAAACCCCCCAAAGGGGAAAACCTAGAAAACTCTTATCTTCTTATAGAATATGTTTCAAATGAGACAATGAAGAGTCAAACCCTAGACCAAGTCCTCCTCCAAGTACCAAGTAAACCCTTCTATAGAATCAAAACACCACAACTTAATCCTGCATTAACCAACTTCTAGCTGCAACTTCATCCACAACTTAGACCCTTCAACTTCCGCCCTGTAGTTGTTGTAGATAACACAATCTATCTTCTTCAAGAGATCCTTCATTTAGAAATACAGATCCGTCCAAGTTCAACGAGGCAAAGAAAAAATACTCCTTCTCCCAACAACTAAATACTGCAATTTTTCCTACTATAACTTGACCTGTAATTTTCACCTCCTTTGTAGTTGCAGAAACCCTAGAAATTCACACGTGTGAGAGAGACATAGCCAAAAAATAGGTTTTTCCTTCGCTTATTGGATTAATTTTTACTTCTAGACCTTTGTTCCTCCTTTCTTGCCCCTTCTAGCCTCAGATCAAACTTCCTTTATTGAGATCAAACTTGTGAGCGAGTGAGTGTCAAATGAGGTCGAACCTTCTCCTTTATATAACCTTTTCAAATGGTCGAATTCCCTCCTTTGGGTTGACTTGTACTTTGGAGGTTTCAAAGACTTTCTAGACTCAAAATAAACTCCTTTACAAGATATATTTTTCCTGGAAGGGTCTTATAGACATGATTTTGACTCTCTTGACTCAAGACAATAAATCATATGACCCAACAAACCATAAACACATGAAGAACATGATTTTACACAGAAGACCATCCATACTATGCATGAAACCCATGCTTAAAAATAATAAATTTTTGTTTTATTATTTTGTTTGTTACGTAAGATACATATTGAAATGAGTACAACAACAATTATGAAGACCAAAACTAGTTACTTTTCCAACACTCCCTCTTAACTAGGAAGATATTCATAATTTTACAATCAATATAACACCTTTCTCAAACTGAAGGGTTCTCATAAGAAGAGTCGAAATGGTAATGAAACTGTAGGCATCAACATTATGACCAACACTGTCTTATGAGGCCTCACTAGACAAGTTCTAATTCATTTAAGATCATTATGTTAGGAGACTTTATGGGTGATACTGCACTACTTATACAAGCTACATATCGCATCTCGATGTTCACAAGGTATGCCATTTTAGGACTATTCTTATCTTATACTCACAATCCTCAAAGAATATTGATCCTCTTCAAACACTCTAATCTTAGATACATGTCTCATACTCAAATAGCGTCGATACCTTTCCTTTCGTGTATTATCCATCCTCATGGAAACCACATATTCTTATCCAATCCTCCACCATTCTCTCTTCGCTACCTTCACTTAGACTTATGACTATTATCATTAATCAAATACATAATACAGGAAGAATATAATGCACATGTGGTGTCAATCATCACTCTCTCTCAACCAGAGAGGATATCCATGTTCCCCTTTTGATTGGGGAATAGATCCTTTCTCATATCCAAGGAGACTCATTTACTCCCTCTAAAACCCAGAGGAAATTCCATACTTCCTTTCAATTTGGAAAGTCAACACCACAAGAATTATAGCTTGTATCCATAAGAGTATCTATTATTTCTTCTATATATCTACATGGCTCACTCTTTCCTTCACATCCCTTATATCGAGCTTTATTTATAACGAGGTCTCATGGAGCCATTTTCTTTCTTCATTGTTATTGATCATAACTGGATCATGGACTAGAGTGATAGCTCAAAATTCAAAGTGTTCGAAAGTGTGTTGAACTTGAGCAACCAGATAGATCTCGTCTTCCTGATTCCGACGCCATGAATAGTTCAAAAAACTGACATTGCATGAAGGAGTTATCGTAGTTTGAGAAGTCTAGTAAACTGCGAAAACTGGACTTTGACCAAGTTTGACTTGGAATTTTGGAAAATTAAAAAAAGGATATTCCAAGGAATATTCCTAGGATATTCAAAGGAATATTCTTGGAATATTCTGAATGGTCCAATTAGGTTATGACATGTGGCATGGTTTCATTGATCCACTAGTTGACTTTTGAATTAACAGGCCAATAGGAAGCCGCCATGTGGTAGGCCAGGAGGCTGCCACGTGGCCATGGAATAGTTCATTAATTTTTTTTTGGAGTTGGCAAGGATCGACCGCATGACCTCCCACCTAGCAATCCCGCGCCTTACTATCTACGCTGCATTTGTTTCTTAACCTATTGGTCTACGCCTTATATTTATTATTATATGATTGATGGTTTAGGGGTTTGGGAGGCGAACTCCGAGGGGCCAGCGCCCCCCCCCATACGACCGCCAGTCGAAACCTTGGGCCTAAGCCCTAACTCCATCCGCCAGCGAAATGCGTTCACATGGTTATGTCAACAGTTATGTTTAGACCGATGATTATTCAACTATAAAATCTGGGGGATAGTTAACCCAAAACCTGTCACATGCACGTTAAATGCCACGGTTGGCATAACTTCCGCAGATGGTTTAGTTAAATTGTCCACCATTACCGTGGGGAAATCTGGGTTTCATGTGCCCACACATGGCGATGACATTTACCAATAATGGTCAGACTGGCGGAGTTTTAGGTCCAACGCTCCATTCCTAGCAGAGGTCCTATTTTTGGAATGTTAACTGCAGTTTCTCCAGTTTTGGTGGAGCTGATGTAGGGGACACTGGGCAAAAAGTTGTTTTGGCTCTATATGGAGCTAGATTCGCCCAATTTTGGAGTGCCAATAGTTAATTTTTACTATCTCCAACATTCCAGACTTAATGGAGTAGGCTGCAGAGCCATCAAAGAGATTCTAAGCAATTTTTTCATTAGTGAAGTTTAAGGGGCCACTAGGGTCACCAGGAGGCAACAACAATTTGAGGCCCAGCCAGCGGAGCTAGAGGTCTTTTTCAACAATCCAATAGTAAATTTTGGATATTTCAGATGTTCTGACTCTAATGAGATGGTTTTCAGAGCCTGTAGAGGATTTTAGAAAGCCTAGAAGTTTCAGTAAAGTTCCAAGGGCCACTAGTGCCAGCTTTTGCCAGCAGCAGTTCAGGGCCTAACCAGGGCAACTAGAGACCATATGCAGTGAACCAATAGACATTTATTACTGTAATGAGAATTATGAATCCATTGAAGGAGGTTGCAAAATCTTTTAAGGAATTATAGAGGTCGAGAACCCATCAGAGAAGTTTTCAGTGACCCTAGTGCCAAGGGGTGCCAACAGGTGTAGGAGGTGAAACCGGAGCAGCCAGAGGCCATTTTCAGTGAAAAAATAGTCTATCTTGACTAATTTTGGCATTATGAATCCAATTAAGGGATTTTCAGAGCCATTTGAAGACTTCTCGAGCTCAAGAAGCTACAGGGAAGTTTTGGGCAACCGAGGTCAAACCGTGAAGGAAGGCCTAGTTTGGGGATGCAGTGTTCGTTTTGAGAAAATTATCAGTCGATATTTGGTGTATGATGTGTGATAGAGATAGTAGGTGTGGTTTCATGGACAGAAATAGAATTCTAAAGGAGTTAGTGCCATAGAGAAACTTAGTGTAGCTCGATTATAGACAAAAGAGATCGATGCAAGGGCCTAAAGTTTTTGCGAGTGATGATAGCCATGGCGAGGGGATATAGATGGTATTCTAAGCCCTTTGGATCAGTTCATTATCCATTGGAGTTAAGTGTGGAACTTGTAAAGAAACTTTACCATAATCCCAGAGCGAGTCAAGATGACAAAAGCTCAAGGAGATGTAGCCCACGATATTCAGGTGAACTCCTAGATTATATTGTTGTTATGTGTGGATGTTTTATTGCTACATTATATTGTTGTTATACGTGTTTAATTTCAGCAAGAATAAATGAACTTAAGACACTTAAATAGTTAAAAATCATACACCTATTTCAAGTAATAAATTCCACAAATGTCAAGGGCAAGCTAGATCTTTTATTTGTTTAACTGAGTGGGAGGTTCTTGAAAAACATAACAAGTTATCCAACACATTTTCAGATCAATTATGGAGGGATCCATGTCATCTATCTTTCCCAAAACTTTCATGTTGATGTTTTTTAGAATATTCTTTAATAATATACACAAAAAAATCAAAGGTTGTGTTTTATGTGTAAAGTAGTAATGCTAGTTTTCTTTTTTTAATTAGATTGATTAATTACAAAATCTTGTTAAAAGGAATAGTGTTTCATACAAATCATCAGCCATTTCAATACCTTAAAACTCAAACTAAGTTGCAATAATCTCAACATTATAGATGGATGGGTATTTTACAGTAGGTCCACTTATTAATTCAGTATAAGGAAGTTGCAACAAAAAAAGTAGCTGATATGTTGTGAATCTCTTCTTTGAATATTTCACTTAATTTTCAAAATACTTCTTTAGTGCATAAAAGTTACAATGAACAATATGTTGCAGATACTCTTTTCAAAGAAATTTATGAATCACTAACTTATAATTCTCCGGTGGAAGAAGATAATTATCATGTTTATGACAGGTTAATGTATCATCTTAGCACGAGGTGCATACTGCAGGGAGAAATCATGCATGTTGGTGTTGGAAAGACAGAGGCACAACTACAAAGGTTTTTCTATTTTGCACAGTTGAGTGAAACAATTCACATGTTAAAAATGCGTCATGATAAGCATCAGAAGGGTCATCACTTTCAGGTTGGTGATTAGGTATGGATTTACATCCGCACTTTTGGGTGGATGGATATCGAAAGGGTGAGGGAGTTGTACCCTCATCTCATGTTTTCTTAAAACCAAAATTTTGGTTGTCCAAAAGCTTCTAGTGGAGAGGAATGATCCAGGAGGATTCTCCAGTTTATCAAAGTCCAAAAACTTTACTTGTTATAGGAAATAATTTAAGGTTGTATAGCTTGTTGTTCTAAATCCGGTGGTATTTACGGTTTCTCATTTGGTATCCGGATAAAGGAGAAATCATCCATTGAATTTTGAGGCAAACTGGTGCAAAAGGGGCCTTGCAGGCCATGTGGTGTTTCCACGGCTCAACACATGGTAAGGGTCCAGTCAATACAATAAAAAAGGTTCACAACTCATTAACATGTATAATTATTCAGGTGATGGTGAGAATTATGGGTTTTGGTTCATATCATAAGTGCAATGGTGTGGAAATGTTATTAAAAACAAAAATACCTATGGTGAGAAGACTTTACATGGTGGGTGCATTATTTATGCAAAATACACCTAAGCTACAACCTTATATTAAAAAACCAAGGTTTATGATTAAAACCTTAAGGTATTAAACTAAGGCGCATATATCATAACGAACACGGCATATCAATGTTAAAACCTTATGGTTTTAAATGGAGCAGAACATATAATTAACAAACCATATGGTATCAAACCATATAGCGGAGTATTAAGCCTATAGTATGCGCATATGGAAATTATGTCAAATAAAAATGTTTGAGCATTAAAACTATGGCGCAAATGAATATAGTATATGGTAAAAATGGCGGAGTTGTTGTGCCATGTGGCATGGAAATAATCACGGAGTTGGAATGGGTTAAATGGCGGAGTACAACACATGTTGCAAAGTCCAAACCTTATATTTAACCCGAAATTTAAATATATATCATAATTCGAGCGGAGTTGGTTATATCAAGGTTTTGAATAATATATATGTTGCATGTCTGGTGTATTAATATTGGCCGAGATATGGTCTTGATTAATATGTATTTAAAACCCCAACGAAATTCCATAGCATGGTCCAATAAAATGTATATCATATAGTTTTCAAAAAATATATTTATGCACTAAGTTATATGATTGCCCCGAAATGTAATTTGTTAAAACCAACAAAAAATTTGCGAAATATAGCGTGGGTGGTTTGACCCTCGAACCTTCCTAGGGCCATTATAAAAGTTTAGCATTACACCAATGTTAGAGGAAGTAGAATTGTAGATTGCAGGATAGGATTTTGTTTATGACATTAGATGTTATTTTGGATGTCGCTAAGCCAAATTGGGAACGAAGACATGCGTTGGAAAGATGATACAAGGGGCTTTATTTCTACAATAACCATCAGTGCCTATGTGCACAAATCAGTTGGTTAAATCTCTTGTAAAGAAACTCTTTGGATCATTTCCTAATCAAATGTGTGCCCACTTGGAAGCGGATCCAAAGACGTAGTCCAAGAGGGACGAACTCTGTAATCAATTTTTATCGTGTTTGCATATTTATTTGCTGATGTTTTATTCTTCATTTCAGTTCTCTATGTTTATGTTTAAGGCATAAAAATAACTCAGCTTCCTTCATTCATTCACACATATTCAACCTTAATTAATGTTGGTAAAATTGTGCAAGTAATCAATTCTGTAGATTTCTATATCTCCCCTCCAACTCCTCTCTTTCTCTCCCTCCCTCCCTCTCAGTCTCTCTCTTCCTTTCTCTCCCCAACTCCTGGCTTTTTCTCCTCCTATTCTCTCTCTCTCTCTCTCTCTTCGTCTTATGACTTTGTTATTCTTATCTCGCCCTCTCTCTCATTCTCCCCCCCCACTTATCTCCATCTCTCCTTCTTTGTCTTTCTATCTCACCCCCAAACATACACTCTCTATAAATATCTCTGTCTGTCCTCCCTATCTCTCTCCACTTTTTCTCTCTCTATATGTTTTGAACTTCTTTCACCCTATCTTTTCCTCCGGCTCCATCTCTCGAGCTCCCTATCTTTCTCGGAAGACTCACTCCTTCTCTCCCTCTCTCCATATTTGTGTCCCCCTATCTCTCTCTCTTATCGTTCTCTCCCACTCTCTCTCTTCTATATTTCAAGTTTTTTGAAATACTTTAAAAAATTAAAATATTATGTTTAAATATGTTTTATTTTTATTTTAATAGTACAACAAATTATTTTTTATAAAATAATACATCTTTAAAATGCATGATTTCAAATGTGTGTGCATTCAAATGGAGGAAAATGATAATTTTCCATGGAAATATTATCTAAATTTTTTCCAAAATATTAATGTTCCATCTAACTCCATCAAAGCTAGATAGAGCACTTCATGCCTTCCAATTGAAACTTTTTAGGTTTTATTTCTTTAAAGTTAGATTGATTTATGATTAATTTAGGATTTTAAATATATATATTTTATTGTGTTAGATTGATAAAAATATTAGGTTAAATAAAAATAGCATATTGAGTCGGCTTGTATGACTCTTTTTGTGTTAACAACTCTTTTGTTGACGCATACAATGTATATCGACCACATTTTATTAAATTGATTGTGCTAGTATATATTATAGTATAATAAATTTTATATAAGCTAACATATATATAAAACTTTTTTGATATTACAAATTAAGCATAATTATTTATATGAATGTATTAAATGATTGAATTTATATTAATAAGTTCATAATAACATGTAAACACAACCCAACCTGACATGAGCTTATGAGAGGGTGTCAATCAGTCATTAGGCCATCCTAGGCAAAGCATGTTTCCATATGATTCTCCCCACCTCCACCTCCATATCATATGTTCACTAATGTGGAGGAAAGTCACTTTATACAAGCTGCATGGACCAATGATTGGAGGTAAACCTTTTACATTCTTGGTTGTTTCGTTTTGAGTTACACATATGTACTAGTTAATTTGTAGACTAGTTATAATTTTCTTCCAAATATATACACAAGACCATATGCAGTGTACGTTGATGTATTGTTATGTGGAGACATGATTCAAATTCTAGGTTTAGAGACGCGATGATGTGGTTCCATCGACAAAGGCCCCAATCGTTGTTCATAGGAGGAGAATCAAACCTAAATTCATGAGAACCCCATCCTATCTAAATTTCATTTTGGACTTGAGTGATGTTAGTAGAATCCAGGTATATGTAATTAAAAATGTGGTTTAAAATAATTTATTTACATAATGTTTATTTTGTACAAATAATTATCTAATTAGTTTGAATTTCGATGTGTTATATTGTAGTACCACCTTACTTCCTTTGCATGAAAAAACTCACATAGGTGTTACGGTGGTAATTACAATTTCATAGTTTGAATATATTTTAGGCTCATTTTATAGGGCACATTTACATGTGATACATACTTTATATACTTTCATACATGGAAAATTTATGGATGTACATTATGGACATTATTTTAGTTTATGAATGTTTATTATTTTAGTTTATGGATTTTTATTAATCTTGTTTATGGATGCTCATTAGTTTTTTTGAGTTTATATTGGATTTGATAAGATTATTTCGCTAATTAAAAAAAAAAAAAAATCTATATACTATAACTTTTATTAGTAAAATATATGATCAATTTTGATTTCAGTTTCATGAACTAAGAAAATAATTACAATCTTAATTTATGATGCAATTCACTTTGACACTTAAAATGAGCTAAAAAATATGTCATATATCAATTTAATAAATACTTATTGAATAATTAATCATGTATATTACTTTGTAAGTGTCTATAGTGCAATCTACATGTATGTTATTCAATTGCAATTTAAAATTAAATTATTTAGTTATAAAGTCATCCAAACATATATATATATATATATATATATATATATATATATATATATGAAAATTTTTGTGACCCACCCATATACCATTGCATGGACAACTTTTTTAAGTATTTCAATCAATTTCTTATCTCAAGGTTCAATTAAAAAACACAAATACTGATTGAAATTAGTTGTATATTCAATATTAAAAGATGTCGTGTAAACAACAAATAAGTTTTATTGAACATTATTTATTTCAAAGCTTAGTCATAACATTATATAAGTCAATCATATTTAAATTTAATAGTATGTCAAAAAAAAAATATGACAACATTTCTATAATTTTATTAACTTTCCTAAATTTACAAATAGTTATCCAAGTATTTCAATCAATTCCTTATGATGGAAATAAGTTTTATTCAATTTTTAAAAACTAAAATATGATTGGAATAACTTATATTCAATTTTAAAATATGCGGATATGTAGAAATTCTGAAATACAAGTTTTATTCGATTTTATTATGTTTGAGGTTATCTACAAAAAGTTTTTTCATAATGCACATTGGCGTCAATATTTTTTTTTCTTACCATGGTAATACAATATTAACCTAATTATCTTGAAATTAATGAAACTATGATTCATGCCTCTACGAAGAACTACGATGAAAAACTCACAAATGATAAATGACACAAAGCAGAAAGCCTTTAATCCAAAACTTCCTTGAGTAATTCACCTGGCCTTTCCTAACCATAGATGAGCAATTTTGTTAAACACATCATGAATATGTAATATGTAGGTCACTTAGCATATGAACATAAAGGTCTCATACTTGTCCTAGGAACCATTAAGAAAGGCTTGATTCCCTCTCACAATAAGTGCATTATCATATGTTAGGTCATGCATTCATTAACCATTCATTTACTAATCAAAACATGATGTGAGCCACAACTAAATAGTTCCATGTGTGTTTATAGCAACATATAGCCATATCTTATTGATAGAACAACCATCAAAGCCACATAATAACCAGTATAAATATAAAATATAAGGTAAAAAGAGAGATCTTCCTAACATAAGCAAAATCCAACCAAGTCGGAAATTACGCTGTTGCCTCGACCACCAGATTGGATAAAACAAGATTTCTTTCAACTATTCACCCCATGCCATATTCCAAGCTTGAATATGGGGCTCACAAAAAAATGCCCGGGATTCCTCGGGATTTCACATATCCCCCCATTCTTGGTAAAGGAATTTGAGCCCCGGAAACCACTTATTTATAAAGCAGGTCTTCACTTTTCTGAGCCAGGGATTCCTAGTTCCAAACAAAGAACACACACTACCGGTTGTCTGATACCACCAAAAGTGGTCGAGGGATTATTGGCCTAAACAAGCTTGGATGCCTCTAGATTTCTTCACCAGTTCTTGATGAATTTTTTATATCTCACCCTCGGTCTTTACCATGTATCCCACATTCCTAGGTCAAGGGATTCCTAGGACTTTGTAAGTTACTACTTAAGACCACCTCACCTAGTTCCAAAACCATTCGACAATCCAACTCAACCAATTAAAGAACCCCATCACACATGGTTGTCTAGAAATCATAGCAAAGTTGAAACCACTGTCACACATGGAAAATGTGCCAATGATGACAAGAGAACCAAAAGGCACGGATGCATGTACCATGCATGCCATTAACAAATAAATCATACATGCAACTGCGATACCAAGTAATCCCAATGCTTCCCACTTGATCTCCAACTCTTCCTTGCTTGATCTTTGATTCCACTTGCTTCCTTGTCCGGCCCTTTGTATTACTTTATCCAATGCTAGATTTCTCCAAGAATTCTATAAGTGTGCAGAATATGAGAGAGATGAAATAGAGATAACGCTCAAAAAACTTATAAGGACTTAACCAACAAAAGTTGTAGACAAATCCTTAAAATCTTTTATTAATGAGACCTCTATTTTCCTTCAATTTCCTCTGTTTTCAGCAATTTCCTCCTCACATGAAACATGTGACCTTTCACTGTCTCTCCATTTTCCATTATTTTCATAAATAAAATACCAATTAATGTCTCTTTTCCTATTCAAATACTTTACCATTTCCTCTTGGCTTTAATAAACCAAATGAGCACCTTAGGATGTCTTGCCCAACTTTCGGCTTGACGAATATATGTCCCGTGATCTTGGTCTTATTTTTCCTTTATTAACTTTATTACATAATTTTAACCAGAAATATTGATGAGCTCCATCATTAGGTACATTTGGAGGAGTCGATGGTCAGGGGAAATTTTTGCCTTATTAAGTCTCTTTTTTTTGCATTTTAATTATATTATGAACATGATGCTAGTGTAGGTGGTGATTGAGGCTTAATATACTTTGGTACCTAACATAAGATTAAATGCGGGAAAGTCATGAGATGCTGGCATTTTTGTGGATATTTGCACTAAAGACACGACATAAACAAGAAGGAGAGATTATAAGGGGTTGTACCCTCCTTATCAAAGTCGACGAGGATCCTCAATGTTCCTCAACTTGAAATCCAAGGCAACCAAGAAAACTCAAGACCAAGTGAACTCAGTGTACTTCTTAGAATCCAGTCAGATCATCACTTATTTTCTAGGGAGAGTGATGGAAAGCCTTTAGGTTAAATAGAGGTAGGCAAGAGCTTGTTAGGATTCGAATTTTGGAGAAATCCATTAGGCTATTTTCTCTTGTAATCAAATTTTCAAGACTTTTATATTGATGTCATGAGACTATCTTTTATGAAATGAAATGGTATACTTTCGCCTTAGTCTAATCGAGAGAGCTAGGATTGTGGGATAGGGCCCAATCCATGTGCCTAAGCCTCTCTTGTGTAATAGTTCTTTCATGTGATTTAACTGGTTGCTTATGAATATCTAATTATTTTCTTTGGTATTTTCATTTACTTTTTAGTTTGTTTCCATTTGTCTTTTGTTTATGATTTAATTACCTTACATGAGTGGTATAATAGGTGATAACTTCATAAAATTTGTGAGTCAAACACTCCCTCTATCACCTCTTATCAATAGAGCTTAGGAGCGTACACCTTCCCCATGACCAAAAATGCTTCTTGGTTTATGATTTCTTGGAATGGATGAGATTGGTTGCTGTGATTCCATGAATATGTTTAGTATGCTATAGTAGATCTTTGTTTATAGATTAGAGTATATGATTTACAAATTCAAGTCACGCACCCTTGTCTTTATCATGAAGTTGTCCATTTTTATTGCATGAATAGGTATTTTGATTGCAAATGCTTGGTAAAAGCGAAAACCAAGGATACTTTCACCCGACGCCTTCAACTTCATCTCTCATCTTCCATCGACCCCTCTTGTTCATCATAATCACCATCGACCCTATTTTCAAATTTTTCATCCCTACACGTGAGAAAACCTTAGGGGTGCAAGACGGACCTCCCAAGAGGTTTTGAGCTTGTGAGGGTGAGCCGCCTCCCACTCATCCTCTGTCCACCTTCACATCCCCACCTTCCCTACCCTTTTCCACCTATTTTTGGCCTCGTATTTCCTACATTACTGTTTCTGTAGAAATTCGGGACTTGCGTGTAGCACTACATGAAACCTATGCGACGCAGGGAAATAGCACCTATGGGCCCCTACTTAAGACCAAAAACCACAATGACATCTTCTAAACCTACAAATACCACTCGCCTGTGTCCATCCTTTCCCCCATGTGTACAAGCCTTCCATCTCGACCACCTTAGCACTTTATTCTCCTAGCGCAAAACAACACATTTTTCAAGCATATAGTTAGGTCATGAATAGTTGCATGAATAAAAGCATGATAGATAGAGAATATGGTAAGTAGAGTGTGTTTGTGTTTATTGTAAAAGTGTGATTAGATTAGTTCCCTTTGACCATTTCAATCCAACAGTTACTTTATGCAGATACCTAGGTTTCTTTTCAATTCTTATCATAGTCTAATAATTATATTTCTTTCATTGCGGAATAGTTATATGTACTTGTTTGATGTAGTATATTTTTGTACTCTTGATAATGCCATGGCTTGGAATGATTTTGCAGCTAGGCCTAATTTCGAAGTGTGACAACTTCACACTAGAAACCCTAGAAGCAACACCCTTTCTTAGAGCTTAGAAGAGGATCACATGAGTAGACTAAATTTTACGTGGCCATATATGCCCCTGTCACCTCCAAGTGTGTACGAACCTTGGGTTGATAAAGTAAAGTAGGGCAACCTGCAGGATTTAGCATTCTTGGTGGAATACCGGGGGCTTACCACTTTTGTTGTCGTTACGGGGGAGGTGTCTAGTAGATGCTTTGATTTTGTTTTAGCATTATTTTACGCTTTCCTTTTTCATGTTGTTTCAAATATATTAAAAACATACAAAAAAATATGATTTTCATGCCTCGTAGGAGTATGGATACTCAAGGAATTCTTTTACCTAAAACCCCCCACATCACCACATAATCACCTTATCTTCTTCGGTCATTGCTGATTCATGGCTATAGGTGAGCCTTTTAGAAATTTTGGAAGAATCTGTTAGGGAAGAAGAATATATTTTTTCAGGCGGGGACCTTCTTTACCTATCTCAACCATCGTAGGCTCTTGAAACCAAGAAGCCTTTCCCATTGAGAGGCGATGGGGAAACTAAGATGAAAAACATTAGCCCCTCGACTCTTCATGCACTCATGGACTTACCTTAGAAGACCATGCATTTCATATTTGAATTTTGTTTTGTATGGGACTTATGACTAAGCTGAGATGATAAAAAATTGAAGCTATTCCCATCACCTTAGAATCATTGTATTTGGTTCTGTGGTCTGAGAAGAACATCACTACATGTGCAGATGAAAAAATGCCTTAAAAAAAACCTACAGAGATATTTGTAGGTCAAAGAAACTAAGGATGAGATATTTGAGACAAACTATGAGGCACGATGAATCCCTAGAAGACTATGAAGAGGGTTTCCAATTAAACTATAAGAGAGCCAACATTTACTCTTGTGTTCTTGAAATCCTTAAACATGCTTCTGCGAGGGATCATAGAGGAGGTGATAGAAACCTTAAATATGTTATTGTAGGTGAAATCTAACTTCCTTATTAAACAATCAAAATTATCTTGAGGAACCATTACAGGGGCGATTAGAAAGGTAGAAAGTGGCCAAAGTAAATCCAATACCCCTTGCTCTTATTACCTCCATTAAACATGAGATTGAAATATGTTGGAGGACTTGAAGTGACACGCGCACATATTTTCTTTTCAAATGGACATAATGCGGAGGTCAAAGGAAGCAATAGGAAACAAAAAAAGCCTTGGCAATATTTTCCCTAGATGTACCCGAGAAAGCACCCTAGAAATGAATGTCTGCACCTGATCTCATAGAGGTTTTCTTAGTCGGTGAGGGAAATCAGTACAGTATCCCTCCTTACGTGGACTTAAAGTTGTGTCAAGGTGGGCAAGTGGGGCCGGATAAACTGTTTCATCGACGAGGAAGGCCGCTAGGGCCCCCGGAGTCCTTATCAATAAGGTATGCAAGGTGTGCACCTTACTCTTACTATCACAATAATCGAGTGCACCCATGCAACCTCGGTAAACCCCCACTCCTCCATCTTGGCCTACACCTCCCTGTGGCCTTACAACCCTCCACTATCACCTTTAGACAGGCCAGACAACCATTTCGGTAGTATGTTCACAAAAACCTCGGTGGAACAATCCATCCCAAGGGTGGAGGCCTCAACACAATCGACCACACCTTGCCTAATGCCTCCCACCCCAACAAGACATCAGTGCTCGGTTGCTCCTTGACTTCACCTCAAATATTTGCCTGAACAAATCCGAACCCGAACAGGGCCATGCACAACGGGTTTATGGTGGAGAGACATCTATCAACTTATGTTGTGGAGATACATGAAGTTAAATGGGGTTTGGAAGATTACTCCCATACGATCACCCTCCATCTCCACATGCAAGGGTTGAGGAGAAAAGAAGAAATAACACTCGAGATCCAACAACCTCATTTTCCTGGGTGCTTGATCCCATCCCTAGTCAACACACCCCGAGAGGAGGCGGAGCTTTTGGATAGTTGAAAAATTTGTGTGTAAAATTACCTACCCTGCTTCTCCGGGGCCATTAAGGATGTCCCTATTTACGATGGCTCATCAAGGAAAAGTGGTTCAAAAGGCTTTAGGGAGGAAGAAGAAAGATGCCCCCACCATTAATGTAGTAGGACAAGGGTTGTCGGAGCTTAATGCTGAGGGAAGGGTGATCTTTCCAAAGTACTGGACCACAGTAGTCTAGTTGTAGATGTGCACATAGATGGTTTCCTTGTCCCCAGACACTATAATTGATCTAGGATGCCATCGATGTCATTACCAAGGAAAATATGTTGAAACTCAACCTCGAAAGGGACTTCGAGAAGAAACCACAACGGTTCCAAACACGGATCGGTCCACGGTAACTCTAGAAGGAATTGCTGAGGATGTTATGGTTTTGATTGAATCTTGGTAGTATCCTACATATTTTCTGGTTTTGACCAAAACCAAGTTCATTGGATATCCTCTCATATTAGGGGAGAGCTTGGTTAACCACTACGATTTGCTTGCTTATATCGGTGCCCGGACCGGAAAGATGACTATTAAAAATTGGCCCTTGTCTAAAAAAGTGGTATTATATCCTCCGGTAACCTTCGTGATCATGGTGTACCTGTGGTTGGAGGATGAAGAAGAAGGTATATAGCACTACGTGTTTGTACCATAGATGTTCTTCAGGCGGCGGTTTGACAACTCCTTCTTCATGCCATTCAAAACCAATCCCCACTAACCATCCTCTTGAAAACCTAGTCAAAATCTTAAAATCCGACCTTGGATGGAAGTATGCTCACGATTGATTCAGCATATCAAACTGATGATTTTGAAGTTTTGGCTTGTCCAAATCTATGAAAATCTAACTTAAACATAAGTGAAGAAGAAAAAGAAGCTATGCCAACTTTTAAAAAGCCTGAATGCATTTTCTTGGGTTACAAGGACTTGAAAGGGGTGCATCCTTTAGTATGCATAAATCGTATTTACATTAAATAAGGATGCAAGCTTGTGTGGCGGAGCAAGACGGATAAACCCGGCTCTAAAGGACATAGTCGAGGAAAGAGTTGTAAAAATTGTTGGATCTGGGTTTCATTTTATCCTATATCATCTGGTGAGTGGGTATCTCCTCTTCTCCTAGTCCTGAAGAATAATGGAAAATAGCGAAAATTTGTGTTGATTATTGGGAACTTAACAAATCCACCCGAAGGACCATTTTCCTTTTTCCTTTATAGACCCAAGTCTGGATGGACTTGAAGGAAATGGGTCCTTTCCTTCTTAGATGGGTTCATTGAGTACAACGAGATCCAATCATCACACAGAAGGCCAGGAATGAATACTTTCACCTACCCTTGAGGGCACATTTCTATGAGTCTTGCCCTTTGGGTTGTCTGCCAGTACTTGTTCCTCAGGAAGGCATCTTGAGGTGCCCTTCCTTGCCATAGACAGTCATGACTCCATTGGAAATATACATGGATGATTTCACACCCTGTAGGGATGAGTTCTGGACTCTCTTGGTGGGTAAGTCTTTGAGAAGGTGGATTGGATGCATCTCTCCAGAAGCCCGGAAAAGTGTGAGTGTTGAAGAAGAGCAAGAGTTGTATTATGACACTCAATATCCCAAGTAGGAATACGAGGTGGATCCCAGAGAAAAATACTATTATCAAAGAAGTACCTTATACAGAAGAAGATGTCAAGATCTTCTTGGGTTTGATTGTTGTTGATGATCCTGGGGATTACCCTCTCTTTGTGAGTTTTCCACCTCATTCATCATTTTTCCATAAGATCACAAACCTAATCGATGAAGAATGCTTAGTTTTGTATTAAGGATGTATTTAAATGATTGTCTGTATTATATTTTCTGTTGATTTTTCTATTTGGATGTAGTTTTTCAAATTTCATATTCACAGAATACGGCATGTTTTGTAGCTAAGCATGCTTTATCGTAGCCACTCTTATGGTTTAGAAGGTTCTAGGTGTCGGTGAGATTGAGGCCCACCTCGTTGTTTCTAGAATGATGCCATGCATGGTTCTATCACTACTCATTAGTTCAGATCGACATAAAAATGAGCTAAACTCATTAAAGATATATAAGTCAAAATAGTTACAGCAGGTAGGTCTCTGAGTTTTCTCTTAGTATCAAATCATGAGTCCAACAGTCCTATTTCAATTGCAATTCGATCAGGACACGTAACTGGTTTAAATCGTAATTAGTTATGTAGTTTCCCTTTTTAAATATTGGTTCTGAGAACCGAGAGACAATTCGAGTATAGTTCAGATTTCTAAGTGTAAACGTAGGATTTCTATGGATACTCTGTTTCTAGACGTTATTTTCATCACTTAATAAGTTCGATTAACGATCATTGCTTGATTTCATCTTTAACAAGCTAGGAGTTCAACCCATCGATTGCGGAAGGGCACACAGCTACAAGGAGGTTTTTATTTTTGTTTTAGTTAAGTTTCCTTTTCTGTAACCAATTTATGTTTCTAACTAGGCTTGTACTTCATTTCCGGTTTTCAAATGATTTAATGTTACATTAAATTACTGAACTTACTTTTAGAACATTTCATGAAGTAAACTGCATTTTCATGTTGAATTGGAATTGAAGCACTAGGGAAGCACGATTGTTTAGTTTCTTCTTGCCTTTTATTTCCATTAGGATAGAGTTGTCCATTTTCATGTAATTTTTTTTTATGAAAAGCCATTTCAATATGCTAATCCCTACATTAAATGGTTAAATATCTGCTACGGTAGTTGAATTTACCTTGCTTATTTTCATTTTCTTTTAAAGACTTGGGCATAATTGGTTCTCCCAAAATATCAAGAGGCTAAGAAACACTTTATAATTGAATGTTACGCAATCATTTATTACATTAGTTGAATTTGATTAAAACTTCATGCTTTTTATTTTTGAGACCTCCTTTAATTGAAAACAATGATATTTCAAAAATCACTCTAAAATAATTGATCTGATCATGATCGGATGGTTGAACATCAGTTTAATGAAATCACAATTTCTAAGTTATCCATTTGAAGATTTTCTTAGTTCACTAGTTCAACGAGTGTAATTAGATTTACCTAACATTATTTCAAGAATATCCTCTTTACAAATTGAATGATTGGGAGTAACTAAAAATACCTTAGAAGTTTTCACTACCTTTGCTTATTTGTTCTGGACATTTAGGAAGTTAAAAGTACAAATAGTTTCTTGACATCATCTCAATAAAGGTCATACTAAATCATTGAATGTTGGAGTAACCAAAGGTACACTAGTTGTTCATTTCCACTTTCATTTTAGATAGGCATTATAATTCTCGATCTTGGTTTTGAAATAGATCCATGGATTAGAAAAGAAACAGTTAGATGGATGCTTTGTTTTCTAAACTTGGTCTTAACTAGCCCACAATTTTGGTTTGTTTTATGAAAATTGAATTATTTAAGGAACACTTCCTTTTCTTCCTTCTAAATCCATTAGACTTACTTAAATCTTTCCATAGCTTTAGATTAACCATTCTTAGATCTCAAAGAACGAAAACCCCTCTAAAAAAAACATAAATCATACAACAAAAAAAGTAAGGTATAGGTTTCTTAAGCACATATAGTGCACCACACTTCATCGAGTTTACAAACCTCGGATTGATAATTAATGCAAAAAATTTGGGACACTAAATTGACCAAACATTTGAGCGTCATTGCAGTGTAACTAGGTAGCCTTATTTATTACATCAAATAAAAAACAATGATATGCGTGAAGAAAGAACTCTGAGACGGATTAACAAATGAGAGTTTAATCCCTACAACACCACTCACTCCACAAGACCAAAAAGTAGTATGCCTCCATCCAAAACTCATATTCCATATTTTACGGCCATAGACTTCCCGGAAGTTCTAAGATTAGATATCCGGTTAGGGGGATCTTCTACTTCATCCATTGAGGCAATCTTAGAGGAAGAAGATCCTAGGACTCCAACATAAGGCCTTTTCCTTCTAGAGGCAACATATTCTAGCTGAATGGTTAGAAATCCATAAATGAAGACTAAGAAAACCTTTCTTTAACATTGATAGAGGAACTAGAGGAAGAGTAGTTAACTCTACATATTGAATCTTATATCGGCTACGAAGAATCTATCACGGCGGGAGAGGAAGAAGGAGAGGAGAAGGAGAAATTCTTAATGGAGAAAGTGTATTTTGGGGTAGAGATTGAGTAGGAGGTAGAGGTAGAAATAAAGCCTATTTTAAAGTTATTTGGATTCCCCATAATAGATGAAAAGAGAAAAATGCTACCATGAAAAATATATCACCTTAAATTTGTCCTCCCAAATTTTCATGGATTGAAAAGTAAAGACAGCAGAACATTTTTATTTTTGTTGAAGTCTTATGTAAAACTTAGAACATTTACAAGATGTAAATAAATTATTTCATTCAACATGGAGAGGAACAGCTCGTGGTTCATGACTCTAATCGGTAGGTCTATTAGGACATGGAATGATATGAAGAGAGCATTTATATAAAGGTATTTGGGTTATTGCATACCTATTAGTCACGAGGAAGAAGTGTTTGATGCAAAAAGAGGATGAAAATTTGGAGAATTTGCTTGAAAATTCAATATAACATAAAAAGATAAAAAATGGAAAATCTAGATCAAGACACTCTAAAAGCTATTTGTTGAAAACAATTAGAGATGAATGGATAGATATCATAACATGAAGTGGGGCCAGGCATATCTCAACTTATTACGATATTGAGAATAATCTCTCGAGGAAAATGAAGGTGAAGGACCCGAGATCTTGCTCTTGCTAGGGCAATCACAATCTACAATTGGAACAATGAACAGGGCGAAATTGGAAACATGTGAGTAGACAAATAGACCTTTTAGGGAGTCTTAGTGAACATATAGAACACCCTTAAGTTACAAAACAAGAAAAATCAGAGACTAATGCTTTAGATATTTTACGCTCCCGAAATGAAGAAATAAGCATGTAGCTTTGAGAGAGTAACTACTCTTGAAGCAAAAGTCATAGAAACCTATATGATTTGTTTAGAAAGTCATGAGACTAAGAATTGTCCTTCAATTCTTGGTCTTAAGTTGTTTTTAAAGAAGAAATAACATCAAATCCTACAGAATCTCTTTGTTTTTCTCTGAAGACACGCAGCACAGACCCCAAACTCAAGGTTTAACAGCAAATGTATACTCGACCCCACAAGTTGGAATTCTTGGTAGGAACCTTGGCCTTAATCTCAACCTTGGGCTCGAGGAATACGAAATCCATATGGAATATTCTCTCAGTACCTAATATCCATCATATCCAAATTATCCTCTCAGCCAGTTTCCTCAACAAATTCAACAACCCCAAATCCAAAACCAAAACCAAAATCCACAACTCTCACTACCATTCCCTCGGAAGACCAAATCAATTACTTACCCAACCAATGCTAAACCCCAACAATAAAAATCCCTCAAGAACACCTATATGATAGAAGGTTGGCAATTTCTAACCTAAATGGTTACTCTAGATCTTAATGATGTCCAACTAATATATGGTAGGATATTGAAAGAAATATGCAGTGTTTAAAAGAACCAAAGACAATTAAAGGAGATTCTCTACATCCCAATAAATGTGTTGGAGAAGGAAGTAGCTCTTCAAGCTCAAAATTCTAAAATGAAAAGCGAAAACAACGATAATTCAATTCCTATCATAGAGCAACCATTAGTATCTAATTCTACACCTCCTTTCTTTGAAAGATTACAATTGATATAGGAGTAGAAAAAGTATATTATGGCTGCCTAATTATGATTTCCTAGATGAATTGAAAAATATTTTATCAAAAAATCCCTTTGTTACAAGCCATCGATGAAATTCAAATTTTAGCTTCAATGATAAAGAGAGTTGAGTATGAAGAAGGCGGGAAGAAAAACAAAAGAAATAAAAAGAATCAACTTGTGGGAAAAATAATAGAAATAATGATGGGGAAAATTTTTCCATCCAAAAATATTTAGATCCCGAATTCCCGATTTAGCAAAAACACATATCCAAAGGGTTGAAATTCCAAATACATTGATTGATTTAAAAGCAACTTGATAAACATCATGAAAAAGCAGGACCATGGAACAACTCAAACTTACTAATCTTCTTTATACACCTACATTAATGCAATTAGCGGATAGATTTGTAATCAAACTAGATGGTGTGTTGAAGACATTTAAGTGTCTTTATATTCTCTTGGAATCCTCTGTTGATTTTATGGTTTTAACCCCTAAGAACAATCTAGGAGGACACCCTTATACTAGGAAGACCTTGGTTGGCTACGAGTGAAGTCTTTCATTAGGCGCATGGGTCTGGTGACATGTATATTTCGATGGTAATTCAACTAAGAAATTCACTGCGGCAACTCCTCGACCAAGAACAATCACGGAGATAGATGAAAAAGAATGGATTGATGATGAAGAAGATATACATCTTCTCTCTTTACTATTTCAAATATTAGTGAAGATAGCCAAATCTTAAATACAATAGAAAATTATGAATTATTTCCGAATATGAACATGATCAATTTAAAAAGAAAAAATCAATATTGAATATTTACATCATACGAGCGGATGTCTCTTTACTACATGGAAGAATTTGGTAGCTCTACGGTTGAAATCTTTCTAGGGAAGCTATGAACATAAACAATAACTTGGAGAAATTACAACGGAAAAGCTAATCAAAACATTCACAAACCATTCATACGCATATGCATGGGAATACATTGACATGAAAGGAATTAGTCCTAAGACTTGTATACATCACATTTACATTGAGAAAATTGAAAACCTATCAGACATTTTCAAAGAAGGATGAATCCAAATCTTAGTGAAATTGTGAAAAGAAGAGTTGCAAAATTTGTTAAATGTAAACTTCCTTCATCAATTTTAGGCAATTGATGGGTTTCTCACCTTAGTGATTGTACCCAAAAGAATGGTAAATGGAGGTATGCATTGATTGTTGAGAATTGAATAAGAAAACTACCTAAAAAGTCATTTCCTTTTCCTTTTATAGATCAAGTGTTAGTACAATAGCGATTAAAAAATGTTTCTCATTCCTGGATGGTTTAAAATTGGTTACAATCAAATTGATTGCTGAAGATCAAGATAAAACCACATTCATACGTCGCAGGACTTATGCCTCTGAGAGTACTTCCTTTTGGATTTTGCAATACGTATAACATTCAAAAGGGCACTACTAGGAAGTTTTGATCTAATACGTGATTGTGTAGAAGTGTATGATGATGACTCTGGGTTCAACAGTGATACATTTTGAAGAAGCTTTAGAAAAATTGGAAAAGGTTCTTAAAAGATATGAACAAACCTTTCAATAAGTCATGAAAAATGTTTCATGATGTTCTCGAAGGATTGTTTTAGGACATCATTTAAGATGGAATTAAAGTTGATAAATCTAAAGTTGAAGTCATCTCCAAGTTATAAATTCCAAGTTTCCGAAAAGGATGTTAAGTTTTCTGGGATTTACGGGGTATTATAGAAGATTTATAGAAAATTTCACCAAATAGCATCCCACTCTTAATTCTCCACAATTCATAGTTTGGTTGGAATTAAGTACATAGGGTTAGCATTTGAAACTTTAAAAGAAAAAATTTCCGAAGCACCCATCTTAAAGGACCTAGCCCAGGAAACCTGCTTTTCACATTTCAACGGATGCTTCGGACGCGGCTCTGGGCTATGTTAGGACAAAAAAACTTGATCCCCTATGCCATCTATTACACGAAGCAATAATTTGACTCCCATAGAGTTAAATTAGTATGTGAAAAGGAATTCTTAGGCTGTTGTTCATACTGTCAACAGAATTAGGACATTATATAATAGTCTATGAAACCTTTGTTCATATAGATCACTGCGCAATTAGGTATTTTATGAATAAATCTATTACTAATGGCGGAGTTATGAGATAATTATTATGCTGTAAAATTCAACATTCTTGTTCTAGAAAACTGACAATACAGTTGTTGATTTCTTGTCTAGAATTCAAAATATCAAGTGTAGGTCAGTTGAAGATTAATTTCTGATGAATATATATTTTTGTAATCTTTTATACAGACCCCTTTTAGTTTGTGGATATTACCCGATTACTTAGTTAAAGGAAGATTATTACCTTACCATTTTCATTCTAGAGAGAAAAGAAAAAATCATTCGATTAAGTGCAAGATACTCATGGATTAATAATGAATTGTATAAAACGGGTCCGGATCTCATTATCGGAAGATGTGTTCCAGAGAAGATGAAATGCACAGAAATTATTAAAGCATGTCATGATTAACATTGTGGTGGAGAATTTTCACAGTAAGAGGATGCTTTGTAAATGCTTCATTTATGGTATTATTGGCCATCCATATTCAAAGATGCCAAAGAATATGCCAAAATGTGTGGCCGATTTGCCAAAGGTAGGGAATCCTGTCCCCTTCAAATGAAATGCCATTGCAACCTCGGAGTACTCATTAGACACTTTTGAAAAATGGGCCTTAGGTTGCATCGGACATATGATCACTCCATCTGAACAAAATAAGTATATTTTTGGTGACCACCTTTGATTATGTCACTAAATGGGTAGAGGCTAAAAATTACCTTTTGCTAATGAAGGATGCATGGTTAATTTTCTTTTTAAGGATATCTTCACTCATTTTGGTGTTCAAGAGAAATTGTAATAGATACGATTACATAATTTACATCACGGATGGTGAAAAGGCTTGTGGAATATTACGAAGATCAAGCACATAAAAGTCCTCACCTTCATCACAGAAAATAGTCAAGTTGAGATCTACCAATAAGGTGATTGAAGGAATTCTCACTAAGACTCTTCATCTACACATAAGAGATTGGGCATATAGGCTTCCTAAAGCCTTATGGGCCTACGAGAACTACATGGAGGAACATAATAGACATACTCACTGCTCTAGACTTGTTTATGGGAAGCAAGTCCTATTCCCTATAGAGTTTCGAATCGGAACTTTCAAGATGGAAGTCCAATTGGGACTTGATTTATCATAAGCACGAAGCATAGACGGGAGCAACTCAATAATTAGAGAAATAGACAAGATGTAGTCCAAAGAACTAATATGAGTCACGGTAAAGGGCTAAATGGCATGATAATTATATTAAAGAGAAAAAGTTTCAATCAAGGGATTTAGGCACTCTTGTTCGATTCAAAATTCAAGGATTTTCAAAGAGGAAATTTTCAGACTCATTGGCTTGGGCCATATGTGAAGTTGAAAAAAGTTTTGATAATGGAAGCGGTGAATATCGGGACAATAGATGAAGACAATGTCTCTTCATGTTGTGAATGGTCATCGATTGCAAGTATATCATAAACCACTTCAAAAGAAGAGTTTGTCAAGAAAATTTCAAGATAATATTGATATGGAGTTAGTGAAGAAGAATTCTTCTTCTTCACAAACTTAGATTTTATTTTCTACATTTTATATGTAAAAAAAAACATTAAAAAAAAAATGAAGTATATAAGTATGAAAACCAATCGATGAATGGCATACTTATACGGAAAAATACGGAATTAAAAATCAGAGATTTATGACATCCTATATTTTCCGTTTTCTTTACGTAAATAGTGAAATCTACATTTATATTTGCAGTTCATAATGCGGAAATTCGATTTCATTCCATCACACTCCAGCATCATTCCATCTCCATTCCACTTTCATTTCATTTTCCACATTCATTCCATAATCATGTTTCACTCCATTCATGTTTGCTATCATTCCATTCATGTTCTATGCTTGAAAAAAAAATACATTCTATGGTAAAACACGTTATAGGCGGTTATTTATTCTACAACTAATTTGATTCTACAACCACTTGATAATTCTGACATGATGATTGCAAGGGATTAAAGGATATGTTTTTGAAGACTACCATGCTCTGAAGAGTACCTAGGCATTGTCAAAAGAAAAACAACAAACACAAAGGTTAAGTTTTGAGGTAAAGTGTAAAAATTTATTTTTAATAGCAAAGTTAAAAATATGAAACATATAATATGAAAATTCATATGTTTCCTTGACAACTCATCATTCGAATTGATTATAATCCTCATACTATCTATCGATCATATCTTTCATATAAGAATTTGCATAACGGTCCATCATTAATACCCTTTTTTGATGACTAACGGTCATGATCATGATATATGACATCGCATCACATCTCTCCAAGACCATACCATATATTTATTGCCTACAATTCTCCATAACCTTCCATCACATTTGTAGCTCATTCATCTCCATCAATTCCACAACCGATTCATCTCCATCAATTCTATAGTAATTCATTTTCCAAATAACGGAGAAGGTGATGCAAGAGTTAAAGTACTTTGCATAAAGAAGGATGGGATTTGATTGTTAGATTAGAGCTAGTGGGGGTAAAATACATGGAAGGATACCCACAAAGTCAAAGAATTTCTGCAACAAATTTGGATGTTTGAGGTTCATAGAAAAATTCAATGGTTTTCACAATGATACATAATCCTTTGGGTCTTTTGATAGTGCAGTAGAAATTGAGACATTAAATTACGATGATAGAGTCATTCTTGGCTGAGGCTATAGAACTTCCGAGGCATGGAGAAAGATGGTTCAAGAAAAAAAAGTTCTGTAGTGAATCTTGGAAGGTGACCTAAAAACCCGAGGGTATGGATGTCTCGGTTTTAGAAAAGGAATCCCGGTACAACTCTTAAAAGTAAATGGAGAAATATGCTCTTGATTTACGAGAATTCATAACTTGTGAAGGAATGTTTGGAACCATGTATGTTTACCTGTTAATTTATTAATGAATTTTTCCCAGTACGTAGAAATCAACAACTACTATGCAACTCCAATAGTTTTAAGAAAAAGAGAATGGCCTCAAATGTACAAAAGAGAATACAATTCATAGAGACCACCATCCATCATCATGGTTTGGTGAAAATAATGGATTGATTTCACTTAAGGAGCATAGGAGACACTTGGAAGGATTTCTTGTTAGGAATCATGTTCAAGAACCACAGTGCACGATGTTAGGAGAAGAAGAAAGAAAACTAATATAATTGTTGAAGATAAACTTGAAAATTCACTACGGAAGAATGATGAAAAGCCAATTTACGAAGATGATAGAATTAAGGAAACAAATCAAGGTTAGAGGAAAGAAAAAGAAAGAGAGTGAGGTTACAAATGAAGGAATGGATATCGACAAGAAGGAGCTCTAGACTTGAGGCACCATGAAGAAGACACCTTCAAGAGGAACACAACTTATAGCTATGAAGGAGAAACCCTAGTACCATCACTGGTCATTTCTCTTTGGTCATAAAACCTTCTCTGTTGCCAGCACGGAAGAGGCTCTGTGGAAGATCTGTCAGCATAAGATCTGGTTCAATAGAAGATATGATTGTAGAATCATTGGAGAAAGGCCTCAATGGAACCAAACCACTTATAATCCACGAGGGGAACCTCTAATTGATGCTCTTAAGATGTTTATGAATTAGAGATGAATGACATCAAGTAGGAGAATGAGATTTTGAAGAAACAAACAAATTGGGTAGGTAGTGGTAAAAATGCGCTGCGGCTAGGACTATAACGAAAAATAGAAATTGAAGAAGAAGAGCAAGTCATTGAACGGGGCAATCATTAACCTTAAGTTCAAACTTCTTGTGAAAAGGCCTAGACGACATTGACTTAAAGAGACAAAGGAGAAGGTTGGATGTGGTGGGTATGTAGAAAGTAGGTATGGGAGAAGAACTCACATTTTGTCAAATTGCATGAGGACATGTAATGATTTTCCGGTGGGGGTATGTTGATCCTGAAGTTCCTCATGGGTTTTTCCACCTCATTCCATCATTTTTCCATAAGACCACAAACCCTAATCAATGAAGAATGCTTAGTTTTGTCTTAAGGGTGCATTTAAATAGTTAATATTATATTTTCATGATTTTTCTATTTGGATAAGTTTTTACAATTTACCTACGGAATGCGAGTTTACATTTACTGTGACTAGCTATTCATTTGTAGCCACTCTTATGGTTTAGCGAGGTTCTAGGTGTCGGTTGAGGAATTGGGTACTGGGTGTTAGAATCACTGCATACATGGATTCTATCCTACTCATTCGGTCCGGATACGACATAAAAAGGAGCATAAAATCATGGTCAAAGATACAAGTCAAAATAAGTTACACGGCGGTGGGACTCTGATTTTCTCTTTGTGAAAATCATGATCCATGATCCTTCAGTGCAATTTAGGGTTATACACATGTGTCCAGTTTTAACTCATATATTCTCGGTGATGTAGTTTCCTTTTAAATATTGGCTCCCGGACGGATGGTCGGTCGTTCGAGTTTCTAGTGTAAATACGAGTTCCTGAATACTTTGTTGGGACTTTTGTTCTAATAAGAATTTCAATTTTCTGATGATTGTTTGATTTCACCCGCAAGCTGGGTTCAACCATACGATTTGCGGAGACACAGCACGAAGGAGGTTTTTGTTGTGTTTTTAGTTAAATTTCCTTTACTTTCTGTTTCAACAATTTCTTTGTTTCTAACTAGGCTTATGCTTCATTTCTAGTTTTTCAAATAGTTTAATGTTAAATTGAAATTGTGCGAGACTTACTCTTCTAAGACATTTCATGGAAATAGAAACTCTATTTTCAATATTGAATTAAGGATTGAAGCGCTAAGAAACCACGATTGTTAGTTTTCTTGTGTTGAACCTTTAATTAAGCGCGAGAGGGGGGGGGGGGTGAATCGGTTTAACACATTGAATCTATTCAACAGACACCTTCATTTTCATATCCAATATAATGTGTGAGTAATCTTAGAATGTAAAAAATAAGTATTAAAGTATAATATAGCGGTAGACTTAATATGAGAGCGAGTAATTAAACGTTGTTATATTCAGATCAATACATAAATATCATGCACGAGAGACACCGGATATAAGTGGAAACCCATGAGGAAAAGCCGGATCTTATTATTGTTGTGATGCAGCGAAACAAACTCCTCTCCCCGCTGCACACGGGGCACCGGCCTACAGAATAACCTCAGTTTTGTGGTTGCAGGCTTTCACTCCTTCAATTTTATATGAGCCTGTCTCTGGAAGTTCCAACCTCAATTTCTGCAACTCGCTTGCAAGGAAGCACCAACTCCCTTCAATTTATCAAAGTTTGAATGTTTCTTTGATTTACTTCGGATATCGGCTACCGTGCCTTCAACTTCTCTTTAACTCTTCTTCTCTTAATATTCTGCTTTATTCTTCTATAATACCATTCTCTATATTTTCTCTCTCTCACTCTCTTGACTTATCAGTTAATCATTATATATGAAATTCTCCCCCATGACTTTTACATTCCTCGAGTTTAGAAGTGAATAGTCACGACTTTTTGCCTTCTACCTTCTCATTTCTTTTACCCGCTCATTCGAGAAAAATATAACAATATGCATTAATTTCAATATTACGAGTGGGAGTTTTGTTTTCCTTGGATGCCTTATTTTGCATCACAAACAATATAAACAAAAAATATTTACATTTGATTCACACATTTCAATACCATTCGGCTCCTTTTACGAACCTTGGCTTTCTTGGATTTGTCTCTTCGCTCTTGTTAGTGTTGTTCTATATCTTGATTCCACTGTGGTTAATAAATACTTTTCAATGTATGTATACTGTCATGTAATATACGTGTATCTGTTAGACCCATACCTCTGTGTTTAATCACTGTTCTTTGTGCTTTTGTGCACCAACTACATGTCTCCTGCTTCTTCTTGGGTTATTCTCAAATACATATACATCTGAACAGTATGTATTCATAAAGGAAAGTATAGTGACACTTGATGCGTGAGGTCGTTGTACAAAGGCCGGTTCAACATCACGATCCTGGTTTAGCTCAACTTTTTCATCGGTTGTGTGTACAATTGCATTCAAAATTTTCATGTCAATCCTCTTCTATTAAGGAAATCTCACAACCTTCCTTTATTCAAGAATTTGCTTGTGTTCAACACTTAAATTTGAGAGTGTTAATATGGCTACGATACCACTACAGTGCCGCAAGCGAGTCCCGCTTCACCACATTCCCGATATTTCAATATTTCACTTAAGCATTATTGTAAATGCATGTATTTCATTGCCCAATAATTTTCCCAATCACGTTCAATCTCCCATTTCTCTTTAATTCACCATTTTGAAAATTCAAGTAAATAAGGTTGAGCTGTAAACCATGTAAATTGACCTCGGTAGGTACATATATCAACCCACGTAACATATCCATATATCTATTTCGGCGTTCTTCAATTGTTAACGAAATCACGCGTATATCGACATGCCTTTATTAATTCATAAACCTTCGTACATATTTAATTTATTTATCAAATTCGAAGAATTTGATAAATAACATAAACAACGACCTTTTGTATATATTTTTGCCCTATATTATACCACCCAACCTTACAACAATCACGCTCCAAATTTATGTTAATTATCCGCCGATCGTTTAATTAAACAACTTCATTATACTCATTACATATATCAATAACCAATCAAACGCGTGCACGTGCACACGGCTATCCTCCGAGAGCTCTTTCATTAAACTTCGGCCCGATTCCGGTGACCACCGTTGAATGTCGAACTCGGGATCAACGGTTTTGAGTTAAGTAACTCCCGTCTTCATCGAGGTATAACGCGCGATGGCGCACTTTAGCGGTTTTGGATGGGTCCCACACTTCGCCCACGTGTTGAACTCTTTGGAATGGAATCACGCATTTCCTCCAATGCGATTCAGAAGCGGATGGTGGTGCGATGAAACCTGGATTCAATCCAACCCACCATTCTTGTTCATGCGAGTGGTGGTTCCACTTCCTCACGCGAGTTCCATTCTTGTCCTTTTCTCCGAGTTCTATTCTTTTTCTGAGGTTCCGTCATCCTCATACGGCGCACACTCAATCTTTATTCTGGCAAGTATGGTTCAGCAAACCAGAGGAACGGAATTCGCACAAAACCAATCCTGAGGTTATTTCTTACTGATACGCCACACAATCGCTCCTCACATCCCAACCAATTCGAGATACGATGTCTACATTTTTAACACGGGTTTTCCAACTACACACGAGCCTGATTAATCTCAAATTGCAGATTTCATAATTACCGTTTTGCATCCTCGTTTTTGAATGGAGACTCTTAGCTTTATTAGAGTCATACTCCTACGAGAATTAAGACAATTCGTAAAGAATCTCACAAATAATGTACAACTACGAAGAGAGTACTTTTCCAAAAGTTAAATATACTTGGATACCACTGATTATCCGGGACCATTTCCTCGAGATGGTTCAACGAAGACATAAAAAAATACATAGAACTTATATACAATTCTTCATAATCGGATATGTGTATATATACGAGGGTGGTAGATCTCAAACAAATTCTTACAATTTCGTAGCGAATTCGAGATATTCCGTTCGATGGCCATTGTCCTCCTATTCTATTCTTGAAGAGGTTCTTTGCCTCTCTCCCGGCTCTGAGCCTCCTCTTTGCTGCCTCCATTGTTTGTCTTGTCTCCTTGTAAATGTTCCTGGGCTGCACATACTGCTACCTCCTTTTCCTCCAATGACAACATTTCCAACGAGTCTCCCCTTTGGCATTGATGGAAATACATTTTCTCTTGCATATATATTGTTGCTTTCTCTTCTGTTTACTGCTCTTCCTCTTGTTGTTCCTCTTCCTCCCCTTTGACATCAATGGCAAAGGGTTGCTTTACCATCTTGCTTGAATTTGTATCTATGTTTTGCTCCCATAGTGATATAAGACTTGTTGAGAGAACACTTTGAGGATTATCGAATTTGAATATACATGCTTTGTAAATTGATACGGTTCTTTCACTTGTATAGAGCTAAAAGTGAGAATAATGATACTTCATAGAATAAATTGTATCGAAGCTTTATCTAGTCGAGGAGATGTATGATTGGATTCGACGCTAAAATGCGAGAGGCTTCAAATGATAATCACTACTCGTCTTTTATGTTTCAAATTCTTAATATAATGTTTGAACACAATACGGTCATGCTGCTGCGTAATTGACCTTTTGATGTGTGAATAATGCGGATAACTCTAGGATAATAACTTGGTGTTCTTTTGCCTTAATCCTTTGATCATGGACTTTGGTTCATGATTTCCTTCTTCATTTTGTTCTCCCCCTGGAATGATATTTTCATTTTTTTCTACTGAAATTGTGCTTTCTCTTCATATCGGTAGCATGCGGTCTACCCCTAGTTTCTCTCTCCAAATATTGAAATGGTTCTCTAGCGGGGATTTTGGTGTCTCTCAATTGTAAATTCTTTCATTGGTACATATTCCACCTTTACTATCTTGAGCCACTTGTTCTCGGAGGAAATGATACTTGATTGGAATATGTTTGTTTTTGAGTGAAGTACAAGATTTTTAGATATACTTATAGCACTTGTATTATCACATTTTATTGAAATAGGTTCATCGATACTTACCTTCATGTCTTGAAGAGTTTGTTTCATCCACATGACTTGTACAACATCTTTCTTTGCTGTATATTAAACGGTGTGAAATGAGAGAGATGGATGTTTGTTTCTTGCTTAACCATGCCACCGAGACTTTCTCCCTGAAAGCACCCTACTTTCTTAATATCATTTCGTAGCCCAATGCGCATCTGTCTTGTTAGAAATCAAACTTTCACGGATACCAAAGTCCATCATGTTTGTTCCTTGTGAATATCGTCATTTCTTTTGCCTTTGAGAAGATGGTTTTGTTTAGGTCTTTGCTTGATATCTTGCCACCTAGTCCTACGCATGATGTGGTCTTGATGCTATAAAATATCATGGGCTCCTATCATGGATGTGTAGAGTTTTGATCTACATACGGGTCCATCATCGGCTATGACTTATCCAGTGATCATGGGTGTTTCCACGGAGTTTGCAGTCCTCCATTTTGAATTTTCGACATTTCTTTTAAGTATTTTTTCTACACGAGAGATGAAAATTGCCCATGTTCTTTTGTTGAATTTGGAGTCCCAGTAGAAGCGGAAGCTCCAATCATAGACATTTCAAGCCCCTCTTGTTTTCATCTCATCGAAGAAAACCCTTTTCTAGTTCATCTTTGTTGCTTCCAAACATAATGTCATCAACATACACTACAACAATCGGGGGAGTTCATTTTCATGGGCTTTTATGTATGAATTCTTGTCTGCTCCACCTCTCTTAAAACCCTGTTTTTGCAAATATTTATCCGATCTTGAGTACGAAAGCACGAGGAGCACATTTCGGTCCATATAGGGCCTTCTTGATCTGCATACATAGTCTTCTTTGTCTGTCAATGAGAAGCTATGCAGTTCCCGCCACTTCTTCTTCTAGGATCTCCATTAAGAAAAGAAAACTTTACATCCATTTGATATACCTTGAAGTCTTGGTAGCATGCAAATGCAGAACATTCTGATAGCTTCATTAAGCTCGGTGGAAAATGTTTCTTCATAATCAGATCCCTTCAATTTGTGAGTATCTATTTCCTGCGATCAACTTTGGCTTTATTCCTTTTGATTACTTGTCCTTGATCATTCATTTTGTTTTTGAATACCCATTTTGAACCAATGATATTCTTCTCAATTGGTCTAAGAATAGTTCCAGATAGTTATTCTCAATTTGGTCCAATTCTTCATTCATTGCTTTTACCCAATACTTGTCCTTCTTTAGCTTCTTCAAACTTCTTTGGCTCTATTTGTGATAACATGGCTATATATACTTCTTCTATCTATTCGATTCATTTTGCCAACTTCTTGTTTGCCTCCTGCTCCCATGTCTATATGATTTGATCTTACGGATGGTTCTTTGATGTCTTGAGGGGTTTTTTGAGTTCGGTTCAGCATTTTTACGGTGTTTTCTTGTTCTTCATCATCTTGTTCTCTTCTTCATGATTTTTAGGATGGTTCTTTGAGGTCTATCTCTTGTCTTGTTTTGAAGTTCTTCATCAAATCTTACATCAATGCTTTCTACAATTTTTGTAAGTCACATTGTATCTGTGTCCTTTTACTCTTGGATGAATATGCTAAGAAGTATTCCTTCATCTGCTCTTGCATCAAACTTCCCCCCGAGATTTTCATCATTATGACCCTTTATGTAGCACTTGTACATGAAGACTCTAAAGTGCTTGATTGATGGTTTATATTTTCATAGCTCATAAGGTGTCTTGTCATGCAATAGGTCTTAAGTAATTTGTTTAGAATATCCTCTGCCATGTGTTAACTTCCCTTCCAAAAGGTTGTTAATGTATAAAATATGTCTGCGGCCATTTTGTTGTGGAATGTTTTTGTCTCTCTGCTACTCCATTCTGTGAGTGTCCATAATGGTAAATTGTTGCTTTATTTCCATGTTCATTTCCATAGGTCTATAAAGTCATAATCTTATGAATTCTTATATCTATACGATATAGTACATTTTATTGCATCTGATTGATTTCTTTACCCATTCTTTTGAATATATTAAACTTTTCGATTAGCACGGTTGTTCTTGAGAAAGCAGCCTGTCGTTACAGAAAGTGTCTATTATATTCGACGCATAGGTAGGATTCTCACTTGGTGTCTTAGTTCTAGCGAGTCCACACGGATCATACTGGTAGGTGGTCTTCTTGTTGATAGCTCATCTTCATTTTAAGGATTATTGAAGTCAGTTTTACGATTGACAAAGATTTGCTGCATGGTATTTTGAAGGTATTTTTATTTACGGCATATCTGATTTTTCTTCAACGATTGATGATATGGTCGAAATTGAGATCTCCCAATCTCCTGTGGCAACGACTCCTCAAGTTTGCTAAGATATGGGGCTTCATCTTCCTCTTTCACTATGTACACATTACTCTCTGTTTGAACTGCCCAAAATGATTCTTTCTGTTGTGCTTGACACGAATACAAAATCTTATGCTCTAAAAAAGAACCTCACATTTTCCTTCTTACGTAAAGTAGGCACTGGGTAAATTTTCTTTCGGTCCATCCACAAATAAGTACATCTTGGGCCTTTCCTCTGCCATTGTCTGCTCTTTGATGAGCCTTTTCCCTTGATCTTTCACGATTTATCATTGCCAAAAGCCAACATTGCCCAGGATTTATTTTCTTGTCAAGAGTTAAACTTGCTTCTCAGGTCATATTATTTGGTAACCACTATCCAAATACCATGAAAACACCAGATCTTATTGTGATTCTAATTAGTCACATATTCTCCTTTTTTTCCCATGGGCATCATACATTGATGTCTTTGTGAGGTGATGAGTGCATCCTTTTAGAGGACATTTGGAAGGCATATATCTGAAGCAGATTGCACATAAAGCATTTGATCATAGTTTTTGCGGGTGAGTATGAACAAATTTATTGATTAAACCTCCTTGAAGTGTTGAAAATCGATACTTTGTCCTTACTTTCTACACTCGATGATTTTATGGCCAAATTCTTTGCGATAAAAACGGTAACCATGGAAACAACTTGCATACTTTGATGTGAGGTTGTCTTCTCCGGAGTTGTTTGTTTGAGATAGATCTCTTCTTTTGTTTCATATCTTTCAACTGGTTTGAATTAATTCTCCTTGCGGCAATTTGCAGCGATGTGTCCCGGCTTGTTGCGGACATAGCGAGGTGGCATTCTTCATGAGGAGGGAAGAATCTCCTTTGATGGCTTGCAAATTTGACACTCGGGGAGTATATGAACCTTTTTCTGTTGAATGAGTATTTCTTTCATTATTTGTTATTCGAGGGTTCTTTTGAGTTCTTGTCTCCTCCTTACATGCTTCTTCTTTTGTAAAGATTATTTGGTGTATCCTTCTTTTCTTTATACAAAAATAAATTTTATTTTCTTTTCTTTGCTTTTACTTGATTCTCATTGCGCTATTCCAGTTTTTATGAAGGAGATCTTTGAGCATCAAGAATTTCATCCAACTTGCAGTACATTTGTTTGAGAAGAGTTTCTATACCTTTCTTTTGAGCATTTTCTAATTTCTTCCTTGGACATACAACTTCCTTCTTCAGCTTCTCTTGTTCTCAAAGTTTTATCCTTGATTTCTTGAAGTAACATGTCTTCTCATCTTCTGGCTTCTTCAGCTTTGTCAGCGCAGGGACTTAAGATTTTGTTCTTCCTTTCCTGTTACTGAGGAGAATCTGCTATTTTTTGCATTTGATTTGGTCTGTCAATATCCTCCAGAGTGCTTCTGGCTCCCCCTGGGATCGCTTCACCTTCTTAACTGTCTTCTAGCAGGAATCGCTTCAAGTTCTTCTATGGACATCATTTAAAAATTGAGTTCCTTCTTCTCCAAGGGGATTGTCTGGTCTTGGAATCTATCTGTCTTGTTGAGCATAGAAGGATTTTCCTGTTAATTTCTTTCCTTTACGCAGTTCTTTGATGTATTGCTACTCAGTTCTTGACACAGTTCACGCCACCTGTCGCGGGGACACTTAGCGAGCATAATGTCTCGCTCTTCCCACACGAGTTAAAGAATTTGAAGGGTAGTTTACCTTTGTGTCTACCGGAAGGCCTCTGTCTAGTTTCTTGACAAATTTAGCCTCTTCTTCATCGACGAACGTATGTCTTCCTTTTCTTCTTTTCTTCTTCTTGTTTTTAGTGCCTCTCTCATACTTGGCTTCCTTGGCTGGAGCCTCATTTCATATCATTAGATTTCAGTAGTGATTCATGAAATTAAGGTCTCCCCAGCTCCGATTTGTTTCTTCTTCTGGAATACCTTGGGATTAATCTGGATGGGAAGTAGTCTTCGCGCGATATTTTACTGATGCTGCTTTAAGGATGGTTTCTCGAAACTTTCTTTCGCAATTTTTAACTTTCTTTGAAAAGCGCCAATATCTTCGTATGTTAATTTTAGAATTTTCCAAAGCGGGCTCTATACTTGATTTGGCGGTCTTTACCTTTTTATTTCCTTCATGGATATTCTCACAAGTGTCCCCCTTATCTTTGGCCGGTCTTCACGCCCATTATTTGTCACTGACTTCATAAGTGCCATTTGGTGCATTCCATTGCTTTTTGCACATTAGCTACAAAGCTTTGTTTCGCTTCTTTCTCGAATCGATTGACTTTGTGACATATCCAAATTCCGGCATCCCACAAACTTCCTAATCCTAAAGACATTATGATGGCTATTACGATTTTCCGGAAGGCTAATTAGCACACGGTGAAGAAAGGTGCTTTGTAGTTCTGAGCTTCCTTCTTGAATAGCCATCTTGAAGGCACGGATATAACTAGGTTGTTAAGCGGTCCCAAAAGGAACTAGCTCGTCACCAGTGTTGAACTTTTAATTAAGCGAGGAGAATTGAAATTTGATCGGTTTAACACTGTTCTTCGATCTGTTAAACTTATTTACACTGTTTCATATCCAATATAATGTGTGAGTAATCTTAGAATGTGTGACATGTATTAGTATAATATAGCGATGAACTTAATATTAGAACGCATCGGTATTAAGCGAGATGATACATATCGGATCAATACATAAATATATACATAGACACAGATATAGGTGGAAACCTATAAAGAGAGAAAACATCTTATTATTGTTGTGATGCAAAGGCAAGCTCCAACTCCCCTCTCTGTGGCTGCCAGGCACCAACCTACGAGAGGCTCTAACCTCAGGTCCCCGCAGCTACAATTTGAAGGCACCAACTCCCTTCGTGCTATCGAGGCACCAACCTACGGAAGGCTCCAACCTCAGTGCTCTGGCTGCAAGAGGCACCAACTCCCTTCCAATTTATCAAACTATTGTTTCTTTAGAGGTTACTTGAGATATCAGCACATTACGTAGCTTCTCTTCTGCTCTTCTTCTCTTAATCTTCTTTGCTTTATTCTTCTATTCCATTCTCTATGTTTTCTCTCTCTCACTCTCTCTTGAGCTTATCAAATTGATATTATATATAGAAATTCTCCCCTTGTTGTTTGTTCCTCTTGGGGAATTTAGTGAATAGTCTGAACTTTTATGCCTTCTCAGATTTCTTTACCCGCTCATTCAAAAAAATATAACAATATGCATTAATTTCAATATTAATTTAAAATTTGTTTTCCTTGAGATGTTTTCCTTTATCATAAACAATATAAATAAAAATATTTACATTTACCAGTTACACATTTCAGCCATTAAAATATTTTAAGACATGACTTACTAGATTTGTCTCTTGCTACGTTGATTCTTCTATATATCTTGGTTCACTGTAGTTGTGTGCACTGTGTATGTATACTGTATCAAACTGTAATCTCTATGTATCTCTGTCGATTATACTTTTATCCCCAATATTTAATCTCTATGTGTGCTTTTATATAGCTACATATGTTTCATGTGGTTATTCTCCAATACATATACATTACGGACAATATGTATTCAAAAAAGAGGAGAGTATAGTGACATGATGCGTGAGTCACTACAACTTGATTCAACATCACGGTGCAGTTTCGCTCAACTTTTCACATCGAGCATGCATGTTGCAGTTTACATTCAAAATTTTCATTTAAATCTTCCCTAGTCGGGAAATCTCCACAACCTTCATGTTCGAACGCACATATTTCAACCAATATGAGGTAATATGGCTGCGATACCACTACGGTGCGAGGCAGTCCCACTTCACCACTCATTCTAATGATTTCAATATTTCACTTAAGCGTGTGCTCAGTAGTAATATTTCATTTGATAATTTTCTGATGGGCCGTCTCCCATCTCTTTAATTCCTGTTAATTCAATTAAATGGTTGAGCTATTAAACCATGTAAATTGACCTCGGTAGGTACATATATCCTTGTAACATATCCATATATCTATTTTGGTTTCTTCAATTATTAACGGAATCACGTATATAAGCATACCTTTATTAATTCATAAACAACCAATAAATCTTTTATTTATTTATAAGTCGAAGAATTTGATAAATAACATATGATGACATTTTTATTATATATTTCCTCCCTATATTATCCTTTTAACCTTACAGCAATCTCGCTCTTCAGTTCCCATATTAATTGTCTTTTGATCGTTTAATTAAACAACCGACTATCACTCACCCCCACCTATATCCTTCTTCGTCAACGCGTGCACCTTGCGCTGTCTCGGGCTCTTTCACATTATGCCTTCCATTAATTCCGGTGACACGGGTCCAGATATCGAGCCTACGGATCAATCATAGTTGTCATTGCTCACGTCTTCGGTCGAGGGTACCTGCTTCGTGATGGTGCACTTTAAAGAAGCGATTTTGGATGGGTCCCGCCGCCGTGTTGAAGTACGAATGGGACAGCTGCCCATTCACTCAGCTCTTTCTTTCAGAGCAGATGGTGGTGCGATGGGCCCCATGGTTTCCTCCAACTACAATTCTTGTTCATCTGATGGTTCTGCCTTATCACGCAAGGTTACTGTTCTCCCATCCTTTTGCTACGGTTCATTTCTTTGTGATTGTCTGTTCTCGTACGGTGCCCCCACTCAATCTTATTAAAAGAGTATGGTTCACGCAGCATTAGAAGACAAAGACACTTCAGAGAACAGATCCCCGCAAGGTCTTTCTTTAATGCTTATAAATACCCGCTCCTGCGCGACCAGTCCAAGATACGATGTGCTACAGTGTTAACACCCGGGTTTTCAGCTTGGGCACAATTAATTAGAAATTTAGTTTCTGTTACATTTGCATCCTCATTTGTGATGCAATGAGACTCTTAGCTTTCAGCCATAGTCCTGCTCCCCTACCCGAAATTAAGACAATTCATGCAGAATCTCACCAATAGTAACCTGACATCTCAGTACTTTCCACAAGTTAAACAACGAATTTTCGTTATCACGGGACATTTCATGAATGGTTGACAAAGAAGACATAAAGATGTACATGGAGCTTATATACAGTTCTTCTGTAAGCGGATATGTCTGTGCCTATCACAATTGTTGAATCTCAAACAGGACATCTTACAATTTGTAACAGGGCTAGATATTCAATTTCCCAGTAATACAACATTCTCACTATAATACTGTTGAAGAGGGCTCTCTTGCCCTCTCTCAGGCTCTAAGACCTCCCTCACTAACATATCCATTATCTGTCTTTGTCTTATTGTAAATGTTCTGTTTGTCATATATGCCATCAATGACAGCATTTCAACATCTTTGTTCTTGCTTTAACAAGTGGAGATAAAGTTGTCCATTTCATTGTCAATAAATGTTTATGAAAAGCCATTTTCAATATGATAATCCCTCTTTGTTGAACTGTATCATTGTATTAAATTTTTATGATTTTATTAAATAAATGCATACTTTATGCACAAATCTTTTAATAATTATTAATCCATTATGTTTGTTAATTGGAAAATTTAGAAACAATAGCTATATTCTTGTTATTAGTTAATTTGATGGAGTGTTTTTAATAATTCTGGCTTGGTTACTGAGGAAGGCTAGGTGGAATGTGTTTGGTGTAGATTCACCAAATTCATAAACGTGGTGGGTAGTTGAATTACTGTGTAGGTGAAATATCAAGTTTGCATTAAATGTATAGAATCTCTAAATTCCGAGACATGGAACATATTCGAAAGACACTGTGTTTTTATATAACCTAAAACCGTTTGAGGCCAAGTTCAGCTTCGCTGATGAGAGTTACGTCGATATTACGAGAAACCATTTACGAACGTGAACGTGTTAGGTCTCGCAGAATGTATACTCTTGGTTATGTTGGGGTCACTGTGAATCTCGGTTACCCATCATTTTATATGACACAACTTAAACACGCAATCATGTCTGTCTCTGTCAGATATTAAGTGGATTACATTTCTCGCAGGGTTGGAAACTTTAAACCATAGCACCACAAATTACGAGGAAAACGAGGCAAAGATAATACTAAGGATTGTGGGAAAACCAAGATGTGGAAAGCCCATCGATAAATCAAACATATGGTTCCTTTTGTGATTTAACATTTGTGAAGACATTTGTGATGGAATATTAGTTCTGAGTACATTTGGCTGTTGTTGCAATTTATATCTTAGCCTCTCTGAAGTCTTGTAAAAATACACATTGTTGAAGTGCAAAGAGCTGTCTTTGCCATTTTTCCAATGATCGAATTTGGCATGACTATTATTATAAACTGTAATTCGATGAAGAATATCTGTAATTTGTTTAATATAATGATCTTGGAGTTGATGGTGCATCATGATTTATGTGCAATGGCGGTTAGGACAATAGCTTATGTTGAAAAGCGAAATGATGAATGCTCTTTTACGAGAGTGTTTAAATATATGTGATGAGCTTGATGTTGAGAATGATTTTTTTGCGGCATAATTGTTGGTAAATCTTGAGCTTTGAAGGAACACATTCGAGCACTCGACAAGGATCACACCCACATTCCTTTTCAAAAGAATTTTATGGTGAAACCCGTCGTTCTATTTATCTTTCTTGCTATAAAAAGGAAAATGCTTTTGCTTATTGTCGAATAGGCGATGAAACAATAAATATTGTCAATTATGGTATTGTAGGTGTAGGGTCGCTCCAGGTAAGTTACGTATTTACGTTGTTTGTATCAATAAATCCACATAGTTGCCATTTAAGAAATTCGAGGTGGCATTATTTTTTGGAATATCTACCCTTGCCGTTGTGTAAGTCCCAGGCTGTAGGTCGGAGTGGGTGGTAGTCAGCGAGCTGGATCCATCGCATCTATTCAATGGACATCATCAAGGTTACGCATCAAACCACCTCCAACAAAACATGCCAAATCAATCTAGGCAATATTTTTATAGCAACAAAAATCTCTATCGAGACCACAATCGCCTTTATCCTTGGTTCTGTCATCTGCAGAAGACCTGGAAATCTTCAGTTTCAGTTCTGTCTGTTTCTGCTCATCGAGGTACAAAGATGCTTGTGTGTGCGCAACGAATGCTTTATCTCGAAGTTTCTAACGGGTTCTTTTGTGTCCGAGTTCTTATCGGTATTAGGTAGTTTCTCGCCCACGACATTCAATTCCAAAAATAGTGGCGATGAGATGTTGGATATCACTTACATGTTATAGTGAGGCTACAATCGTGGTCAATAAATTCATTGTTCCATCAGGAAGAGTTGACATTTCAAAACACCTGACATTGAAAGAGTCGACATCTCATTCCATTGTGCGTTAAGGCACCAACGATAACATTTTCGATGCCCCATTCTGTACTTTGTCTCTTCTTGGGCGTGAGATCATTATTCTAGAAACTGAGTTGAAACAAATTTAATTTGAAACAAATGCGAACACAATTTGAAGCTCGTCTGAACCAATTTGTATTAATTATAAATTTACATACGATACAACATTGATTCTTAATTAAGGTAGCACGCTATAAAGCGAAGGGTTGCACCACTAATGAAGGAGGGAGTACGATCAGTGAATGGATCGATGAAGTCAAGATCACATCGGTTGGGCGGGCGCATGGGTAGTGAGTCGCTACGATTGAACCAGAAAATTGCTTGAAATGTAGAGACGTCCATCGATGGAACGGAGGCAATTAATGTTTGGAGATGTAGTCGATTTTATGATGTAGAACCCAGAATTAAATTTAGAGTCATGTAATAGAGATAGGGCAATTTCTTTGTGTGTGTAACCCGGAAACGTTTGTGCAGGTGTAAATCAATTTCTTAATGTTGTCTCAACAATACACGTTCGCCTCGAAGTGATGTCTGAGAAATGAGAATCAATGGTGCATGATTAATTTTGAATTCTAGTTTGTGATGCTTTAAAATCTTCTTCTATTACTGCAGTCATTAGCTTACTCCAGGGCAGGAAGGCTCTGTAGGTTAAGCTTTATCAATCAACGAAGGTACATAAATGTGTGCTTCGTTTATAAATGGAGTTTTATTATTTACAGTTGCACGTATGAATATGTGAATGTTTGGTAAGTATGGTTTAACTCCAAATGATTTAGGTCTGCTTGTCATTTTGTTAATGAAGACTAAACAATTATTATATGTGATTGATTTTAATAGAGTTATACTCTATTATGTTAAAATCGAATACAATGGGCACATCAATTTAGGGTTTAAGCCATGGAACTAGAATAGAATGTAATGTTTTGGGGTGGTATATTATTACTTATTTAAAACATTAAATCAAAGTTTGCATTATGTAATTTCTTTGAAGGTTGTAGATTTAAATACATTAATTTGTATATATATATATATATATATATATATATTTAAAGGGGCCCCTTCACCAACTAGTAATTGAGTTTCTCTTATTTTAATAGTATAATATTTATTTATAAGTTTGAAGTACGATTTAATTGTGCATGTAGCGGTGATTTAAAGCTTTCATTATTCGAGTGGCATGAGTTGGTTAGTTTTCATTATGAGTTGCATGCTTTCAAAGAGTGAGTTGTTTTGAACAATTTGTTTTACCCTAGATTAAAATATTTAGTTAGTTTCTCATAATTCATTTTTAATCAGGTTTTCATGGATCTTTTAGGTGTTATTTTGCATAGAGTGAAGTAGTTTTATTCTAGCAATAGTTAGAAGCCCTTTGTGTTGAGATTTTGAGTTTGTTATCAGTGGTTTAGATAATTTTAGTTTCGAGGTGTGATTTATCTGTTAGATAATATGTGTGTCCCCCAACTTATCTCAAGTTTAGTTTTTTCAAGTGATAGTTTCAAGTTAGTGAGAGGTTAATGAATTAAAGTTTCCAGTTCCTCATAGGAGATTTAAAAGAAGAATGCGAGTGCGAGAACGTTACATGATTGAGGATTTATTTGTAGTTTAACTTCATTATGGAGTTTGCCCAGAATGAAATTGGTTAAGTAGGTTTCCTTTTCAAGATTGCTTGTTTGCCGGCGAATGTGTGTTTCATTCCGTTACCTAGTTTATCATTACAAAAGAATGTTTATACCTGCGACCATTAAGATAAGCCAATACGGTACAACTCGCGTTTACGACTCCCAGTTGATAATTAATATTGAGAGGTTTAATCAGGCAATTAAACCGACCAACATTTAGCGCCGTTGTCGGGGAGTTGTATTTTGGCTCGAGTAAAAATTTTCTTATAGAGTTTCGAAAAGGATAGGAGCGTGGGAGGGCGAGTAGTGAACGTGGTGAGAATACATACTGTTATTGGGGTTGCTCCATCAGTCATCTTGCTTATCTCTTGAACTTTTGTTCCTTATCTTGCTTATTTGTAGTGACATGCTTTAGACATTTAATTTCCAAATTGCCTTGTTTTTAATAGATTAAATAACACTTTGATTTGGCATTTTCCTTACGTAAGTGTGGTGAGTTATATTTCGGTCAAAATCTTTTAAAATTCATTTGTCTTCATAATCTAGTCTTCAACGATATATCATTTTTAAGTGTTGCTTAAGAACCCTTCGTACTAATCCATGTGATGACGAATGCTTGTGCCGGTTGGCTTGTTGAGAACAAGAAGATGGTATTTTGAGGAATCATTCAATGATGAGTTTCATGCGCTACGAGAGGCAGAAAAAAATCATACGATGAAGAATTCTAAGTGCGAATTTAACACCTTGCTTGAACATAAATTTAATATAATTAAATATTTGATTTGAGGGTGGATGATTTGCGGGGAACGAGAGAAGGAGGAAGAACCACTGCATATCCTTTGCACCAGCTGACCAAAAACATTGCCTTGGAAAGTGCCCACTTGGTAGTGCGGGAATTTGCAAAATTTCGAGGGATGGTGTGAAAATGAACATTCCCATCAACTTTACCACGATTATGAAAAGGAGTACTCACAGAATCAAGTAAGGAATCAATCAACAAACGGTGCTTAAACCTAACACCATTTGATGCTTGGAATAATTATTATTTTCACAAAGCCGGGTTCCTCGGCATGTTTATAATCACGGAATGTCATGGAAAAACTTTTAATCCTCCTCCGTTGAATATCCTGCACTTCATGGATGCGTTAGCCCCCTCCTTGGCCCTCATCCTCGAACGGATATCTCCATGGCCTCGAGTGGTTTGGGATCCTTGTCTCTAGGAAAATATCCCATGCAAATTCAATCATATGAGCACCAAAAATGCTTTATTATGTTCCAATGCCATTGAGTTGTCATCCTCCCATGGTGTGATCGCATGTGCCTTACCCTAGCACGGACTGTACCTAGTCCACCTAGGCCTAGCCTTAATCCATATCCTAACAACCCTTATTCTAACCCTAGACCTAACCTAATCTATACCCTAACCTAGTCAAAACCCTAAACCTGGCCCTCATTCAAACCCTAGCCTTAACTCAAACCCTAGAATAATCCCAATCCAAGTCAACCTTAGTCCAATCATGTTAACCAAAACCCTAGGCCCAAGCCACTGGAGCCTAATGCAAACCTTACAGTTGCACGGCCGATTTGAACCACCTATTCTTCCGTTGATTCCCCTATTGAACAAAATGCTACATCTTCCATGTTGGAAAAGGGAATGAATGCGGAAACTTCCCCATTACTACGAGGCATTCAACCCCGGGAATATATAATTCCAAAGAACACGAAGGGAGCAATATTTCATTGGAACATGTTCTAAAAAGGTTGTTGAAACTCAAAACCCTAGAATTTCTCTCAACCATTCTTGTCGATTTGAAAATAAAAAATTTGAACCTAAACTTGGGGGATTGTCTTTTCTCTTTCACCGGATTCTTTGTGCCTCCGGGAGAGTGACTATCAAGCGTGGAAGATTTGCATTTAGTTGGAAAATCATAAATATGGATTCCATTCGGAATCCACGGTTTGGCAGTCATCGAGCCATCTTATTTCCTCGAAATTCGAAACTCTGCAATTTTCCTTATCTCATTAAAGCAAGCTGATTTCTCATGCTTTCGTATGTCTTGAAGTCTGTTCTTTAAAACTAAGTGTGAGTATAATCAACATTTTGTTCTTGCTTTGTATGACTAGATTAGGTACTCATATACTTGAAAATGGTCTTTTCGCCTCTTAGGGTAAAGTAGGGTAGGAGAATAAATGAATAAAGTAGTTACAATTCTATGAGGGTTTTGAATTTTAAATCATGGCTATTAAAACTACTTTGATCCACATTAGTTGTTAACACACACATTTGTGACAAATCTTGTTGAGTACAATTCACTCTAATACCTTATGATTTTGTAAAAGTAACCATGATTAATCACTCTAATAAGTTGTCGTCTCGGATATATATTTTTAGTTTCCCCTAGAAGGTACTATTGGAAAACCCCTATGGTGGACCACTCTTGTAAAGATCATAATGAACTATTCGGGAGAACACTAGCATTCTTAACTCAAAGAATCTTTCAGTCATTGTCTGGGATATCTTTAACAAGTATTTAGGGTAGAGGAATTAGCCAGCAATGATTAGTCATTAAAAACTTTTCACGCCATCCTGTACTCTTAAGGAGTAGATCTGTCTCCCCACTTATTAAGTAACCTTTCAAGGTTAAACATAATTAGAGCTTACAAAGATTTAGGGAAGGATAGGAGGTCTCGTGATGAGCCGACCTACCACGATCATGGGACCTAGCATGCATGACATTACTGCTCCTGGTCACCAAGCCAGAGTAATGGATTTCAACCAAAAAGCTGGAAGACAGGAGGTATCATTACGAGTCGGCCTGTTCATCCATGTTACCTCTTGTGAGTGGCACTGCCACCAACTGGTTACCAAGCCAGGACAATGGCCTTCATCTAAAAAGGCAAATAAGCTAACTCTGAATCTATACCTAGTAAGTGGGATATTGAAATTTCGCTAGGTTAAAAGACATCCTTGCCAAGGTTATGGACAACTTTGGGCTGCAGGGGCATGTCTGTGGTATTAAAGTTAACTACATACTATGATTTGCTTGGTTATCCTTCTCTTTCCCTAAGACTCATCCTTTTTCTTCGACAATGGTTTTAAGACGATTTGAACATGATGCTTTGAGTTCTATCTTTCAAAAATTGAAGAATATTTAATGATGTGGTACCCTTAGGGAAGGTTATTCATTGTACTAGATAAAGAGGAAATTTAGTTTTGAATCTGGATGACAACGTAATAAAGAGGTTGTTGATTGGTATCATAACTCACTTTAATTCTCATGGTATTCAAAGTGATGAATTACTCAATGATGACTACTCACAAGGTGTTGGTTGCTGACAATGTGTATTGATTGTAGTTTCCTCTAAATATGTGATGCATGACCTAGGTACGAGATTGTTTTAATAGGTGCAGGAATCTTGTGTTTCTCTTTTTGAAACTGCACTTTTTCAGTGAAATTTGATTTTCATCATAAGATTTTGGGCAGAAACAAAATAGGGAATTCATTTGGGACAAGGTAACAGGTATGTGCAACACTATTTTCTCTATAAATGTTTACTTTCAGTACCTGATCTTGTTTTATCATTTGACATGGTTTTAGCTGGTAAAGTAATAGTAATACCAATGTTGCAGGTTAATGAATGCATTACAATATCAAGCTAAACTCTTTGCTGACATTTTCCCTACCTTATTTCATCATCTTATAGTTTTGGCCTGCATGAGGACGTGCAAGAAGTTCAACATGGGGGGATGTTGAGCTGCATCTTTGTCCAAATTTTTACGATTTTTATCAAATAAATACATACTTGTACCTGATTTTTTTAATCATTATTAATCCATTATGTTGCTAAATATAGGAATTTAGAAACAATAGCTATTATTCTTGTTATTAGTTAATTTGATGAGTGTTTTTAATAAATTCCTTCTTGGTTTCAAGAAGGCTCGGTGCAGGAATGCATTTGAGTACGAATTCACCAAATGCATAAAAGCAGTAACTGGGTAGTTGAATTGTTGTAGGTGAAAATATCAAATTTGTGACCAAATGGAGTAGAATATCTAAATTCTGAGACGTGGGTTGTGTGTTACATTGGTAGAAAATGGGGTCTACAACAAGGGGATACCCTCGGTCAGGACCTTGGTTAACGACTCCTTTCCATTTGGTATAGTGGGTACGGCGGGGATAATGGGACCGGGTTCCCAATATGTGTGTGTGTGTTGAAAATTGATATTTCTTTCTAAAATTCTAAATGAAATGATTTTATTTATCTTCTAATCTAATTATATCTAAGTGTATTCTAAGAAATATCTGTCTACACTAACCAGGATGTAATCTTTCTATTTATGCGATCTAAAATGATTTCAAATAAAAATTGATAATAAAGATCATTCAACTGTTATAAGAAAATAATTCAATAAAGATAAACCACTTCATATAAAAAGTTAGATGAAACAGTTGTGAAAAACATATCGCATAATAAGTTATTCATACATTAAGCATAAATAAATAGCTATCACCATACAAAAGTGCCAAATGATAACTTAAGCATTCAAGCATCAATATATAAATAACTGAACATAAATATCACTTTTAACACAGAAGCAGAAATAGTTAAGAGATAAAAGTACCATTTATAACTGGTTCTACTCATGAGCTAGAAGCAATAATGACTTATATCTTCTTAATCCAACATCTACTAAGAGTACAGAAATGCAACATCAGTAGCAGATATTAGACACGGATATCAATAAATCTCGTTCCATTCATTCATCAAAACCTCCTCTGAGGGTGCAGAAGTGCATGTTCTGAGGATAAGTTTTTGACAAATTTCAGGACCCTTCTCTAAATGCATGAGAAGGGTTTAAATACTACTAACTAAATCTAAAAATAGTTTATTACAAAAATTTAGGATTCGGTTTAAATGACCATCATTTTTCTAGGCAAAAATAAAGTAAAACTAAAACTAAATCTAAAATTAAAAACTATCAACTAACTACTTATGAATCTAATCTTTGAATTTGCAAGCATCCAACATTTATTTGAGAAGAGGAGGCTGGCCGACTTCAGATTTTAACTGTCCCGAAAAGAAAAATCGGAAAGTGTTGGCGCGATATTCTCAGCAGAATTAATGATGCAATTAAGAGCACTGCATTGACTGTGTGGTTTTACCAGACATGTCCAGTAAGAATCCCAATTTAACTTTGTCAATCCTTGAATTGATTTTGCCTTTTCTTCAGCTTTCTGTTTCCACTCTGTTTGCAATTGCTGTGCTTGTGGTAGGTATCCTAGAATAGTTTCTGAAATCAAATTAACCTTGTGCAAATTTTCATTTACACAATCAGTAATATTACTGGCTGATGTAGCTGCTTCCTCTGCTACTTTTTCTGCCTCTCTGATCTGTGCATCCCAATTATTGAAGAGAATTTGTTTATCACTGTCATTGATGATTGGTGCTCCTGCTCTTTTTCCTTCCTCTGTCTTTTTCCATGCCAAATAATTAGTAACTCTTTCATTATTTAAATCATAATCATGTCATAATTCTACGACATGATTAGTGATTTTATCACTTTCTTGACAAAAAGAGTTCCATTGTGAGATTTTCTGGCATAATATATCTTGTTGTTGCAGTAGTTGATTATTCAAAGAAATAGACTCGGAGATAGACTCTGTAAGCTTGGGGTCATCTTTATGCATCTCTTGGATAATCTGTATTTGCTTCTCTTTTTCGGCCAAACTTTTCTGATATCCGATTTGCATTTGTTGAAACTCTTGCTGTAGCTTTTCAAATTTTATCTGTGCTTCACTGTTAGCATGAGCTTGTTGCAATTGTTGTTGCAGAACTTGTATTTGATCTTCTTTTTCATTTAATAATAGTCGTGCCTCAGATGCTTTGTCAATAGTTGCGGAGGCATAAGCTCCTGTAATCTGAGATAATTTAGTAAGATTTTCAGTTGGATCCGTAGTAGGATCTTTCCATAAAACATCCAATTGTTCTGCATCAGTAGAGAGCACACTTTCTAATTTCCTCTTCTTCCTTTGCTTCCTTACTACTGCTTTATGTTGTGGGCTATAGAATATATCCAGAGGAGGAATTTCCTCTATTTTAAGTACAAGCTCAGAGGAAGGAGTAATGGGTATATGTTCTGTTTCTGTGACATTGCCACTTATTCCTGTGATTAAACCTTTTGTTGTCTATATAGGAGTTTTTATGTTCTATCCTTCAACATTAATTAAATTATTAAATGTTTCCCATTCTTCATCTAAATGAGTGCTGATGGATGGTTGCTGTACATTAAGAGGTAGAAGATTCAACTGTGGAGTGGTCCAAGTCTGTTGTTGTGAAAGCTCTTTTGATTGAGCTGTATCCTTCACTGAGCCTTCACTTTTATCATTATCAGTTTTTTTAGAACGTTCAGAAGTTTCTTTGCCAGAATTTGACTTAGACCTTTCTGTATCTGAGCTGTCACTGAGACTAACACTAGGAGTTGGTTCCCTTGCGGGTTCCAAGCGCAAATTATCCAAAGGGATAGTGGTCAATCTTCTTTCTCTGTATATTTTAAACTCTTGAAATTCTTCTGGGGAGAACCGTGTTTGAGCTAAATGAAAAATTTCTTTAAATGAACATTTTTCTTGAAACATATCATCAAAAAGATCTTCTTCTCCAGAAAATACTCTAACTTTGACTGCAGTGGTGAAATCCTTGACAACATCATATGGATCAAATAGCCTTTTCGGAAACTTAAACAATTGTAAACATGTAATATTGTTTACTTCCTTAAACGCATGACCAACATCAAATAATGAAAATGCTCCGCAGGATACAGGAAATTGTGGCCAGATGGCCTTCTTTTTATCCTTTAATTCTTTTGTCAAACCTCCCTCTCCATAGGTTTGATATGCAATTTCCCGAGCTATGAGTTTATCCGGAACATACAAGGGTAAAACATGAGGAGAAGCAAAGCTTCCAAAAACCCTCACATAGGTAAACAATTCTTCTCCAAACCAGCTTGCGACAGGGAGAATGTCTACTTCTGCTTCAGGGGAGAACCTTGGAGCATCCTTATTATACAATACTCTGTACAGAGGCAACATTATGCCATGGAAAATTTTGTAAAAATGAGGAATGAACTTTGATTCCCACAATTCTTTGTGATAAACGTGAATGGGTAGGGGATCCTGAATTGTCCATTGCCAACCCATTAAATGGAACTTAGAAACAAAGCAGATTGAATCCATAACATAGGCAGATAGATAAAAAGGAGGATAAATCCTCTGAGAGACAGTCCGTTTAGACCGGTAATTGAAAATAGCCGTGGCTAAATTATCAGACAATATTTTAGCCCAGTCCACGATAGTAGCGTTAACAACAACATTCAATAAGGGAAGCCATTCAGGAAAAAACTTATTAATGTTAGGCTTTCCAAAAAGCCTACATAGCATAGCAGCAGCAAAACAATATGGAGAAGTGAGTGAGCTAGTACTGTACATACCGTGTTTATCTTTTTTCAATGGTTCATCTCTTCTGGACCATTCCTTGGTGCATTCCGCCAAATTTGCATTTTCCTTGGAAAATTTCTCCATAAATTGTTTGTTGTAAGTTTCCTGAGGCTCTGGCAAATGATACATAAGCCTGAAATCTTCTGGAGTGAATGACCCGATGAGCTATTGACCTTGAGTTTTGAACTGTCTGTCTGTAATATCAGTGCTATCCAGCACCCATTTTACCATGTCTGTATATGGAAGAATTCTTGGTCTTGCTGCTACCCAGTGTAAAAATGAACAAGCCAGCTCTGTAAGAGGTTCTTCAGAAGAATTACTTGAGCTTGCAGTAGCCGCAACATCCATTACCCTTGGGTTCTCTTCTTCAAGAAAATTGAACATACCCTCCCAAGTGGTGATACCAGCGTCCTTGTTGCAAGCAGTGTCTGCGTACAAGGATGCCATCTCTTTACTTTCAGAACTCGGAGCTTTCTCTTTCTTTCCCATAATACTCTGAATATTGCTTTGTATAGTCTCATGTTCTTCGCGCCTGCGGTTTTACGAATTAAGTGAGAATAATGATATGAGAAAGGTGACGGGATAGTTTTAAATGCTGAAGGCGTATGAAATATATTATTTAAACGTGAAATAACCTTTCAATCAAAACAAAATCCTTTTTCATTAATAATTGACAATCCATTCATTAACTTGACATTAAAGCGCAGCAAGTATGGGTTAGCCGATATTTTCTTTGTCTGATGAGCTTTAAGGATCTGTGATAATGCGATCTGCGATTTGCTTTGCAATATACGCCAGGTGCAATATTGCAGATCACAATATCCTAAATTGGGAAATCATCATAAAAATTACACAATTATGCTAAATCACAACGTTACTTATGGTGCGATCTTGTAACATTCTTTCTGCGATATGCGATTTGCAATCACTGTTATCGCACATTAATGATTTGAAGCGTAAGATATGAAATGCGATTAATATTTTAATGCATAGTTTTGGATCGCGCTATCGTAATTTAGAAAATTCTGTTTGCGAAAGATATCTTTTACTCACTTGCAATGGATGCGATATTTCTTCAAAGAAAGATTTTATTCTAATCTATCATAAACTTAAGTTTATTTAAAGATTTTCCAAGGAATTTTCTCAAGTTAATGATATTAAGTTTTATTGAAAAAGACAACAAGCACTAATTAATTTTTTGGATTTTTAAACTAAGGGTCCCCACTTATTTAGTATTATTACTAATACTAAATAAGAAGGGGGGTTGTTGCTGACCACAACATGTTCATAGCACCATGTTTCATATAACATAGAAACCGTTTGGCGAAATTTGGCTTCGTGAAGGAGTTATCATCAGGGGAATATTCCACTGAAAACTATTTCTGAACGTGAACGTATTAGGTCTCTATGAATATTTCTACTCTGGTTATGTTTGGGGATTAAAAAAAATCTCAGTTTACCCATAATTTTATGAAGAGCACAACTTAAGTGCCCAATCATATCTATTATCTCTATCAAAATCCATTGAAGTGGACTACATTTCTTCGCCCGAGGTTGGGCTTTTACAAGCCATAGCACCATGAATTATGAGGAGTAAGAAAAAGATAATACTAAGGATTATGGGAAAACAAGATTTCGACCCATCGATAAATCAAACATATGGTTCCTTTTTAAACAATTTAACATTTGTGAAGACATTTACTGATGGAATATTAGTTCACAAGGATTGCATTTGGCCTGTTGATACAAATTTATATCTACAACCTCCTACAAGTCTTGTAAAAGATGCACACAATTCTGGGTTGGAAATATATGCTGCTAATTTTTCCAATGATGAATTTGGCATGAGCTATAATTATAGCTATGATCCAGTAAGAGAATATCTACAGTTTTTTTACTACAATAATCTTGGAGTTGATGGTGTCCTAACGGATTTCTGCGTAACGGCAACTGAGGCAATAACTTGCTATGTTTGAGCAAATGATGAATGCTCTTTTGTTGAGAGTGTTTAAATATGTGATGAGCTCGATGTTGAGAATGATTTTACAGCATGGTGGCAAATCTCGAGCTTTGAAGGAACACATCGAGCACTCGACAAGGATCACACCCACATTCCTTTTCAAAGAATTTTATGGTGAAACCCATCGTTATGTTTATCTTTCGCTATACAAAGAGGGACGTGCTTTGCTTATAATCGAACAGGCAATGGTAAAACATCAAATATTGTCAATTATAATTATTATGGTGCAGGGTTTCTCAGGTAAATTCCCGTGTTATGTTGTTTGTATTAGTAAATCCACATGGTTGCCATTTAAGAAATTCGAGGTGACATTACTTTTTTTGGAATCTCTCTGCCATGTTGTATGGGATCTGAGCTCCATAGGTTAGGTGGGTGGCAGTAAACAAGTTTGATCCATCGCATATGTTCCAATGGACATCATCCAAGGTTCTACGCATCAAACCACCTCCAACACAATGTGCAAATCAATTCTGGCAATATTTTCTGCAGCGAAAATCTCTATCTCAAACACAGTCTGCCTCTACTCTTGGTCTTTATGCTCATCTACAAAGAAGACCTCGATGCTGGTTTCACTTCTTTCGATTTCACTCAATCTGGGGTAAAAATTACTTGTGTGTACACCAAAGAATGCTGCAATATCATAAATTGCAACCAAGTTCTTTGGCATTAGTTCTTATCGTGGTATTCAGTGGATTTCTCATCCCACGACATTCAATTCCAAAATGGTGGTGATGGGGATGTTGGATATCACCTACATGTTATAGTGAGACTGCAATCACAGTTAATAAATTCATTGTTCCACGCTGGAGGGAGTCGAAATTTCAAAACGCCCAGCATTGAAAGGGTCAGCATCTCATTCCATTGTGTGTTAAGGCACTGACAACAACATTTTCGATGCCCCAGCTACCTATGCATTGTCTCTGCCAGCAAGGCATGAGATCCATTCTTCCAGAAACTGGATTCAAACAAATTCGAACCCAATTTGAAACAAATCTGAACCAATTTGTATTAATTCTAAATTTACATCTGATGCAACATTCGATTCTTAATTAAGGCAGCGCTGCTGCTATAAAGCAGATGGTTGCGCACTAATGGGGGAGGAGTCAATCAATTAGATGGATAGGGAGTCTGTCCATCAATTAGCCAAGAGCACAGAAGAATTTTTGGGATGTAATGGGCTTGAGTCCTTCAATTAGACGAGCTAGGCTCGATAGGAGTAAAAGCGAAGTTTCGGAGATGCGTAGAGCTAGAATTTCTCATGTGAAGTTGATTTCTCAGATGTAGAACCAGAATTAAATTTTCCGGAGTGTAATAGAGATAGGGGGATTGTTGTGATTTGTATAAATCGATTTCTCAATGTTGTTTTCAATATACATCATCGCCTTCAAGTAATATTGTGAGCAGAAGCAATTGTGTATGCTTAATTTCGAATCCCAGTCTTTCATGTTTTAAATATTTCTCCAGCTACAGTAACTCAACTTACTCCAGGCGTGGGAGGGCCCGCCACATCTGGAGTCAAGCTTCGTCAATCAGCGTAAGATAAGTATATGTGTGTGTAGTTTCTGATTTTGGTATGAATGTGTGAATGTTTGGCAGGTGTGGTTTAACTCCAAATAATTTTAGTCACCATATCATCGTGCCCATTACTAAACTAAACAATTATTATATGTGCTTCAATTTTAATATAGAGTTATACTCTATTACTCTTGTTAAAATCGAATACAATGGGTGCATCCAATTTCTGAGTTTAAATATGGAACTAGAATAGAATGTAATGTTTTGGGATTTGAGTATGTTAGCCTTGCCCATTTAAAATATTAAATCAAAAGTTTTCATTATGTAATTTCTTTGAAGGTTTCAGGATTTAATGCGCATTATTTTGTATATATATATTTCGGGACTGCAACTAGTAATTAGAGTTCTTTTAATTAGAGTTTCTCTTATTTTTTTATAGTATAATCATTTATTTATAAGTTTGAAGTGCAAATTTAATTGTGCATGTAGCAGTGATTTAAGTTTTCATTATTGAGTGGCATGAGTGTAACTTAGTTTTCATTATGAGTTGCATGCTTTCGAAGAGTGAGTTGTTTTTGAATAATTTGTTTCACCTAGATTAAAATATTTAAATTGCAAGTTTCTCATAATTTATTTGTAATGCGATTTTTAATAGGATACTTGAAGGTGTTATTTTATATGAAGCAAAGTAGTTTTATTCTAAGAATAGATAATTTGAATCTTGAATTTGTTATTAAGAGTAGTTTAGACAATTAGTTTCAAGTGTGAGTTGTCATTAGGATAATGTGTGTCTTTTGATTATCTCAAGCTTAGTTTCAAGTGTTAGTTTCTAAATTGATGAGAGGAATAAATAGAATAGGGTTTTCAAGATATCATAGGAGATTTAAAAAGTAGAATGCGAGCGTGAGAATGTTACATGATTGAGGATTGCTTTGTAGTTTAATTGCATTATGGATTTTGCTTGATAGGAATTAGTTCAGTGAGCTTTATTTTCAAGATTGTTTATTTGTGAGCAAATGTGTGTTTCATTCCAATATCTAGTTTATCATTACAAAGGAATATATTTATACTCTGACCATTAAGTTGAGCCAATACGCGAAGACAAATCACTGCCATTTACTCCCTTGGATTGGATAATTAATATTGAGAGGTTTAATCCGACAATTAAACCAATGGACACCTACATTAAATGGTTAAATATATCACACGTACAGTAGTTGAATTTACCTTGCTTATTGTCATTTTCTTTTCAAATACTAAGGCATAATTGATTTCTCCTAAGGCATCTCAAGAGGCTAAACACTTTACAATTGAATGTTGCAGAAAATAAATTGTACATTAGTTGAATTTAGCTAAAACTTACATGCTTTTTATTTCGATACCCTCACTTAATTGCAAACAATAATATTCCTAAAAACCGCTCTAAAAAGAATTGATCTGATCATGATGGGATTGTTGAATGATTAATGAAATGCAACTTCTAAGTTATCCATTTGCAGATTTTCTTAGTTCACTAGTTCAACAGGTGTAATTAGTTACCTAAAATTATTTCAAGAAGATCACTCTTTACAAATTGAATAATTGGGAGTAGCTAAACATACCTTAGAAGTTTTCATTACATTTCTTGCTTGTTGTTCTAGACATTAGGAGATTAAAAGTACGAATAGTTGCTTGATATCATCTCAATAAGGTCATACCTAATCATAGAATGTTGGAGTAACCAAAGGTAAACTAGTTGTTCATTTTCCACTTTCATTTAATATAGGCATTATAATTCTCAATCTTAGTTTTAGAAATAGATCCATGGATTAGGACAAATAAACAAATTAGATGGATAATCTGTTTTCTAAACTAGGTCTTAACTAGCCCACAATTTTGGTTTGTTTTATGAAAATTAGATTAGTTTAAGGAACACTTCCTTTTCTTCCTTCTAAAATATATTAGACATACTTAAATATTTCCGTAGTTTTAGATTAACCATTCTTATATCTCAAAGAACAAAAACCTCCCTAGAAACAACATAAAACACAAAACTACGAAGTAAGGAATATGTTGCTTAATCACATATAGTGCACCACACTTCATCAGTTTACAAACCTTGGATTGATAATTAATGCAAACAATTTAGGACACTAAATTGACCAAATAGTTATTATAGAATATTCATCAAATATTTCAATAAGATGGCATCGCCACTATTTGGTTTTTTGGCCAAATATTCTGAGTTTACTTGGTCCAATCCTTGTAAGAGGCTTTTGATCTCATTAAGGAAATTTGAATACTTCCCCCATTATTTGAGGTCCAAATTGGGCTTTGCCTTTCCACATCCACACAGATGCATCCAAAAAATCTGCGGGGGAAGCATTGGGGCATTTAGAAAACAAATTACCTTATACCTCTCTAAGGTCGAGCTCAGTTATACTGTCACAGAGAAGGAGATGTTAGCCATTGTCGATGCTTTAAACAAATTTAGACATTATGTAACTGGGTATGAGACCTATTTTCACACTAACCATGAAGCCATCAAATATTTAATGAATAAACCAGATGTTAATGCTAGGATAAATAGATGTTGTTACTTTTACAACAGTTTGACCTAACCATTGTTGATAAACCTAGAAAGGAGAATGTTGTTGCAAATTTTTAATCCAGGTTAGCTCTATTTGTAGGTGAGGAAGGGATGGTGGATGACCAACTACCAGATGAACTTCTCTTTGCTATATCAGCACTCTCACCATGGTTTGCTGACATAGCTAACTACTTGGTTGCTAGAAAATTCCCTCCTCATATCTCATTCAAGGAGAAAAGAAAGACCATCAGAAAAGCACCCCTTTCACATGGATTGCGAGAAATATTTTCAAGCTAGGCATTGACCAAATCCTCAGAATATTTATGATGGAGGAAGAAATTTTTGATATCCTCTCTGCATGTCACGATAACCCTTGTTGAGGCCACTTTGCTGCAAAAAGGACCGCCTTCAAAGTTTTACAGGAAGGATACTATTGGCCTACCCTTCACCAGGATTCCAAAAGATACATTTGCATGTGTGACCAGTGCCAAAGGATGGGGAAACCTACACAAAGGGATGAGATTCATTTTCACCCTCAGGTGGCCTTTGATCCATTTTAAAAATGGGGCATGGATTTCATTATACCTATTGATCCACCATCTGGACATAAAAAGTATATCATAGTCTGCACTAACTACCTGATAAAGTGGGTTGAAAAAAAGCTATGAAGGTAGCAACCGAAGAGAAACTAGCACACTTTCTGAGGGATAATGTGTTTTACAAGTTTAGGTACCCAGATAAGTAGTAACTAATTAGGGGGCACAATTCACTTCTCATCTCATTGAGAATATTCTAAGAAGGCACAAGATAAAGAATAAGACTTCTACTGCCTACCACCTTCGGGTGAATGGACAAGTGGATGTGACTAATAGAGCCTTAGAGAGTATCCTCACCAAGATTTTGAGCAGCAACAAAAAATATTGGGCGGACATATTGGTAGAAGTTACTTGGGCCTACAACACTACCGGGAAAACAACAACAAGATTCACTCCTTATGACCTAGTCTATGGCAAGAAAGCTCTGCTTTTAGTTGAATTTGAATTCAACACCTTAAGGATGGGAGCCGAGTTAGACCTAAACATCTCAAATGCCCAAAAAGATAGGTTGTTGCAAAATGGATTGGATGAGTTCAGGATGCAAGCACTTCTTCACACAGAGGTAATTTAGCTGCAAAGGAAGGGCTGACATGACAAGAAAATTAAGTAAAATACCTTCGAAGGATATTTAGCGTTGTTGTATGACTCAAGGTTTAAGGAATTCAAAGGAAAACTGATGAAAAGATGGTTGAGACCCTACAAAGTGAACAAATTCTATGATAATGGTGCAGTTCATATCATAACCATAGATGAGGAAGGAATTCCCCTACTTGTCAAAGGTTACAGACTCAAGGTTTACAAGAAGCCCCTATCTAGGGCATAATTTATAAATTCCATGAGTGGGGAGATGTATGTCATGGGAAACATCATAATTTTGAATGCCTCCTAAAGAAGAAAAGATAGAAAATAAAATAAAATAAAGAGGCATGGGTGAAAATCTCTCTCAGGCTCCCTAGGCAAACTCCAAGGTTGAAAACCTCCATGAGGTAGTCCTGGAGAAAGAAAAAGAAAAATAGAGAATAAAATATCCTTGGGTGAAAACCTATCTGGGGTGCCCAAGGCAGGCCTCTGGGTTGAAAAACTCTGTGGAGGTAGCCCACTTGCCTTCAAGAAAAAAAAAAAAGATAAAAAAAGAAAGAAAAAAGAAACACCTATGCATTTATGTGTTTTTATATTTTTCAGGTTAAAAATTGAAGATGGTTTTTTAGGATCCAAAAGGGCGATTTATCTTCATTATTTATTCTTATTTTCTCGCACAATCCATAATCCACTCCACAATTCATCCCTTCATCCATTTCACCCATCATATAGGCAACAATCTCATCTTTTTTCCTAATATGTAATTGTTAAGGAAAATGAGACAACTACAGGATTCCTGTAGCACTATAAGAAACTCATGTAAATTCTACAGGAAACTCATTTGTGAAGAAAAAGGTTTCCTAAGGGTTTATGAGCTTCAGTTAGGGCATGCTAATGTATTTTTTTCCTATTCCTACAATTCCCAAAACCCTATTTCACTCCATGTGTTAGGTGTCCCTATCTAAACCCTATGTTGCACCTTGGGCAACTAAATCATTGAAAACTTGGCATAGGAACCCTTTCTCTTGCCTAGCCTCCACTCCATTAATTCCATGATTTCCTCCATAGCCTCCATAAACCATATCCCTCCATTCTTGAGCAAACTGAAGAAAGAAGAGGCAATAAACATACTGCTACAGGTATCAGAAAGTTTCCTGTAGCAAATCTGTGTGTGGCACGACAAGACCAAAATATGAAGGAAATATGATGTAGATGACTCTAGGAGACCACTAGAAGACTCCATAGGGACAAGCACACCGACCATGGCATCTGAGGCCCTCCATGCAGTACCTAAAAGATAAAGAAGAAAAGAAAAGGGTAAGAAAGTCACTCAGAAAAGATAAGCAGCTCACTCAGAAAAAGATGCTCACTCAGAAAACAAATAAAAAATGAAGACATAGAAAATGAGAGACTCAAGCTGCCACCACTAGCTCCAGCTCCTTGCACCAGCTCCTGAAGCACCTCACCAACACTAGGTAAGCTCAGGTATGGCCTCTCACCCCTCGTGTGCATCCATAATGGCAAAAATAGTTAAATGTCGAGATTTAGAAGTTTAAAAGGAAAAAGGGTCGCGAGTTAACTTGGCCACCATCGTAAAGTGAAACTAGAGGAAAAGTGAAAGTGCAATCCACCTGGGAAAGTCAAATAAAGTCAAGTAAGAGTGGATGAGTACGAAGGGAAGTGATCACGAGGCCAACAATGGTTAACTGAAGTGGGAGCCAATGATCTCTAAGAGGAAACTCGAGCTAATTATGAGTCACCACAATGCTCCAAATTTGGTTAAAAATCCAATAAAGGTAAGCTTTGTCTCATTACCACCATTGAGTTGAGAATTTCGAAGAGCACCAAGTGCAGGAGAGTAGTGGGAGCCATCAGAAGAGTAGCATCGAAGTTTAGGCTTTCATGCACCATTGTGCTACAGGAAACATCGTTTTTCTACATGCAACTTCAACAAAAAACCATTAGAGTCTTAGAGGGCAACACATAGTTACCTATGGGAGAAATAGCTTCCAAAGCCTCCATCTATAAAACCAAAATAGTAGAGGGCCAAGGTAAGTGGATCGTCATCCTCGAGCACTGAAATTTCTCCATCTAATTCACACTCAGAAAAAGTAAATTTGACAGTTAAAGGATAAAAGAATTTTCTTGCATTTTTCTTCAAGGTCTCCATCTCCAAGACTTACCTCTAAAAACCTCTCACCACCTTCATCTCATATCATTAAAATGGGAGGGGGATTCAACAGAAGGGAGCGTACAAACATTAAGAGAATTAGGCATCTCTCTCAGGTTATAGAAATCTTCCGAAATCACCAATGGCTAGGGTTCTTTGAGGCATTGAAAGGTTCTGATGATGAAATAGATAAAGAATTTGCAGTGGCTCTGTAGTTATATTCAGAAGAAAGAGCCACCACTGTGATTAGAGGACTAGCCATCACTCTATCTCCTAAACTCATAAGCAGAGTTACCGCCTTGCCCCGAGGATTCAAATGGGTCAAGGAAAGAATGCCTAGCACTGCAGCCAAAAATATTTTCTTCCTACCAAGAGAGGAGTATATTGAAGATAAAATGTTATGAAACTAGCTCCAAAAATAGAAGAAAAGACAGATCAACACCTTAGAAATAAGCCACTTCGAGGGGGAAACCTCTTTTACATTACATAAATGAACAATTCTTCGATGATACAAATGACAAAACCTCCTTTCTATAAATAGGAGTCCATGGGGCCACAATATAAGCCTAGCCGACCTAACAATACTAATGTAAGAGCACAATAATAACAATATGGGGGTTACAGGGGTACAAAAATAACAATAAGGGGGCTACACTAACAACAATAAGGGGATACACTAGTATTATAGGGACCTAACATGCCCCTCTCCTTCAAACAAGTGTTGCCTTCAACGCTTGATTATTTCTGGATGCTTCTGTATACAATTATCATCCTCCCATGTGGAATCTTCAATGGGTAAGTTCTTCCACTTGCTGATATACTCTGAAATTGATCAATTTGGTAGTTGTCGAGTTCTTGTTTCTGTGACTGCTTCAAAACTTCTTTCACTGCAATGTTGATATTCCTATTGTTTCATTCAATTTTGCACCAAATTTAGGTTATCATTTGAGAGTTGGAGAACTTGTTGTTGATTCTTGATGTGATCTTCCAATATTTTATTATCCATATTATATTTCATTTGATTCTTCAAACCTTCCAACTTAGCCTCCAATTTTTCTTTTAAACCATCTATGTCATCTTTAATTGCTCTTTATAAGATCAATTTTTTTTTAACTTGGTACTGTAATTTTTATATCTCATATTGCAATTCTTCCTCTTCATGTGTCATTGTATAGATTTATGAGGGCTTAATGGGTGTGGAATTATTTTTAGGGGGCATTTTATACTCCAATACTGATAAAATGCATTTTCATGGACTCCTAAAGCAACTAAGGCCTTTTAACATCTTAAAGAGGCAATGTGCCTAGCACCAGTCTTAGCTATGCCAGACTTCACAAAAACCTTTATTGTGGAATGTGATGCCTCAGGAAATGGAATTAGTGTTGTTTTAATGCAAGAAGGAAGACCCATTTCTTTTTCAAGTCGTCCAATCAAAGGAAAGTATTTATATAAATCTATTTATGACAAGGAAATGTTGGAAATACTACATGCACTATAAAAATTGCGACCTTACCTAATGGGAAGACACTTCAAGGTAAAAATGGATCATGATAGTCTTAAACACTTTTTGGAACGAAGACTATCTTCAGAAGACCAACAAAAATGGGTCACAAATATGTTGGGTTATGAATTTGAAATCATCTACAAAAAAGGGAAGCTAAATGTTGTTGCATGTGCACTCTCAAGAGAGGATGAAGAAGTGGAAGCATTGCTTTGTGTCATTTCTATTATCCACCCAGATTGGATAACTGAAGCAAGGGATGAATGGAAGAAGGAAGAAGAAGTGTGGACACTCATTCAAAATTTGCAACAAGATCCTAGTACATATGATACATTTGGTTGGAAAAATGATTCCTTATGTTACAAATATCGCTTATATATTTGTAAGAATTTACAACTAAAACAAAAGATTCTTTTGGAATTGCACACTTCTCCTTTAAGAGGACACTCAGGATTTTTAAATACTTACCACAGGGTGAAGAAATAATTTTTTTGGGATGGCCTTAAATCTGATATTCAAAATTTTGTGGCGGAATTTTTGGTTTTCCAGCAAAATAAAGTTAAGACAATTAAGACCCCAAGTCTTCTACAACCTTTATCCATTCCAAGAAAATGATGGGAGGATATTTCAATGGATTTTATCACAGGTTTACTTACGTTTGAAGGAAAGAGTGTCATCATGGTGGTAGTTGATAGACTTACCAAGTATGCACACTTTTGTGCATTATCTCATCTATTTAAATCAAGTATAGTTGCTACTGCATTTATGGAAACAATTCAAAAGCTACATGGAAACCCAAAATACTAGAGATCCCATTTTTACTGGAATTTTTTGGATGAAATTATTTTCTTGTTTAGGTACTCAACTAGCTCATAGTTCATCTTATCATTCTCAATCCAATGGTCAAATTGAGATAGTGAATAAATTTTTGGAAGGATATCTTCATTGTTTTGTATATGATAAGCAAACACAATGGGTCAACTGGTTACCTCTCGTTGAATGCTGGTATAACACTTCCTTCCATACTGCAGCAAAAATGAACCCATTTATGGAACTTTATGGATATCATCCATCATCTATGACATCATCTTTAAGAGAAAATTATAAGGTTCAAGAAGTGGAAGATCACATAGAGCATCAACAAGAAGTTCTCCAACTCTTAAAGGATAACCTAAATTTGGCACAAAATCGAACGAAACAACAGGCTAATAAAAATCGCAGCGAGAGAAGTTTTGATGTAGGAGACTCTGTATTTTTATGGCTACAACCATACAAAAAAATGTCCCTCAAGCAAGCTAAGAAGGATAATAAATTATCGCCAAAGTACTATAGTCCTTACAAGGTGTTGTAAAATATTGGTACTACGACATACAAATTGGAGCTTCCTACTTCTTCGTGAGTGTATACAATTTTCCATGTTTCATTATTAAAGAAGGTTATAGGTGAAAAAATTCTAGTTCAAACAATATTGCTAGAACTTGATGAGGAAGGAAAAATCATATTGGAACCTGAAGTAGTCACAGAAACAAGAACTCGACAACTACGAAATCGATCAATTTCAGAGTATCTCATCAAGTGGAAGAATTTACCCACTAAAGATTCTACATGGGAGGATGAGAATTTTATATAGAAGCATTTAGAGCTACTCAAGTGTTGAAGACAACAATTTTTTGAAGGAGAGGGACATGTTAGGTCCCTATATTACTAGTATAGTCCCTTATTGTTGTTAGTGTAACCCCCTTATTATTATTGTTCTACGCTAGTAACCCCAATATTGTTATTATTGTGCCCTTACATTATTATTATTAGGTTGGATAGGATTATATTGTGACACCATGGACTCCTATATATAAAAGGTGGTTTTTTCATTTATATCATCGAAGAATTGTTCATTTATGTAATTTAAAGGAGGTTTCCCCCTCGAAGAGGCTTATTTCTAAGGCGTTGATCTCTATTTTCTTATATTTTTGGAGCTGGTTTCATAACATTTGGTATCAGAGCATTGGATTATAGGGTTTCGCTGCTCCAAACAGGTCATCGTGGCATTTTCTCTATAATTTTTTTTCTATGAATATTCAGAAGCTTTAGGAGTCCATGAAAATGAATCTTTATAGACATGGATGGGGAAGCCTTTATAGCTACCCAAATAGGGAAAACCTCTGCTTCCATTAGAGGAATTTTGAGGTCTAAAATGGGCCTCCTAAAAAAAATGTACAACCAAAATAAAATTTATAAGAACCAATAGGATTCAAGATGATTATGTCAACCATGGGGGATGATTCACCATTTTTTAAGTGAAAGAGTAAAAAGATTAAAAAATAATAAAATAATAAAACTACTTTTCAACTTGTATTTTCAACTTATCTCCCAAAGTTTTTACTCAAATTTCGAGCGAGAGTACTATTTGGATGCAAAATTTAATTACTCATCCAAGGAGTATCCATGTTGCATACTTTATATGGACCCTCCTAAGCGAAAAATGAGAAATACATGAAAAAACATGATTGCAATCACGTTTTTCATGTATTTCTCATTTTTCGTGTAGCAGGGTCCATTGAAAGTATGCAGCATGGGTACTCCTTGTATGGGGAATTAAATTTTTCATCCAACGAGTACCCCCGCTTGAAATTTGAGTAAAAAATTTGGGAGATAAGTTGAAAATACGAGTTGAAAAAGTAGTTTTTTCTTTTTTCCCTCTAAAGTTTGATGATGTCATCAAATCTTACTTTATTATTTCCACTATTATTTTATAATTTCCTTAGGAGGCCCATTTTAGACCTCAAAATTCCCCTAATGTAGCCCTAGAGAAGAAGAAGTAGAAGAGGAAGTAGAAGTGGAGGAAGAAGAAGAGGGAGAAGAGGCAGAAAACTTAGAAGAAAAGGAAGAGATGGAAATTGAGACAGAAAAAATAGAGACAATAGAAAGAGAGCAAGAAGAATTTGAGGGAAAGGATGAAGAAAAGACTAAGGAAAAAAAATATGTGGACCATATCTTAAGCCATGAAACCTCCCCTCAAGACACAAGCATATCACCTGACATCACAGACCAAGAGGTAGCTACCACTCTAACTACTTTGAGCACACCCGTCAAAACAAAAAGAAAGAGGCAGACACCTATGTACTTCAGAACTAGGAAGATTTATAGGGTGAGAGAGAGAAAACCAAAAACTCCAACAAAGATTCCTATCACCATTTAAGAATCACCACAGAAGGAGGAAGAAATCAAATTAGAGGAAGGAAGGGTATAAGAAGTGACTTCACCCCTAAGGACCCCTATAACATATATCAGAAGACATTCAGCCAGATTGGAAACCCATAGGTCTCATGCAACCTCCACAGACCCTCCAAGGAGTGAATAGAGTGAAAAACAAGGAGAAGAGGGTATTCAGCAAGAAAAATAGAGTTTTATACAAGAAAATATATTTTTGCTACAAGAAACTCTAGCAAGCACAAATTTGGAGAAAATGCCTTGGTTGAAGAGGAAAAGATAGCCACAAAAGGGTAAGAGGTCAAGGAAGATGAGGGCCAGACACAAGAGGGAAAACATGATGAAAAAGAGGAAGGAAAATATAATAAAGTAGAGGCCACCTCACCGAAATCAAATCCCAAAGATGTTGCAATGGTGCAAACCCTAGCACTCAACCCAGTATCAGCTCTTACTACACATACATTGAGGGGTGTAGATTAATTCCTCAAAAATTCACAATTCCTTTGTTGTATCAGTTGGAGGAAGAGAGGGCACACACTCATAATTGGATGAATCACTCATAATTGGATGAATCTTGCCACATCTAAAGGAGTGCATGATATAGGGGTCATGGAAGGAAAAGTAGTTGAGTTGGGGAAGGATTTATCTGATGTGAGGCTCATAGAGTCCATTTTGAAGGAACAGCTTCATAAATCATAGGAAGGGAATGTAGCAATACAAGAGAAACTTCAACAAAAAGGTAAAGAAGTGGCCATCATGGCAGATTTGTGCATGGAGGCCATTCAACACAGGTATCTTTCAGATTCATATGTAGTTTACCTTAAGGAGCAATCGCTCTTCTTTCAAATTAAAACTTTAGCCTACCATGGATCCTTACCTTTCCAAAATTGTAAACAATATATTGAATTTTACAATAAAGGTAGATGATGGATGACAAGAAGAAAATGGCAGATTTTTATATGCATAACCTTTTGTTAACATATTTAAATATTTGGGACCCCAATCCTAGGATGGGGGATATGCAGTTAATGGCTTTGGCATCATGGATTGTAAATTAGGACACAAGAGCACAAGAGATGAGGAGGATTATGAGAAGAGAAAACAAAACACCCTTACACATTAGGGCATAAATGTTCAGCCCTAGAGGAGTCATCAATAACCATCTCAATATTGAAAGGGATCTTGAAATAGCTCAAAGATACCTCCATACACAAGCTCAAGCAATAACCCACTTTGATGATGTTTCTAGGTTGTTGGGAAATGAGTACATTATGGATAGCGAGAGAAGATGGAACAACCTCCCTCACAACCTTATAAACATGGAGTACCATACACCAGAAATATTGACGGGTGCTTTGGAGAGAGAAACATTGTACAAGAGGGCCATGTAGGCCAAAAAGATTCAGTGGCTTGGTCTAAAGCTCAGTCCACCCTTGATGTTGGGGCTGAGTGATTGGAAGGACCAGGATGAGAAGACCAAAGAATGGGAGGAAGTAGAAAAGAATGATGGGTTTTACCCTCCTGTAGGGATTCCCACACTTCTTCCTTGGGAAGTCAGAGGGTCTATCAAAGCCTTAAAGGAAATGCAAAAGGAGGATTAGTTTCTCAAAGGATGAGCAACCATTTAGTAGTGGGGTGATGATGAGCTCCGTCATGAGGTACATTTGGAAGGGTTAGTGGCCACCTTTTTGCCTTATTAAGTTTCTTTTTCTTCTATTTTAATTATATTAGGGTCTTATGATGCTAATGTAGGTGGTGATTGAGGCTTAACATACTTTGAGTACCTAACATAAGATTAAATGCAGGAAAATCATGAAGATATGGCATTTTTGTGGAGATTTTTTCATAAAGACTCAGAGTAGACAAAAAGGAGAGATTATAGGGGGTTGTCCACCCTATAATCATCTACATTAAAATCAGTGCATCTAATGCAAGAAATCAAATAGGATTAGAAATCACCATCTATACTGAAATCAATGCATCTAGTGTAAGAAATATTCTTCCCCCTTTCCCCCTTCCATCTATATTTATATCTCCCTCCATCTCTCCTTATTTGTGTCTTTATCTCAGCCCGCCAAACAAAAACACTCTCTCACTCCATTCCTATCAATCTCTTTGTCCCTCCCTCCTTGTCTCCATCTATCTCTTCTTTCTCTTCACCTTCCATATATATCTCTATCTCCCTCTGTCACTCTATATCAAGCCTAAAACATACTCTCTCTTTTTCAAATCTATCTATCTATCAATCCCTCCTCCTCTCCCTCTCCCTCCTACTATCCTCTATCCCTCTCTCTTCATATTCCTTATAAATCCCTCTATCTCTCTCTCTCTCAACCTTTCACTCTCTATGTCTTTATTCTTACCTACCACTAGTAAAAAATGATGAAATTAATGACTAGGTGACTAAAAATGTTAGTCACTGCAATGATTTCAAGTGAATTACTACTAAATTTGAGCAATTTTAAGTGACCAAACTAAAAATGACGAATTTAGTCTTGGAATAAAATATACGACTAGATAATAAGTGACTAAAATAAAAGTGACTAACTTAAACGACTAATTTAGTCCAGGGATAAAATATATGACTAGATAATAAGTTACTAAAGTAAAAGCGACTAACTTAAATGACTAATTTAGTCTAGGATTAAAATATATGACTAGAAAATAAGTGATAAAATTAATAATGATTAATGTAAATGACTATTATAATCCAAGAATAAAAATATGGCACCCAAATAACAAGTACAACAAGTATATGAATTAGTCATTTATTTCAGTAATTTTTAATTATGTCACTCCATATATGGAAAATTTCACTTTTGGTACTGAAGTGTTACATTTCACTATAGGTGTCTCTGAATCCATTTGCAGTGTTAAAATTTAGAGACAAAGAGGTCTCTAAATTTACAGTGTTAAAATTATGAAAACCCTTTTGTCTCTAAAGTTTAACAGTGCACACAGATTCATCTACAATTAACATAATTGCATGTATCGTCTATCAACTTTACACTAATGCCTTCATTATAATTTTAGTAAAGGTAATATTAATTACATAGCCAAATTAATATTTATATTTATATTTAATATTTGGCCATAAAGTTTAATTTTTAAACTTCATTGATTTATGTTAAAAGTGTGAGTTGTTTTAAATTTAAGGTTAAATCTTCATATTTACATCCAATAAATAGATAAATATAACATTTCTTATGTTAAACATGTGATTTCATTTAAATCTAGTATTAAATCGTCATATTTACATTTGATAAATACTAAATAGATAAACCTAAAATATATATTTATAGACCTATTTAGTAAATAGGTATGAAAATTTATTTATTTTTCCAAAGAAACAATCGAACCCGTCTATTGATTAAGTAGAAGGTTAAATATATAGTATATGCATAAGCATTCAAAGAACTGCATTTTTCCTTTCTTTTGAAACAAAGGAAAAAATGGAGTTGCAAATGATGAGGAGATGTATCTATCAATCCTCTCAGCTTTGTCAAAAAAACAAACATTTTAAATGATGTCTCCGTTCAGCCCCCAAGCTTCCACTTTGTTGTGGAAGAACCTGAAACAGGGATGAAAGCAGACTGTATCTATTTGAAATCATCAAAAGGACAAAAAATTGGGCAGTAGACTCCATTCCAATTTTGAAAGTTTTCAAAGGCATAATGTTTTAAGTAGAGAAAAGACCAGTCTCCCGGATCTCCTAATGAGGAAAAAAATCCGAAACATAGACAAAAATTATAGACATATTCAGATAGTATCAAACAGGAATCTACAAAAACAGAAAGTATATTATGATCAGAAACATCAGGAGCAGGAAGTAAGAGCGACTAGAAATTAGCGGGAAAAAGGAGGTTGTTCGATCCCTCGGATCCGACCTCCTTCAACCGCTACAACGACCCAGTGCCCTATATCTTTACGAGCGCCCTCCTTAGATAGGAAGTATGCTTCACTATTTCGTTCCCTGTAAATATGACAAGTAGATATCTGGTTAAAATATGCTTTTACAATATTTACCTCATCAAGAAAAGTAGATAAAATGAAATTTTGGCATCTCTATGTTCCATTGAACCATTTCATGATGTTCATAGAGTCCCCGAATATAGGTATGAGAATTTATTAATTTAATTATGAAACTTAATTAATTTTTTAATGATGTATGAAACTTTGTTTTTTTGTAAGTCAATGTCATATTCATGTAGGAAAAAAGGATTACATATATCCAATTACAAAACAGGTGGTCTCACCTTGACTTGGTTTGTTGACAAAAATTTGCACCAGATGCAAAAAAATACAAAAGAGGGACTAGGCACATTGTCCATAAACGGTTGGGCCAGAGGCACCAAAACACATATAAAACATAAATAACACAAAATAGCATAATAGCAATCCAATGTGAAGGATGCAGGGTTGTCAGGGGTTGTTCCTAGATGCGGTGGATGAGGATAGAAGTCACACTGACCACGCCCTTCAAAGTGCGCCAACCAAGTCTCCAACTTTTCTACTTTTTCAGTGAGTTGATTTTGGCCTCGCCAAACCACTACCAGTCGAAGAGACTTGGCACTATAAATAGTGCATTCGGTCCAATTTTTCCATCTGCTTTGCATGCTCCTCACGACAAAATCTCTCAGTTGTGTCCACTATTTCCATCAGTTTGTTGATAAGTGCACGAGAGTTCTATAGGAAACAATGTTGGATAACTTGCCCCTCATTTACCTCAAATAAATTAAACCCGCGATTCCCCTTGCCACCACAACCTCCTCTGCCCTGATGACTCTGCGTTTGAACCCTCAAACCCCCATCTCAGCTATCCTCCCGCTTACCTCCTCCACGACCCCCATGCGCACCCACACTAGCAAGTTGCACACGCCCCCACATTCTTTCCACCTTGGCGTGGAGCCACAATGATAATTTTGTGAGTCTGCGACCCCCACAGGGCCATGGACGACAAGGGAGGGAGAACACCCACACCACATCGAGGGCTTCATAATTCGCTAAGGTCGAGGAACCCTGCCATGTGCAGAGTCCAGAGACCAGATCCCCCGGCCCACTATATAAAACAAACACCACCAGTGAAGGAGCCAAATGTTGTCTCCCACCACCACAGGGAAGCACAGAGACACCTCCCACTGCCAGATGGGAAGAAGTTTCCTTTTGGAGGAATGATGACTTTGGTGCATTGATAGAGGAAACCAAATATGTATGATAGCCAATGTCTCAAGAATTCCATTTCTCTATCTAGATTTATTTGTCAAATACTCATAATGCCCCTTAACCCGACATGGTGCCAAGCTTATGTACCCAAGCTCACCCAGTGGACCAGAGATAAGATAAAAACCCCTACAATGTCACCATCTTAGAGCTCGAAGGTTTGACCATAAATTGGAGACAAGGACAAAACCCCTACAACATCACCATCTTGGAGCTTGAAGGCATGACCTACGATAATGAGAGGGTTTTCAAGCTTAGCACCATGGGATTTGGCCTCGACAGAACAATATATACTTCCTTTAATTTTCAATTGCACCAACTTAGATTCCCTCGACTTGTTGTAAAACTCTTTGACTGGCAAGATACCAATGAAGCTCCAATATATGGTCAATGTAATCTAATTCCCTTGTCATGAATCCTCTGTTGTTATCTAAATAACAGGCTCATGGGAAAAGGTGGCAGACTTTGGACATTCAAAAACTCGATTCAAAGGTAGTTTTGGCCTTTGGGTACCTTGATCTTGAATACTTCAAAAGGCAGCAATTGATAGAGAAATCTGATGTGTATTATTTTAGAGTAGTGTTACTGGAGTTCTTGTGTGCAAGGGAAACACACTGGCAGAAAAAGGGCAAGCTTGAAAAAATCATTGACCCTCACCTTGTTGGGACCATCAACCCTAGTTCTCTGAAAATGTTTAGGGAGACTACCGAAAAGTTCTTGGAAGAGATGGGCTTCGACATGCCTTCCATGGGAGATGTTCTATGGAACCTGGAATATGCATTTCAACTCCAGAAGATATCCATGCAAAATTATCTAGACTATAATAGTAAAAATCATATTGCAGATGTTCCTTTGCGCTACCCAGAGGGCCTGAGCCTTTTGGTTCAAGTTCAGTATGACTTCAAGTCTTGTACGAAATTTCTCAATTTATAGATTTCATTAATGAACATGTGGCATTTTGGAGTTCTCAACATCCCACAAAGGGATAGTTGTGAGAATTTACCTATTGTTTCGAACATGTTCTCCTTCAATGGATATGACACATAATGGATCCATACCTTGGTGGAATAGTTCCTTGCCTCAGGATGTTTGCACAAGATTCAGGGCAAAGTGGACACACAACACTAGTGGCTTTGGTTTGGGAGGAGAGCTACAAGTATGTAGAAGAGATTGAGGGAGCATGCATTATGTTCCTTTTTGTTGCCGAGAGCTTGAGAATTTTTAATCTAGCGTAATTGGATAAGGTGTTAGTGAATCCTCGTGGGAGGTGATCACAAAACAAGACTCCTTTGCCATGTTCCAAATTTACCAAATTAGCAGATGCAGAAAAAACATTGGTGAATGTGAAATGGTTAGTTTTGGTACTTGTTTTTTTCATATCACATTAAAAATCCAGTGCCTCCTCATAAAATCATCTCCTCGTATAATCGACCACCATTACAGATGATTAAACCACATTTTGTTTGATTGAACAAGATGGTGGCATTGGTTTTGAGTTTCAAGGAGTTTGGGAAAATATGATTTTTGTGACCCCATTTTCATAATATACCTTGGAGATTCAGTTAATTTTAAAGTAACACCTTCCACTAGCCAAGAATAACCCAAGGGAGTAGGAGGGTTTGTTACACTACTCATGGTTAAGGCCACTCTCCTTCGATAAGGTTAAATAATTACACTTCAATGATAAGTCGGGGCCTCGCAAAACAACAAATAAGGCCATGTAAAACCTGCATAACAAAAAAAGGAGCCCTACCTTTAGTTCTTCCCTTCTCCAACTATTCCTTATGTTCTTTAGTCAAACAAATTTTCAGAATTATTTCAGGTCCCTGAACTTGTTGAAACCCCTCATTGATTTCCAATCCCCATTCACTTTAGTGTTTACCTCCACACCAAGTGCCCCTAACTCAAGAGGCTTCATATTTCCTTCCATTGCACATCACTTCCTTACACTCAAGTGTGGAAAGGTTTTGTGCACCCAATTCATAGGTTACAATTCTTCTATGGTAAACAATTCTCCATGGTTCTCCTCTTGTTCCCTTTTCATTATTCTTTAATCTTCACTTTCTCTCTGTTTTTTCCCAAAAGTTCTTCTATTCCCCCTTCCTTATTCCTCAAGTTTTTCCCTTTATTAATTAATTTAGTTAAATAGAAAATTTTCCCAATCCCCTCACAACTTTCCCTCAATGAAGTTTCTCTCCTAGATGTCGAGATTCATATAGATTTCTCCCTTCAATTTCAGCAATACATACATTTGAAAAAATATTTACATCACGATAAAGTGTGGCATAATACCCATACTGATTATTAAATATTAATAATCTTAATTATATTTACAAAATGAATGGTTTAAAAAATATACCTTATAGCTTTTCTAATAAAAAAAGTTTGAAAATTACCAAACAAATAAAAAAACAAATAAAAAATATGATAGAAACCAACATGCACCTTGGAAGAAAACACTAAATATTTTATATACTGTTTAACTTCAAATTAAATAATATATATCATGGCTATATAATATTAAATGCTTTGTTTCTTGTGTACTGATATAGAATTTACAATATATAACATTTCTGACTTTCTTCCACTCTATAAAGACATGTTTGGCTACTTTAAAAGCAATTTAAAAGAAACTCATATCATTAGGAGACACCACTTTGTGATGGCTGAATTAATTTCATTTTAAATAAATAGCGGGAAGTGATCGATTTCGCAATTGTCGTTTATAAAAGGAGTTGGTGGGAGTCTGGACGATTTGAACTTTGGTGGAGAATAATTGAATTTTTTGTATTGTAATTGGAACCAACTTTCCTCCAAAAGTTTTCCACCCCTCCAAAATATGGAGTCTCCTTCACACAACTACCCTCTTCGTTCATTCAATCGCACGCAACCTTCTGTCGCCAATGGAAAAAATCACCAGGCTTACCCACAGCAGGTCTCACAAGCTGCTATGGGAAATGGGGAAAACTGCTCCCAAATCACTTACAAAGGCTCAGAAATGGCGGATACAAGAGAAAGGCAGATTTTCTGACCCTCAGCCAAAGAAATAAGAGAACCCACCGAAATGGCACCTAATTCCTCACAAACAGGTGCCCTTCTTCTCCTGCAAAAAGCACAAAGAAGCTATCGGATGAGACTACCCATATGGAGAACGAAACACCTGATTCGCCATCACTCTGCTCAGATCTAGAGATAGTGGTGGCATTTCGCTTGAATCCTCCTTCATGGTCATCGTCTGACATTTCCAAAGCTGTTTCAGAAATTTCGCATTCTGAAACCCTTAATAGTGCGAAACTAAAAATGAGATCTATGTCAGAGTTTCTGGCTCGAGAGAATGGCGGGGTTTGTTCGGAGAGTACCCTTTTCATCATAGAAATAGTGGACCCTGTAAAATGGTAGGGTTTGTTCGGAGAGTACCCTTTTCATCATAGAAATAGTGGACCCTGTAAAATGTTTCAACATGAATATTTTGGACACTTATTTTATTATTGCTGGAGTGGAGTTTTAACGAGTTTGCATTGATGTGAGGCACTTTCTCCAAGTTTGCAGTTGAAGTTATTGCAAGCCTCAAATATCAGTAGCTGTCGAAGAATGTTTCCATTTTGCATTGAAATGCTGAAGGATCTTGCAAGTAAGAAATGGATTCAAATTTTACATTCAAATTGTTTTCCATTTTTTGATACTTAGTTCAGATATCGCTAGCCACAATATTCTTGAACATGGGTATGGTGCAAATGTTTCTAGCATTACTTCTTCAGACATGGAGCTAAAATGACTAATAGGGTTCTGTCCAAAAATTAGTAGCAGTTTAATGAATATGAACGAAATTCCCGAAATATATTAAAAAAAGTTCCATAACATGTAGCTTTGGGGCGGATTCTTCTTCGATTCTCCATTTTCTACATCATTCCATGACTGGGTCGCTTTATTCTTTGAATTTTCTATCAAACCACCCTTACATTGGAGGCGCTGAGCCATATTCTGACCATATTAACTTCAGCTATTTGCATTTTAATTTCGGTGATCTACACGGAATGTTTCTCTTTGAAGCTCGCCAAGATCGGATATTCGTGGTCGATTTCGTCATTTCTCTACAAGTCACCCAAATCACGAACAAATTCATTTGTCTACAATTCAATCTCCCCATTGTCATGATATGCCCACTTGACCTTCACGTCTAATTTTCTTAGGCTAGCATCAAGATTTAGTCAAATTATGCGCTCTGCAATGCATCTTTGACGAAACCTCGACAATTCAGGCTGGAAAAGGAAATTTCTCCATAAGCAACTCCATGAAAGAATGAAAAGGCAACTACAACATAGTTGAAGGTTCTTTGGAAAGATGATCTGCCATATTTAATTCTTTGAACACAGAATGAAAAGAGCCGATCTCCTATTTTATTCAATTCTTTGAACTTCTTGAAAGACAAAGGCTTCTTTGAAAAGATGATTTTCTATTATATGTAATTGTTTGAGCACACTGTGAAAAGACCAGCATTATTCCTTAAGAATTTCTCCATTAGCAAGTCCATGAAATATTGCTTCCTTGTGAACTTCTCCAAAGGAAACTACACCATAGTTGAAGAATGAAAAGATAAAGAGTACAAAGGGCTGAGCGTAAGGCGGAATGAGTACTGCTACGCAGCTAAAGGATTAAGTTCCTCTCTGCCAGAACAACAGGAAACATAGAGTAAAGATGAGTTTACAGGCACACAGCTATTCGCATGAGTCTTTGCCACAAATTTCACCGTCAAATTCGAAGGAATTTGTGTAAGTTTTGGTGCAATTCCACTTTCAAAATTAAAGAATTCTTAGGCTTTACTTCTTGATCATTGAAATTTGTGTAAATTTTGGTGCAATTTCACTGTCAAAATTGAGGAATTCATAGGCTTTATTTCTTGATAATTGAAAATTCAAGAATATAGCATGTGTAATGTTTTGAAGAGCTGAATTTCTTTCTTGCAAGAAGTCGCAGCTGTGTGAATCCATTTTGACAGGAACTTAGGGTAGAAGTCGATTGATATTTGATTATGTAAAGTTACTAAAAATGAGATCTATGTTAGATTTTCTGGCTCGAGAGAATGGCGGGGTTTGTTCGGAGAGTACCCTTTTCATCATAGAAATAGTGGACCCTGTAAAATGGTAGGGTTTGTTCGGAGAGTACCCTTTTCATCATAGAAATAGTGGACCCTGTAAAATGTTTCAACATGAATATTTTGGACACTTATTTTATTATTGCTGGAGTGGAGTTTTAACAAGTTTGCATTGATGTGAGGCACTTTCTCCAAGTTTGCAGTTGAAGTTATTGCAAGCCTCAAATATCAGTAGCTGTCGAAGAATGTTTCCATTTTGCATTGAAATGCTGAAGGATCTTGCAAGTAAGAAATGGATTCAAATTTTACATTCAAATTGTTTTCCATTTTTTGATACTTAGTTCAGATATCGCTAGCCACAATATTCTTGAACATGGGTATGGTGCAAATGTTTCTAGCATTACTTCTTCAGACATGGAGCTAAAATGACTAATAGGGTTCTGTCCAAAAATTAGTAGCAGTTTAATGAATATGAACGAAATTCCCGAAATATATTAAAAAAAGTTCCATAACATGTAGCTTTGGGGCGGATTCTTCTTCGATTCTCCATTTTCTACATCATTCCATGACTGGGTCGCTTTATTCTTTGAATTTTCTGTCAAACCACCCTTACATTGGAGGCGCTGAGCCATATTCTGACCATATTAACTTCAGCTATTTTCATTTTAATTTCGGTGATCTACACGGAATGTTTCTCTTTGAAGCTCGCCAAGATCGGATATCCGTGGTCGATTTCGTCATTTCTCTACAAGTCACCCAAATCACGAACAAATTCATTTGTCTACAATTCAATCTCCCCATTGTCATGATAAGCACACTTGATCTTCACGTCTAATTTTCTTAGGCTAGCATCAAGATTTAGTCAAATTATGCGCTCTGCAATGCATCTTTGACGAAACCCCGACAATTCAGGCTGGAAAAGGAAATTTCTCCATAAGAAACTCCATGAAAGAATGAAAAGGCAACTACAACATAGTTGAAGGTTCTTTGGAAAGATGATCTGCCATATTTAATTCTTTGAACACAGAATGAAAAGAGCCGATCTCCTATTTTATTCAATTCTTTGAACTTCTTGAAAGACAAAGGCTTCTTTGAAAAGATGATTTGCTATTATATGTAATTGTTTGAGCACACTGTGAAAAGACTAGCATTATTCCTTAAGAATTTCTCCATTAGCAAGTCCATGAAATATTGCTTCCTTGTGAACTTCTCCAAAGGAAACTACACCATAGTTGAAGAATGAAAAGATAAAGAGTACAAAGGGCTGAGCGTAAGGCGGAATGAGTACTGCTACGCAGCTAAAGGATTAAGTTCCTCTCTGCCAGAACAACAGGAAACATAGAGTAAAGATGAGTTTACAGGCACACAGCTATTCGCATGAGTCTTTGCCACAAATTTCACCGTCAAATTCGAAGGAATTTGTGTAAGTTTTGGTGCAATTCCACTTTCAAAATTAAAGAATTCTTAGGCTTTACTTCTTGATCATTGAAATTTGTGTAAATTTTGGTGCAATTTCACTGTCAAAATTGAGGAATTCATAGGCTTTATTTCTTGATAATTGAAAATTCAAGAATATAGCATGTGTAATGTTTTGAAGAGCTGAATTTATTTCTTGCAAGAAGTCGCAGCTGTGTGAATCCATTTTGACAGGAACTTAGGGTAGAAGTCGATTGATATTTGATTATGTAAAGTTACTAAATATTTTTGTTTATACTAAATATTTAGTACACTGTTTTTTTCTTTTTTTAACACCTTGATCCCCGAATTTACCGTCGGCATGTTGCTTGACACATAAAACGTTGTGGATGAAGTTATGAAGGAGTTTTTGGCCAAGTATGGCAAGCAGTGGGATGGTAGAGGAGATGAGAAGCGCTTGGGAAAAGCCCCACTGGAAGCAACAACTCTAATTATAGAGGACTACCAGCTTCCTTGCACTCCCCAACAATTCATGTCTGAAATATGGCCTTCTTTTGAAAACATGTAATTTCTTAACCTTCACTTGTTAATACTTTCGCACTACGAATTGGATACTTGATTTATTATCCATCACTGTAACCATTGACATATTGCCTCTAATTAGTTATCAGGGAATTTAGCTTTCTTTCAAAATGCAATGGAGGATTAAGGATATGCTCACTGTTTTCTTTTGTCGAAGTTAAAATTAGTTTTCACCAATTTTAGTGGTTTGTTTCATCTCCCACCTTTACCTGGTTTTAAGTGGGATACTGCAATGCCAGTGCCTCGCTACAATTCTGCATAAGTTGAATTCCTACCAATGACATGCGAATATTTCCCAATGCCCCGGTCTTTCATTCTTGTTTAAAACCTATATCCACCATTTTGTTGGTATTGAGTTCAATTCTAGGGTCATGAGCACTGCTGTGAGCGAAATTTAAATGGATAGACTGTGATTATATAAAATTTGTAAGTAATAGGTATAATCTCCCAAGCCAACCTTTTATTTTCAGTGTTCAACTTCATCTTTGTCCAAGCCAACCTTCTTTTTTCAGTGTTCAACTTCATCTTTGTCCAAGCCAACCTTCTCTTTTCAGTGTTCAACTTTATCTTTGTCCATTGTAGCGGCTGGTTTCATTTTCCACAGTAAAGACATATCCGGTCATCGGCACCGCTGCGAGTTAAACCGTAATGCTAGTATTTGGTTTTATTTCCTACGAATTAAACACTTTCGGTCACCAACACCATTATGAGGGAAATCATAATTGTAGTGGTTGGTTTCATTTAGTGAAAATCAATCCCTTTTGGGTTTCCAATGAGTGAAAGCGAAAATGGATAAACTGTAATAATGTAAACGTCATAAGATCTTTCAAAAGACAATGAAAACATGGGTTCATAACAAAATTAGAGCATCGAAGTGATACTAGGGCAGAGCATCAACAAGTTTGACCGGGGTTATTCATCACTTGTAGGAGTTGAGGCCTTTCTCGAAATTTAGAAGTCGACTTACCCTTCCTTGCCCCTTCTTCGTACGAAGAATTATGAGTTAGTATGCATTGCCAGGGACATTTGGCTGGTTCATTCGATAAGCCTAGTTGACTTCACTTGCTTGGTTCAATTATGGATAGATAATTGGGCTCATATGTATCTAACTGTACTATGCAAATAAAATGTTAAAATTAACATGGTATCGAAGCACAGGTGAGGGCAAGCCCAAGTCAGAGAGAAATCTATCAGGCCCGAGGGAAAGCTATCATTCAACAACATGGAAAAAATTTCATCTCTCTTTGCACGTGCAGTAATTTCTTTTTCCATATACGGCAGGAAGGGTATTGATCTGTGTAAGTTTCGAGCATTAACAAATTCTTTATCTCTGCGTCCATTTCCTGTGTATTTCTTAGTATCTGGTTTGGTTTCATAATTCCGAGGAGTAGAATTTCGTCCCCTTAAGGGTATCATCTTTTATACAAGGATTTCCTCTGTGAACAATATGTTCATTTCTGAACAATGCGTAAGAACTAGGGCTACAAAAACTAGCAAGAGTGATATAAAAGGCTCGTCCATGCAAATTCAAATAACTCCCTGCGGCATAATTTCTAAGCAATACCCTTGTCTCTGTGATTAATATAAATCGATGAATAGTAAGGGTTGTTAACGATCCATTCAGGCTTGTTTGAAATCTTTTCCTTTATATAATTTCAACCCTCATTAGGACTTTATTACTAAGCATGAAAGGTTTGGTGGTATCACATTTCACTGACAGTTTGGCTCTAAAATAAATTTCATGAACAGTTGATGACGTTTCCAAAATTGTAGCATAAGCCCTCGTCCTTGTGGAATATCACTCTAATCCTTGAATTTTGGCCTATTTTCTATCTTATGAAGTGAGGAGCTATTTCCATCCTCTTGGGGCTACAAATCAATCAGCAAGGATGAGTTGTTAAGACGTGAAAGTCTTGAAGTTCCTTTTGGATTGGCTTGTATTTAAAACTTACACCAATGATCCTTTTATCTTGCGGACTATTTGAACATTCCCCAAAATATTGTTCACAACTCCTTGAAGCATTTCAGTCATGTCTGGTTAGGGCAAGGGCATATTACCTATTTCAGATTTGCGGATAACTGTTTTACTGATATGTCTGCAACCCCTTTTATATCACGATTATTCTGCACTTTGTTGGTCATCAATTCAGTTATCTATGGCCCAACACCATTATAAAGATGAATAATTGAAACAATTGATTCATAATTCTAGAGTTTGAATCTAAATATTTCAAGGTCTATTCATACATATTACAGTTTCTAAAACATTAAAACTCTGCAATATGCAAGGTATTCAAGCATAATTTTGTGCTTAAGTTGGCTTCAATATAGCGTCATTATTGGGAATATAATAATTTTTTCAAAGGCTTCCTTCGTATGCAGTATTATGAATAGACAGAGGACTTGTTAAAATTGGACAACTAGGTCCAAAATCCATGTTGTGATGCTCAGATGAAGATACCAATATTTTTATTGGGTTCCTCTTTTGGAGAGGTGTAAGATTGATCTAAAATTGATCTTAATCCGATGAGCAGAACATTTATTTTGACTTTATTTTTAATAATTTCAAATATGTGTAGGTTGGCCTTAAGGTTTTACACCCCCAGCAAATGTGTCACACACCTCAGTGATTGATATAAATAGAGTCAACGTTGGAGGACATTTCACTCATCTCATCCTCACACATCATCTCCTCCTTTGATTTAGTACGAGCTCCTTGGAGGCAGTTTCTGTTCACACGTGGGAAAGAAGGACAAAGACGTTGTTGCTGCCATTGCTGCTTTTCTTGCCATTGTTGCCGTTGTTGCTTCCATTGCTACCATTGTTGCTGGTGTTGCTGCCATTTCTGCTGTTGTTGCTGGTGTTGCTGTCGTTGCTGCCGTTGGGGCAGTGTTGAATTTTCTGGGGTTGACTTTGAGTTTACTGTGTGGCTGTTTTGAGGGCTGTTGTGACACATGTTGGGTTGGATGACCAAGGAGACTTTGCTGGTTGAAGCATCTTTTTGACTGACGTAATGCACCACCACATTTTTCTGTTTCTGGTTTGTCTTCTATAGATCCACTAGTATGTTCTATCAGCATTTTACTTGATTGTTGTGGTGAAAATTAAAGTTGCATCAAGCATAGAACATCCACATAAATTCACATGGTATCGGAGCTGAGGTGAAGACAAGCCCTATTTGTTGCAATCACTAAAGAGGAAAATGGGTTCCACAAACTATGGCTTCAAGGAGGATGACAAATTGAGTGGGAAGGATGACTTCCATGCTTGGAAGATGATATTGGATCTCAAATTGGAAGACCAAGATGTGATGGACTATGTGCAGGGTAAAATCCAAGAACCTCCATCCACTGCTACTGCTGCTGCCAAAAAAAAGTACAAGAAGGGGGAGATCAAAGCAAAGTTGATGATTAGGGAATCCATTAATAAAAGTTTGGTGGCCTACATCTCTGAGTTGGGCACATCCAAAGAGATGTATGATAAGTTGGTCCTCATGTTCAAGGCCAACAATGCAAATCAAGTACTATTCTTCAAGAATCTGAAGAAGGGCAAGGATGAGTCTGTCCAATCATACTTTCTGAAGCTGACCGAGATCAGGAACAATTTGCTGGCTATTGGGGAGACAATAGCTGATCGAGAGATGGTACTCACCGCACTTGGAGGGCTCTCATCTGAATGGAATGTGTTCAACACTACCATTCTAAATAATAATGTGATACCTAACTTTGACGAAGTACTGTCAAGATGCATTCAAGAAGAATAAAGAATGAAGGAGTATGGAAATGAAGGAAATGCTGCATACACTGCTCATTCTAGAAAGAACTCTGGTGGCCCAAAGAAAAAAGGAAAAGCAGGGGCTCAAGAAAAGAATGGCAAGTGCTTCACTTGTCATAGGTCTGGTCTCTATGCTAGAGAATGTCCTTTCAAGAAGGATTCTCCCAATGGTGATCAAAACAACAACAACCAGAGGGATGGAAATCAAAGGAACAAAAGGTTTTAGGGAAAGGGGAAGGCTCCCTCCGGGGGAAATGATCAACCTTTCAAAAGGTCAAGAAATTCCAGATATGAGGAATCAAATGTTGTTGATAAAATAAATGAATTCATTCTTGTATCTACCCTCTCTGTTGCATCTCCACCCGACACTATGGATGTATGGTTGATAGATAGTGGTGCTTCAAGGCACATCACTGGGTTCAAAGAAGAACTTTCTGATATGGTTGAGAAGGATACTAATCTGGAAATTATCCTTGGAGATAATGCCACATATCCCGTGAAAGGGACAGGGACTGTGACCCTCCACTTGTCTTAAGGTCAAGTCCTCCACTTACAGGATGTACTCTATGTACCTAATTTAAAGAAGAACCTCATGTCTATATCAGCCATGTAAGACAAAGGTTTCAATGTGGCATTCACTGATGGAAAGGTGCGCATGTGGAAGAAGAGCTTCAAGGAAGCTATCACGTTTGGGTCTAGAATTGATACACTCTAGCAGGTTGGAGGAAGTCCACTGGGAGAAATGACATGAGATGCTATCCGACAGACTGATAATGGCACTAAATATGAGACAAACGAGTTCAAGAACTTTTGCAGAGGAGCTAGCATCAAGAGGGAGACCACAATGTTTGTGGGCTACAACGAAACTTTGAAGGCCTATAGATTCTATGTGCCTGGTCAAAGGGAAGTGGAGATATGCCACGATGTCACCTTTGATGAAGATACTTCCCTGAGGAAAGTAGTCAATATTTCGAGATCTGAGGAAGGTCATGAGGCAAGGCCTGGAAATCAAGAGGAACCGAAGGATGAAACATTGCCTGATGTTGAAGGACCGATGGACCCGATTGATCCACCTCCTTCACTAGGAAAGAGAACATCATGGCTTAGGGACACTCTCGAGGATGCTGAGGGACATGCAGCCCAAAAAAGGGGGACATTCTGTGAAAGCAAGAAGTCGAGTAGATCCCAAGGGTATCTAGCAGCCATGAGTACTATTGTACAATTCGAGCCTGGATCCTTTGAAGAAGTCGTAAAGAATCAAGTCTGGAAGGATGCTATGCACAAAGAGTATGAGTCCATTATGAAGAATGATGTCTGGGATGTGGTTCCAAGATCGAAGGACAAAGCAGTTGTCACCTCGAAATGGCTCTACAAGATCAAGCATGGATTTGATGGAAGTGCTGAAAAATTCAAGGCAAGATTCCTTGCCCGTGGCTTCTCTCAAAAGGAAGGCATAGATTATGATGACATATTTGCACCTATGGCCCGATACACCACCATTCGATCTATTATAGCCCTTGCTTCTATGCAAGGATGGAGTCTTCATCAGATGGATGTGAAGACTGCATTTCTGCATGGTGCGATAAAGGAAGAGGTATATGTGGAGCAACCTCTGGGGTTCGAAGTCTAGGATCGGGACACTCATGTCTGCAGGTTGAAGAAATCCCTCTATGGGTTGAAGGAATCACCCAGAGCTTGGTACGAGAGGATAGATAGCTACTTGATGAAGCTGGGCTTCACTCGAAGTAATGCTGATCCAAACCTTTACTTCTAGGTTGTCAAAGGGAAGCCTCTCATTCTGGTGTTGTATGTGGAGGACCTCTTCCTGACAGGTGCTAACCCTCTCATTCATCAGTGCAAGAGGGATCTCATTGTTGAGTTTGAGATGAAGGACCTAGGACTAATGCACTATTTCCTAGGCCTGGAGGTCTAGCAGAGACCTGGCAAGATTTTCCTTTCTCAATGAAAATACATTGTGAAGCTTCTGGAAAGATTTAGTATGGTGGATTGTAAGTCTGAGTCGACACCAATGGAGCTCAACTTTAAGAAGTTGACTGGCAGCACTGCTGGGCCCGTATTGACAAATCCTACTGAGTATCGTCAACTCATAGGGGCCCTGATGTTCTTAGTGAACACCCATCCAGACGTATGTTTTGCAGTGAATACTTTGAGTCAACACATGGTTGATCATAACATTCACTGGGTTGGTGCCAAGAAACTCTTGAGATATCTCTGGGGCACGATAGACCTTGGGCTGAGATACACTACCAGGAGCATGACACTCCTTGGTTATACTAATGCCGATTGGGCTGGTAGTGTGGTGGATCGCAAGAGCACATCTGGATGCTACTTCACATGTAGATCTGATTCGAGCAGAAAACTGAAGTCGATAGCCTTGAGCACCGCTGAGGCCGAATACATTGTAACATGTATGGCCTGTTGTGAATTCACTTGGTTGCGAAAGATATTTAATGAGCTGTTCGAGCATGTGCTAGATGCCACCATTATCCTTTGTGATAACTAGAGGGGGATTCGTTTGTCATAGAATCCCGTGTTCCATGATTGATCCAAGCATGTTGATGGCTGGTACCACTTTATCTGGGATATGGTACAGCGAGGCACTGTAAGGCTCGATAATAGGAACTGATGAGAAGGTCGCAGATATTCTCACTATGCCCTTGGGGAAGGTCATGTTCCTAACCTTCCGTGAGAATCTTAGAATCATGGAATGACCCTGTTCTGAGGGTCCTGTTGGAAAATGAGCTCTGGGAGCTCTGGGGGGCTTTGGAGATAAATTCTTAGAGCTATAAGAAACCACAGGGCTAGGCTTGCACAACCTTGTTGGTGTGCTTGGGCCCCACCGTGATGATTGAGTTGGTTTTCCCCTCATGATTTGTGCCCCATATGCATCCTACCCATTTGAGTTCTGGACTCATGGGAAGTACCTCTCATTTAGCCAGTGAGGTGGGAAAAGCTAGAGACTAGTAGCAAAGACTGATGGATGCATCAAAGATTTCTGTACTCTCTATCTAGGATGACATGTGTCCAACCACTTGATCTGGGATCAAGTCTAGTGAGGTTTCGGACCTCCTACAGACTTCGGGTTGGTATGTGACCCTTTGAGTCCATGTGAGGTTTCAGACCTCCAACTGACTTCGGGTCAGTGAGACTAACTTTGAGTTAGTATATATGACTCTCTTGAGTCCAAGTGAGGTTTTGGACCTCCTACTGACTTCGGGTCAGATAAACCAACTTCGGGTTGGTATGAGACTCTTTGTGAGTCCTATAGAGTTTTCAGACCTCTGGGCTGAATTTGTCAGCCGGGAATGATGTCTTTGTGACTGACCCATTACTGTTTTGAAATAAAGAGGCTAGCCAAGCAAGTTACAGTGGGATGACGCACGATGTTTGATTGCACAGGTGGATGGAGTTCTCCCTAGTTGAGAGGGAGTGTTAAAATTGGACAACTAGGTCCAAAATCCATGTTGTGATGCTCAGATGAAGATACCAATATTTTTATAGGGTTCCTCTTCAAGAGAGGTGTAATATTGATCTAAAATTGATCTTAATCCGATGAGAAGAACATTTATTTTGAATTTATTTTTAATAATTTCAAATATTTGTAGGTCGGCCTTAAGGTTTTACACCCCCAGCAAATGTGTCACACACCTCAGTGATTGATATAAATATAGTCAACGTTGGAGGAAATTTCACTCATCTCATCCTCACACATCATCTCCTCCTTTGATTTAGTACGAGCTCCTTGGAGGCAGTTTCTGTTCACACGTGGGAAAGAAGGATGAAGATGTTGTTGTTGCCGTTGCTGCCGTTGTTGCCGTTGTTTCTGGTGTTGCTGCCATTGCTGCCGTTATTGCTGGTGTTGCTGTTGTTGCTACCGTTGGGGCAGCGTTGAATTTTCTGGGATTGAATTTGAGTTTATCATGTGGCTGTTTTGAGGGCTGTTGTGACACATGCTGGGTTGGCTGACCAAGGAGACTTTGCTGGTTGAAGCATCCTGTTGACCGACGTAATGCACCACAAAATTTTTCTGTTTCTGGTTTGTCTTCTATAGATCCACTGGTATGTTCTATCAACATTATACTTGATTTTTTATGTGATTGCTGTGGTGAAAAGTAAAGTTGCATCAAGCATAGAACATATACATAAATTTACAGGACTACTATTCATAGTTCTCACGCTGCAAGCCTTTTATCTATATTAGACAAAAGTAGCATATAAAATGCCTTGCAAGGTTTTGGATTGATGGTAGTCTTGACCTTAATAAGCAACAAAGACTATACTTGACAACTACATATGTTGATGTCAGAATCCCTCACACCAAGATACCTTGTAGGCTTGAGCAGATATGTGACATAGCAATAACAGTAGTCTTATACAAGACAATGATCTGATAGTGTTTTTGTTGTGACACACATTGGAGAAGACATTTTGAGATACCTTAAAGAGTTTCAAACCTAATTCGAAGTCTAGGATTTGAAGAGTAATAACATTCAGTATTTGAAGATGTTTTGAATATGTGCAATAATTTCGTCACCATTGAATATGGGAAAAAGCTTAATTAGCTGACCTTGTATATATATTGCAAGTTGGTGTAATGAATCCTTGAAATTGACAATTGGTTGACAGTAGCGGAAAAACATTGGCAAGACAATGAATCAGGAAGGTGACTATAATTACCTTCTATCTGTCTATAATCTATGATGGGATGATGTATTAGATTTAGCACAATGACATACAGTGATAGTGAAGTGTCAATGATAGTTAAGACAATGTTGATTGTATAGTCACTAGTAAATATGGTCAAAATTCCGACACTTTTGACGTATTGTCGAAAATTTCCCCAATTTTTCTCATTTTTTTTAATCCCGCCAACAAGCGTCGCTCTAGAGACATTTTTGGAGTATCGTTGTAACAACAACGTTTAGGACAATCGTCAGAATACCGACGTTTCAGGACAAATAGTTGGAATACCGACGTTTAGGAGACATACGTCGGTCTTGCGACGTATAGGAGACATCCGTCGGTCTTGCGACGTTTAGGGATACCGTCGGTCTTGCGACATTAAGGGAAAAACCATCGGAATACCGACGTTTAGGAGACATATGTCGGTCTTGTGATGTTTAGGGACACCGTCGGTCTTGCGACTTTTAGGAGCCAAAACGTTGGTCTTACGACATTAAGGGAAAACACATGGAAATTTTATTTGGCGGCTACGCTAAAATTTGAATCGACCTATTCAAATTTATTTTTCCACTCCGCTTGTTCGGTGCTAATTCTGCTGAAGAGGTTTTTGTATGGCAGTCTGCAACCGTTAAGTTCGAGTCCTTCGATTTAGAGAGCAACTGATTTGAGGTAATATAAATTTGCGCGGTTACTTGCGGTGACACAAATATGGCCGCAACAATGATATCCACTAGTTCTGCCTTCTCACTAATATTGGCATTGATCTGTAGGGATGACTTGCAGAAGTTCGGGTACTGTGATGCCTGGCACGCTAAATCTACTTTTTGGCTGGAGGAATATTTATGAACCGAGATCTCTTCATAGCCACTACCGGCTGAGGGATAATAAGCTGAGGATAATAATAGCCACGCTAATTCCATTGAAGAATGCAGAAAATTGAAGAGTTACATCCACGAACATACCCTGCAATTGGTTTATCCCATGGTAAAGAGTAATAATAAGCACTAGCCTTACATTTCATGATCTGTGCCTCTTTTACAGATTTCTTACACTTGTATACATTTATATTCCACTTGGTTTTACACTTGTATACATTTATATTCCACTTCCAGTCATGACGCTTTGGATTTATTAAAGCAGAGAAGGGGTATCACACAAATATCAATGCTTGTTGCATGTGAGAGTGTGGGATGTGTTTATTTTTCTAGTTTATGCACTGATCCAAATTTAGACTAATGAATTTGCTTTTTTTAATTTTGATTTAATGTTGTGGATAATTGTTCAGTACTCTGCCCTACTAGTTTCAGATTAATGAATTTGCTTTTGTTAATGTTGATTTAATGCTGTGGCTAATTGTTCAATACTCTGCCCTAGTTTTAGATTTTAGATCTGTCTAGATATTGGGATTGTTATTATGAGTTTCTTTCAATTATAATAGCGCATTTTGGGTTTTCCTCGTAATAGACTATGATTACAAATCGCTAGACATGTCAGTTAAGCATATTCTTGGTGATATTTGGTGATACATGATCGCAAACATTTGCATCTGCGTGCTTTAAAAAAACAATGTATGAAACACGATGTTAACTATGATATCCGAGCAAACCATTGATTCAAAACAAAATCACATACAGTAATGAGTGCCCTCGTTATTCCAATAGCTTAATCCATGCACAGCTAATATTAGTAAAATAACTGGGTACAAAAAATCTTCTTGCAACACAAAATTTAAAAATACTAGGCAATGAAAATTTATCAACTCATAACAGAAGCATCATGTAAAAGACTACTCATTGAATATAAAATAAATATGGAACATGCTACTCTTTAACAGGAGCTTGTTTAGGTACAAGAATCCTTCAAACCCAATTCTGTTTTACAACAAGTTTGGGGGCCAATGCATAAATTATACGACCCTAAAATTAAAGTTAAAGCAAGTTACAATTAATCTGATGATTCCCATGCCTAGAACCAATTCAAATCCAAGGTGGGCCAATTTATTTACCAGAAGAATGCTCATCATCGTATATCTGGATGAAGTAATTTCTATGAAACCATTCATTATTATCTTTTTCCTGGTTATTAGTTCCTACTCTAGAAGAAAGTTCATGTGAAGCAGTTACAGAGATACGGGGATAGCTCAAAACTAAAAAAATGGTTTGGTATACACAAACTGTCATCCAACATAACCTACAAATTAGGATCTCTCTTTAACTCGCAGCCACTCTATTAGATTGAACATTTTCTTCCAATACTGCATGACATTTACCAGTTGAATCACTCATCTCACTCTCCCTTTGCTCATCTCTTTGGCTAGAGCTTAAATTGCTTATTTTAGATAGAACTTGAGGATATCCATTACCTCCTTGATGCATAAACTGTGATTGTGTCTCTCTAGGACCATATATTTATGAATCTCCTACTTTATCCTCTCCTTGAAAATTCCTCAACATTACCTATTTCACATAATCCAACAATGTCAAAAAAGTTTCAAATCCTAAGGCCAATAAACCACACTGATTTGTCTACGCTACCATGAAATATATGTTACCTGTAGTGATTCATTCTTGGAAGCAAGCTTTTCAGATTCCTCTGCTATAAGATTTATTTCATTTCTAAGTGTCATGTTCTTAGAAGCTAGTGCCTCAACTTTTGCAGTCAACTCTTCACATTCCATTTGTTTCATGGAAGTCGGTGTTAGCATAGCACAGCAGACAGGGCATCAATTGAAAAATATTGACTACTTTCATAAAACAATGACAACAGACTTTGTCTGTTCATGTTTCCCGATTTTCCCTCCCTATCTCTGGAAGCCTCTAAAAAAAAATATTAAGAACAAGTCAAATATTAAGAAAAAAAATATGGCATGTGATGGATACAACTTTTGGACAAGAAAATATAAACAATAGTCTTTCTTGGCACTCATGATGATATATGATAAGCTTAGAACCCCATCCACTTTAAGGTTTCCTTTTGCTAGATGGACCCCCTCATTCACAAGGTGGTTCACCTTCTTGTTGTTGTTCCCATGGACAGGAAATAATTTGGAGTGAAGGCTTCCGAGCATATGATATATCCTTTTTACAATAGCTTGGAGTTTGATGTCAAACAAAGGAGAGCCATTGATGAGGTGGTGCAAAATAATGGCAGGGTCACCATTGATAATGTGATCTTGAATGTTTCTTTTCGCAGACAGAAGGACACCTCATAGAAGCGTGCACGATTCTGCTTGGTTGTTTGTAGCGATTCCTAGACCCCATGGCTTGGTAAGCAAATTCTACACTTAGAAATTTAACCAAGAATTTTCATCTTTGGCGTTACTTGGTCCATTCTCTACCACAATTGCACATAAATTTGCTAGCAATTACAGTGGATTGTAGGCTTGAAATTCTCTCACTGAAACCCTGATATATGACATATATATGATGCATTTGAATAGTGACCTTACTAGCTAGAATTTTCAATTTACAATGGAAGTGGCAGTGATAATTGTTGACTGTGATCATATAACCTTAACCTATATATGCCAACGACATTGATATGGAAGTACATATATATGGTAGAGTCCTCTATGGATGATAATGACAATGACCTGTGAACTAGCAACAATCTTGTATAACAGAGTCTGATGCATATGGTAGTGATTTATATGTCAGTGACACTCTGGCTCATACCCCTATAACAGTAACTTAGATGACAGTGTTGTAATATAACAGGGAACCTAGAAAAGTAATATAATGGTAGACATCAAATGGACCTTATTATGGACAAGTAATATAAGGTAGACATCAAATGGGAAACCACAATTGCACATCTAGTCCATAACAAGGGATTCAAAATGGGGTACCTCAGTACACTATGAGCCATCGTTAGGATGAAGAGGAGGTCCTGAGTGTCATGCTAGGTTATGTCGTGTATGGCCAAATGAACCATGATATCTGATGGGATGTGTGTGGTCGTGGTGTAGAAACCATACATTACAGTTTTATCTTGTGGTGAAGTGTTGATTGTCGTTTGTTCTTTTTTACTTCCTTCAATCTTTCCTTTTTCCTTTTTCTCATTAAGACAATCCATCCACAATTTTCTAATTCTTTCATCTGGGGCTATTATACTACTGTGTTGTTCTCCTATAAAAAAGAGAATTCCAGGGTTCTAGCTTCCTCTTCTCACTTGGTTGGATTTTAATTTTTTCTTATAAATACCCCTGTACATTCCTAAAACATGTGGCAAATTTCCATTAGATGATGATTTTTATACAAGGAAATCAGGTTTTTCATGCTCACTTTGTAAGGCTATATCTTCATAAATCAATTCTGCATTGCATATAATTTTCCTTACTTTTTCAATCTCCTAATCCTTAAGACAGGTAGGTTGAATCTCTACAAAACCAATTAAGGAAGAATAAATCTTGTGCAATCTTGAAATATCTCAAATTTCACTCATCATCTTATCATTTTCTACAACTTCCAAGTTCTCAAAAGAAGAAAATCACATAATTCTACATCAACATCTAGTTCTTGGTATTCTCCTATATTAACATAGGTTTATTATGAAAATAGATCCCAAGAAATCCTTACATTCCTTGTTCCTTAATGTGCTTGTTGTAGTTTTTCCATGAACTGTTGTAAGTAGCAGTTTCACTTCATCTAGAACCAATTCTTTTGGAGCTTTTCTTCGAAGAAAAATGAGAATAAAGTTTAAACCGTATTTAGTAGAAGCAAGATCAATTTCTAGCAGGATGCTCATTCTGCTCCTAATCAATCTTAGGGGAACAAGGAACAAAGCAATGAAGAGGATCAATCTCAATTTAGGCTAGTGATGATTAAGAAGAAAATACAATTTTTACAATCAAAGAATCAAAAGCTCCCATGATTGATACATCTAGGTCCAGTTGATTTCATGCTATAGGAGTCTCAAAGATGTAAGAAGAAAAAATCTCACAATCTCAACCAACTAGAAAAAATCTGGAAATGTTGGAACTACTTATTCATAATTTTCCACATGATGGGTGAATGTGAAAATAAATGTCTCAAGGCTTGGAAGTAGCTTGTTGGACTGCTAGAGATCTAGATTTGATTGATTTCCGATTGACTGCCTTGGAATTCTAAATTTGTTTTACTTGACTACTGACTTTCCTCCTTCAAATCTAGCAACTACCCTTTAAACAAGAAAGACTTTTCACCTGTTGTCTAGTTGTCACTTTGTTCAATTCAGTTATAATTGATATAATTTTTCAATTTTCAATTTTTACTCTATTGACAATACTTTGATCAAGAATCATTTGCAAACACATCCCACACCCCTCAACCTGTGTCCAATTCTACATATAACATGTCATATGATATGACTATGTCACCACTCTGTAGATCATAAAGTTGAAAATGAAGCCCACCATCAACCAATTTGAAAATTTACAAAATTTTCTAAAGGAAGTAAACTTGTGGCTCCAATATGTACTTTTTATCCATATCCTATAATCTCCTTTATACCTACTATTATACTGTGAACATACACATTCTTTCATACAATAAAAAAGAAGCTTCCTTTTGTGCCATCACCCCTGTACATTCCTAAAACATGTGGCAAATTTCCATCAGATGATGATTTTTATACAAGGAAATCAGGTTTTTCATGCTTACTTTGTAAGACTATATCTTCATAAATCAATTTTGCATTGCAGATAATTTTCCTTACTTTTTCAAGCTCCTAATCCTAAATACAGGTAGGCTGAGTCTCTACAAAGAAGAATAAATCTTGTGCAATCTTGAAATATCTCGAATTTCACTCATCATCTTATCATTTTCTACAACTTCCAAGTTCTCAAAAGAAGAAAAATCACGTAATTCTGCATCAACATCTAGTTCTTGGTATTCTCCTATATTAACATAGGTTTATTATGAAAATAGATCCCAATAACTCCTTACATTCCTCGTTCCTTAATGTGCTTGTTGTAGTTTTTCCATGAACTGTTGTAAGTAGCAATTTCACTTCATTTAGAACCAATTCTTTTGGAGCTTTGCCTCGAAGAAGAATGAGAATACATTTTAAACCATATTTAGTAGAAGCAAGACCAATTGCTAGCAGGATGCTCATTCTGCTCCTAATCAATCTTAGGGGAACAAGGAACAAACTAATGAAGAGGATCAATCTCAATTTAGGCTAGTGATGATTAAGAAGAAAATACAATTTTTACAATCAAAGAATCAAAAGCTCCCATGATTTATATTTATAGGTCCAGTTGATTTCATGTTGTAGGAGTCTCAAAGATGTAAGAAGAAAAAATCTCACAATCTCAACCAACTAGAAAAAATCTGAAAATGTTGGAACTACTTATTCATAATTTTCCACATGATGGGTGAATGTGAAAATAAATGTCTCAAGGCTTGGAACTAGCTTGTTGGACTGCTAGAGATCTAGATTTGATTGATTTTTGATTAACTTCCTTGGAATTCTAAATCTGTTTTACTTGACTGATGACTTTCCTCCTTCAAATCTAGAAACTACCCTTTAAACAAGCAAGACTTTTCACTTGTTGTCTAGTTGTCCCTTTGTTCAATTCAGTTATAATTGATATAATTTTTTCAATTTTCAATTTTTACTCTATTGACAATACTTTGATCAAGAATCATTTGCAAACACATCCCACACCCCTCAACCTGTGTCCAATTCTACATATAACATGTCATATGATATGACTATGTCACCACTCTGTAGATCATAAAGTTGAAAATGAAACCCACCATCAACCAATTTGTAAAATGTACAACATTTGCTAAAGGAAGTAAACTTGTGGCTCCAATATGTACTTTTGATCCATATCCTATAACCTCCTTTATACCTACTATTATACTTGATCCATAAGCACTTTCAGAAACTGGGAGAAATGTAAAAGGATTTTATTTGATTGCTCCCCATCTCTTTTTGGGGAGGGAAGCTGCCTATATGGAGATAGATCTCTCTTGTGTTGTACTTCTCTGCCATATGAATAAAGCTGCAGCTTTTGATTGATTACAAATTAACCGTTTTGATTAGTTTCTTTTTTAAATAAGGCACGACTATATAAAATTCATATACCCAAACAACAACTTGGCATGTAAAATTTGTAAGGTAGAGCTAGATAAATTAACACAACCAAAAAACTGTTTTTGTGGGACTCTCCTTGACTGAAGTGTGTATGGTCTCAATAGTGTGCTCAAGAACTTGGCATTTATCAGGAATCCTTGACATTGACATTCGACAAGTGCATTGAAGTCATTATTTTATTGGGCTAATTTTACTTGTTCAAGTATCCTGGCAGTGAGACATTTCGTTGAGCTGTGGATAGGTAAAATAAAAAAGTAATGCATATTGGATTCTTCGTTCCCCAAATTGTGAGTGATTATTTTTTTACGTATGAAATCACCAGAATGGCCATCTATTTCATCTAGGTTCAACATTAACATAAAATCACCATAATAGTCGACGATTGCATCATTAAATATAAAATGGGCTTGTCAAATTTCAACATCAAAATTACGCTAATAGTAATATAATTCTTAAGACAGAAAATGAAGAGTAATATCATATCCATTTTAAGAGATAGATTAGTCCACTTCTTCAATCTCAGGGTCAGCGCCTCCACCACTGGACGGACCATCCTCGGGAGGAACACCACCAAATCCACCTCCAGGCATGTCATCACCTGCACCTTGATACATCTTTGCAATTATTGGATTGCAGATGCTCTCAAGTTCCTTCATCTTATCATCAAATTCATCAACCTCAGCCAGCTGGTTGTTATCTAATCATTGGATTCCCTGTTGGATTGCATCATCAATCTTCTTCTTGTCAGATGGATCCACCTTGGCTGCAATTTTCTCATCCTTGATGTGTTCCTCATGTTATAAGCATAGTTCTCCAACACGTTTTTGGACTCAACCTTCCTCTTATGCTCTTCGTCCTCAGACTTGTACTTCTCAGCTTCCTGAACCATCTTCTCAATCTCTTCCTTGCTAAACCTACCCTTGTCATTGGTTATTGTAATATTGTTCTTCTGTCCGGTGGTTTTGTCCTTAGCCGAAACATTCAAGATACCATTGGCATCAATGTCAAAGCACATTGTGATTTTAGGAACACCTCTGGGAGCAGGTGGGATACCGGACAATTAAAACTTGCCCAATAAATTGTTGTCTCTTGTTCGTGTTATCTCACCTTCATACACTTGGATGAGAGCACCGGGTTGGTTGTCCGAGTATGCAAAGAACACCTGCTCTTTCTTTGTAGGAATAGTTGTATTTCTAGGAATCAAAACAGTCGTTACACCACCTGCTGTCTCCAGACCAAGGGATAGAGGAGTAACATCGAGAAGTAACAGGTCTTGAACCTTCTCATTGCCTTCTTCGCTTAGAATAGCATCTTGCACTGCAACACCATAGGCAACAACCTCATCAGGGTTGATGCTCTTGCAGAGCTCCTTCCCATTAAATAAGTCCTGCAACAGCTGTTGTACTTTTGGAATTCTAGTAGACCCACCAACCAAAACAACATCATGGATAGAGCTTTTATACATCTTAGCATCTCTCAAACACTTTTCAATGGGCTCCATACACTTTCTGAATAGATCCATATTTAGTTCTTTGAACCTAGCTCTAGTGATTGTTGAATAAAAGTCTATACCTTCATACAAATAATCAATCTCTATGGTTGTCTGAACAGTGGATGAAAGAGTCATCTTGGCCCTTTCACAAGTAGTCCTCAATCTTCTCAAAGCCCTAGCACTACCACTAATATCCTTCTTGAACTTCCTTTTAAATTCTTGTACAAAGTGGTTAACCATCTTATTATCAAAATCTTCACCACCCAAATGGGTGTCACCGGAAGTAGACTTCACTTCAAAAATACCCTCTTCAATAGTCAAAAGTGAAACATCAAATGTTCCACCGTCCAAATCAAATATCAATACATTTTTCTCACCCACACTGCTAGCCTTCTTGTCCAAACCATAGGCAATAGCAGCAGCGGTAGGCTCATCGATTTTTCTCATCACATTCAACCCAACAATCACTCCAGCATCCTTGGTAGCCTTCCTATGGGAGTCATTGAAATATGCAGGAATAATAATGATGACATTATTTATTGTGACACCAAGACAAGCCTCTGAAATCTCCCTTGTCTTCATCAACAACATGGATGAGATCTCCTCTACAAAAAACTTCTTCTCCTCGCCCTTGTAATTAACAATAATCGTGGGCTTGTCACCAAGCCCTAGAGTTAACTTGAAAGGCCACAACTTAATGTCACTCTGAATAGTAGTGTCACTGAAATGCCTTCCAATCAATCTCTTGGCATCAAAAACGGTATTGGTGGGATTCATGGCGACCTGATTCTTTGCGGCATCTCCAATGAGTCGCTTAGTATTAGTGAAACCCACATAGGAGGGAGTGGTATTGTTCCCTTGGTCATTGGAGATGATATCCACTCTGTCATGTTGCCACACACCAACACAAGAATACGTAATGTCGAGATCTATACTGATCGCAGGGCCCTCTCCCTTGCCGGCCATTACAAAACTCTAAATAAGAAATCACCCTGAAATTCAAAGAACGATTAAATAACACAGATATACAACAAATCTGCAATTCAGAGGCAGAGCAGCAAAATCTCTCCCCTTCTACCTTTTTGTGAGTGATTATGATTATGGTATGGTCGGGAATTTATTTATTTTTTTTAAATATTTTTTTTTTGTTTTCGTCAGTATTCCGACGGCTATTTTTTTTTTTTTTAATATTTGGTGCCGTCGGTATTTCGACGGCTAGTTCTTTTAAAAAATATTTTGAAATGTCACTCTAGGTTCACTTAGTTTCTTTTAAAAATGTTTTGTTTCGTCAGTATTCCGACGTTTACCTTTTTATTTTTAAAATTTCTTTCTGTCGGTATTCCTACGTTTGCTTCTCAGAAACATTGTTCTACCATCTAGTGTGAGAGATTTGAAGGAGGAAAATTTTTGTGTAGATGACCTTAAAGCACCATTGTTCCATTCAACTATGGTTTTGCTTTGGGTATTATATTCTTTTTTTAGGAAAGATGTTGAAATTGAACTTCTAGGGAATCTACTTACACATTTACGCAAGTCTCAGCCTTTCTTGCTAAATCAAGGACATCTTACTGAAGGGTAATGTGAAATTTCGTGTTTGTTCTTATTCAAGTTTGAATTTATTTGAGGACTGCTACAATATATGGTCATTTGCAATTATAAACTATAACTATATATAATTTTAATGTTTCTAGGTTGGAGACTGTACTATTTTCATTGGAGGATGCTATTGTTGATGCGCCCAAGGCTCTTGAGTTCCTTGGTCATGTAGGGTCAAAATTCACTAAGCTAATTCCATGTCATTAGAACAATTTTGCATCCTTCCTGGGAAACAAATCCATTACAGAATAGGAGTTTCCCAAGAAGGAATTTATAACTTGAAACCAAAAAAATTACAAGCAATGTTAGTTTGTCTTTCCAAGGCATATGATAGAGAAAATTGGCTTTATTTAGGGCTACTCATCCATATAGGGTTCAATGTGTAATTGGTTAACTAGATAATGAATTGTCTTTCCTCAATATATGTGCAATTCCAATTAATGGCTCAATCTATTCTTCTATCATGCCTACATGAGACCATGGGTAGGTATGACTAATGGCTCCTCTGCCATTTTTTACTGTAGAGTAGGTGGTCTCAACAGAGTTATAACAGAGTCAAAAAGAACTATAAACTTGGCAACTATACAAATAGGATTTTCCCTAAACTTGACATATTTACTCTTTGTTGATTATGTTTTGCTTTTGGGTGATATGACCAAGGTAGATGCAATTATGCTGAAGAACCCCACCCTTGAAGAACTGAAATTCCTACCTTAAAAACTACCAACAACTGAGGAGCTACAAGAATCAACACCATCTTTGATTTGAACCTAAATAGTCTTATTATCTCCATGTATTTCCATAATCACAATGACCAGTAGATTCTCATCATGGATTATTTCTCTCATTCTATTTATTAGTAAAATCCACAAAATGTATCCCTACATTTGAATCTTGGGTAAAAAACATATAATTGTTATCATTTAAATTATCCGTATCTCTTGGAGCTCAAAAATCCATTTGATTTGGATAAGCTTTATTTATAACCTCAAAAGAAACCCTATTATGAGCTGAAGGACCATTATGTCCTCTTGAGTCTTGACAAAGTATGATGGAATGAAATGGGGTGAAGACCAGATCCATGTTTACCATCTCAGAACCTAGGTTCATTGAGATGACGACCTTGGTTTGAAGATATCCACCACACAAACTAGGACCACCCATACTTATTGTTGCCATCTCTCTTTCATCATCAAGATTAACCTACTGAGGACCTATAACCCGTGGAGGCCCATGGTAGAAATTGCAATGTAATTTATTAGAATACATGCCATTTCTTATTATGAGATTTACCACATCCGACAATGGCATCATTCACATCATTTTGAAGAAGTCTACAAATTAAGTCAACATATTTTTTTTCACATTTACGACTTCCCTCACATTTGTTGGTTCTTGAAGCTCAAGCACTTTCATAACAAAAATAGGCAAAGTCAAAGAACAAAAGTGGTCCACTCTCTTTTCATTTTCTAATATTATAATGAAGTTTTATTAGAGACACTGTTTGTTTGTTTTGGTTAGAATAGGGTTTGTTCTTGTTTTTATGTGACTTTCAATTTATCATATGTAGCATGTTGAGAAATGGGAAAGAATAATGTGTGACATTTATCTTGCAGAAATGGATGCTAAATGAAATGATACATAATTTAACTAAGCTACAATACACTTTGGTAAAGGTGGAGGAACATCTCAAAAAACTGCTTAAGAATACACCATATACAAAGTTTGACCATAAGCAATATATGCATTTTTCTTTTGTAGATATGTTATTTTTTCTACCCAAGATATCACAACAAGAAAAATATTGATATTGTAGAAATTGTTTTAGGAAGTCATTGAGGTCGATTTTTTTGATGTCCTATTTGATTGATACTTTCTCATATGTCAGGAAGGCTTTAAATATGAATTAATATGTTCATGAAACAAATCAGATTCAAATTTTATAGATATAAAAGATAAAAACAAATGTCAATTTCTTTGTTTGATTGTTACTTGACTCTGCGGTGGGTAGGTTATGGGAAATGTGATTGGAAAAAGGACAGGGAGACGATTCATATCACGTCTTGGATATGGTTCATTCGCTGTTAGAGATCGCTTAGATACGTAAGCCATCGACTTTGGAAATGTTTCTAGTAGGAATTCCTATGGTTTTAAATGTTGTGATTATTTCACTTCATGGTTATTTTGGGCAAGCAAATGCTTTAGGAATGCCAGACACGACATCGGTGGACAGGTAAATTTTTTTTTTATAATTGCAATTTCTATTCCATGATATCCTCTCTTTATTATTTGATTGTATTTTGGATGCTTATTTTGATTTTCTTTTGTCTTTTAACTATGAAATTGAAAATAGTTAGTACCATGTCCATTTAAACAACAACCAAATCTTGAAGATGAAATTAGTATTACACTATATTTATTGGAATCTTTATAGCTATTTTGTGTTAAAATATTTTCATGACTATCAGAAAAAGCTACTTTCATGTTTTTATTTGAGTACATGTTGTTTATATACTTACTAAGTTCATGCATTAGAAAATGAAATGTTGTTGTGAATAAAATGACAGGGATTAAACATCACACCTCAAATTATTTGTTTTCACAAGTTATCTACAGCTTGAGCTTTTTAGCATATAACTTAGTTGACATGATTGTTCCTAAGCTTTCCTTGAAAGTTGAATACTAAGTCACTAAGGTGTTCTTTTATATATATGATGATATTTTATTTGCTCTGTTTATACAGGTTATCTGGCCACATTATAGTGGCAATTATCGCCACAATGAAGATAATTTGTTCGAGTTTCTTACTTGTATGGAGAAAAATGGCTTTGACACTTCTGATGTTGTGGTATATGTTGTATAAATTATTTATAGTCTAATTTAGTTTATATTCTAGTGTTCATTGTTTTTCATGTTTTACACTATGGATTGTATCTTCTTTTGTTTTCAGAGAATGAACACAGTATTGATGGTAAGAAACATGAATTGAAAAAAGAGGGGAGCAATAACATTGGAGCGACAAATACAAAAAGAGAGAGAGGAGAACTGGTCTAGTGATACTCTTAGAGCCAATATCCCGCATAAGACACACATATAAAGACTGATAGTCAAGTCTTCAAAGTTGGTGAATTCACCTGCAATGCCTTGAAAACACAACGATAATGTTTGAAGTGATGAAGCATCATTTAATGTGTAAATTGTAGTCCAACCAATATTAATTTGGAAAATCATATTGTAATACTTTAACATTTCATATAATATAACTTATGTGGTTGAAATTATTTATAGTTGCACTTGATATTGTTTAGTATTGTAATTAAAATATGCGACTTTGTGTTTTCATATTAGATGAACATGCACATTGTATGAAATTTTTAAAATCATAAAAATTAATTTATGTTGATTAATAATGAACACAAAATCAATTTAAAACTACTAAATTAATAGTTTCTATTGATTAATGATGAACACAAATAAAATGAATATATGACTAAATTAGTAATTTATAATGATTATTAATGAAAGTAAATGAAATGAATATAAACTACTAAATTAGTCATTTATATAATGAATAAATGACTACAACAAATGATAATTTTGTGATTACAAATGACAACTAAATTTTTCATATATACGACTATTAGTAGCTAATTTACAGTATCTTATAACACGACTAAAATTTAGTCATATTTCTTCAGCCATTAATTGGTTTCAAATGATGACTAAAATTTGCATATATATGACTATTAGTAGCTAATTTACAGTATCTTATAACACAACCAACATTTTGGTCATATTTATTTGGTCATTAATTGGTTTTCTCAGGTGATCATATAGTAATATATTTGGTCATTAATTGTGACAATTAATGACCAAATCAAAGATTAAATTAATGACTAAATCAATGTCCAAATTAATGACCAAATCAATGACTACACTAATGATCAAATCAATGACCAAATTAATGACCAAATATACAACTAGACAACAAAATTGAGATAACCAATTAATGACTAAGCTAAAAATGACCAAAAGTTGGTCGCGTTATAAGATATTGTAAATTAGCTACTATTGGTCACCAACCGAAAAATAGTCGTTTATATGAAAATTTTAGTCGTTTTTTTAGTAACTAATTAGCCATTTTGTACTAGTGTCCCTCTCCCCCCCTCAATATCCATCGCCCTTTCCCTACCTCTCTTCACTCTCTCCCCTACTTTCTCTCCCACATCTCTCTCTATGTATCTTCAACTTCCAACTTTGTTACTATATATATCTCTCTCTCTCCATCTCTCCCCCATTCTCTCCATATCTCCTTGTTTTTATCTTTATCTCACCCAAAAACATACACACTCTCTCTCCATATCTCCCTTGTCACTGCCTCTCTCTTTCCAATAATCACTCTCTATGTCTTTCTTCTTCCCTCATTTTCTACCCATCCAGCTCCATCTCTCTATCCCTCCCTCTCTCCCCCTCCAACTACATCTCTTTATCCCTCTCTCTCTCCTCCTCTCTTTCAAGTCCCCTCTCTTTTCCTTCCTCTCTCTCCATTTCTCTTCCACCCCCATCTCTCCCTCTCTCTCTCTCTCTCTTACCCATACAATCCTCTATCTACCCCCATCACTCTATTCCCCTCTGTCAATTCCTCCCTCTCCCTTTCTTTCCCACCTCACTATATCACCCCCACTCTCTCTCTCTCTCTCCAATCCTCTCTCTTCACCCATCACTTTATATCTCTCTCCAACTATGTTACATCCATCCCTTCATCCTTCTCTCTCCTTCTCTCACCCTTTTTCTCCATCACTCCTATGTCTCTTTATCTCACCCCTGAACATATACACTCTCTCTCCATCTCTCCCTTGTCACTCCCCCTATTTCTCCACATGTATCATATGTCTTTGTTCTCCCCTCACACATATATCTAGAGTTGATATATATATATATATATATATATATATATATAACAAATTTCATGTTGTATTAATCTAAAGTTATTAAATTTAGTAGTATTAATATTATAATATATTAATATGAATCTTATATTTAACAATAACATTAATATTTTAATGCTAACATGAGGTTTAATCATGTTTTTTTTTTGTATGTTATTAATAATAATTTGGTCCATAGAATCCATATATAATTAGATGTTGATTTCTAATCATATTTTTATTTTTATTTATTTCCCTTACCTCTTTATAACTCTTTTATATTTATTTATTTACGATACCTTTTTTATAAATATAGTATTTGGCCCATGGTATTTCTCCATGGTATTAATAATAATATGTCCCATGGTATTTGGCTCATAGGCTTCACCTAAATAAAACCTCTTTTTTGAGTTTTTATAAATATGGTGGTTTATGGAGAATATATAAAAAGAGGTTTTATTTATTTACCATACCTCTAGTTTATTTATATTTTGATTTATTTACCATACCTATGGAGTAAGTATAAAAATAGGTTTTATTATTTTTACCATACCTCTGGTTATTTATTTACCATATCTCTTCTGGAGTAAGTATAAAAAGATGTTTGATTTATTTACCATACCTCTATTTTATTTATATTTATATTTATTTACCATATAATTTTTTTAGTATTCGTAAATCTATTCATATTTTAAATTTATATTGTTTAAATTTATTTTTAATCATTTTTTAATTGTTTATTAATATGATTATGTAAGTGATTGTTTAATTTGACATTATTTATATTTTATTTTTTAAATTTACTCTCGTTTTTAAATTTTATTCATATTGGGTTATAGAATGAGCTACAATAATCTTATCTATTATTCATTTTCAGCAACATCCATTTCAAAAGTGGTATGGTTCACAAAATAATTAATTAAAATCCGTTATCACTCTAAAATGAAGTGGTTGTATTAATAATTGTTATACTTATAATTTTTTTTTAAATAATAAATAATTATTTTCTTAATAATGTTTTTTTTAAAATTAATAATAATTTTCATATTTTTTTAATGATTTTTATTATTAATATTTTTAATTATGGTTATTGATACTTGTTTTTTTTTTTTTTTTTTGTAAGTTAGGAAGGACTGTTTTATTAAAAAGCTCATAGTACAAAAGGAGTTACAATCATGAGAAGTAGGAAACTGGGGGAGCATGAAGGAGTCAACATACCACCATGGTTCCACGATGCTATCAAGAGAAGCAGAAGAAGAGCAAGAGGAGCCAAGAAGATAGACAAAGAGCTCTATCCAGAGAGTTTAGAGTCTGCAATACGAAGTTTCTTCCCTTTCTTTTTTGTGACTTTAACCTAGCCGTCGGGGGGCGGGTGGATTGAAACCACCTGAAGATTGTTGCTAGTCAATGGAGGGGATTATTTGTCCGAGTCGGAGGTGTTGGACTTATGCGTACATTTCTGAAGATTCAAGGAGGTAGGGGGCCTCTCGGGGACGATCAGGGAAAGCAGTTGCTGCTGAGTGTCAATCTCATCCTTTGAATTAAACTCTTCCTCGTTAGAGCTAGAGGAATCAATGTCCTCCATGGGAGGTGGATCAAAGGGTTTCCAGCTTTTATCTTTCGATTTGCGAGTACTGTTTTTCTATTGGGCTAGAAATAGAGCACAGGAGTTCTGAAGATGACCAGTTTGATGGAAGTGCCGACAGTGGAACGCTATGCTTTCATAGTCTAAAGTCTGTGACCATGAGAAATCCCTGACTTTGAGAATGATTTGGTCAGGTAATCATTTGCTAAAGTCAATCTCGGCACAAATTCTGCCATAGGTGTAGAGACCCTTCAGGCCTCTCGAGGGATCTGTAGCAAGAAAGTGACCTAGAGAGTTTCCAATAGCTTGGAAGACCACACAGTGCCATAGGTGAGCGGGAAAGTTAGGAAGCCTGACCCAGATTGGAGGTTTGGTGATGATTGCCGTGGAGGGATCAAAGTCGGGGAACCAGGGGGTTAATAATAGCTCCGCTTTTCCCCAGAACCAAGGACCACCTATTAGGGTTGTTTGGTATTCCTTGTTGTCAGCAAAGATAACGATGAAGAAGCCCTTGGAGCAGAGAATGACTTTGCAGTGTTTGGTCCAGGTGGAGTGAATCCATATGTATAAATATTCTGTGTGGGGCCAGAGTCCATTGAACTTGCAGATGAGGGAATATTCTGTAAAGAATTGAAGCTGCTCTTCCAGATTTAGGTGGGAGATATCTACAGAGGGCACTTCTTCCATTTTGTCTACCACGAAAGGCTTGGGAGCCTCCAGGGGAGGAGCATAATGCTTGGATGGCTGAGAATTTACCGCTTCTTTGTAAGTGAAACCCTTGGGAGCAGAGGTTTGACCTGCTGTGCCTCCCCTAAGCCAGAGGTAAATATTAACTGTAGCGCTCTTTTCTATTTTGTAAAATGAGAGAGGGAGATAGTCATCGAGTTGTTTACTTGCATAAATGAGACGCAGAGATAAGGAGGGGATCCCCAGCTTGAGTTCAAGGGTCTTTGAGAGAAGAATCACCAGGTTCGAGGATTGGACCCACAGAAGCAGGATTTTGCCTGTGAGGAGAATGATCTGAATTTGAAATGCCTGTGATGGTGGGTAAGGGTATTCCTTGTAGTCGGAGTAGAAAGTCTATGCGAGAACGGAGCACTCGCATCACTATAAGGGGGTCTCCTCGCTCATGATGGGAGGATGCATCATGTGGTCGCCTAGGAAAGAGATTGTTGGGGGAAAAAACAGAGGCGGAGGTAGAGGGAAGAATAGGGGTGAATGCCGACCGTAGCATTGAGAACTGGGAACGCAGCTGGTCAATTTTCTTGAAAGCAGTTGATACGCATAGCTCCGAGGAGGTAACCCTGAGCCAACTGCGTGGGCGAGCACACGCAACTTGGTTCGGAAGAGAGCGCTGATGGCAGCAGCTAGGAAGGCCAAGGGAAGAAGAGGAGGCATCAGCGGGTTTGAAAAAAGGAGGAGATCCGAGCCACCAACGTTGCCCACCCATTCGTCTCCCAGGAAAAGACCACGCGGGAGCCCTGATGCAGGATTGCTGAGACCGCCATGGCCAGCCAAGCTCGACTATAACTCGGTGGTGGCAGAAGAGCCAGAGGCGCAGGCAACGCAAACCCTAGGAGCCATTCTGGTATCTCTCAAATTTATCCTTGTTATTGATACTTGTTTTCATTTTCATTGGAGTAGATATATATTTAAAAATAATATGGATGTTTTTAAAATTATTATGTTTTAATGGTTGTTGTTATCATTGTCAACATTGATTTTGACGTAGTTATCCTTCAAAAAAATTATATGGGTCTCGTTATTGTGCAAATAGGAGCGTTCTGCGTGTAGTCAGCTGTTTAATTTCTTTTCTGTTGGTAGAATTGGCACATACATTTTTCTAAAAAAAATTAAATATTTTTTAAATAAAAAAATGTTATATATAATTAAAAATAATTAAGAATGAATAGACATGTTGATTTTGGAATAGGGTTTATAGAAAACACATTTAATAGTCAATATAAGGGAGATGTATACTTTTTTTTGTGCTCAACCTAATGTCACTTACAAAGAAAAAAAAATAATATTTATGTCTATTTTAGAATAAGGTTTAAAGAATTTTAATTTAATTATCAATAATTATTAATTATTAGATATATGGTAGAGATTTTAACTTATATATTAGTTTTTTAAGAAATAATAATAATTTAATAACAATAAAGTATAAATTAGTTAATGTACATGGTTTATTATTGATATTGCAATCCAATATAAAAAAGATGTGATAAAATTATTGCACTCTCACTCTTGTCATCAATAAAATATCAAATTCAGAGAGTAATACAATAAGTAAAAAATAAATAAATAAGTAAGTTATATTTTCAAATATTTTGTAAAACATTTCGATGCAAAACTTACTATTATATATAATATTTAGTGGTTTAAGAGAAGAAGTAATTGAAAGCCAAATGTTTTTTTTAATAAAAGTAATAATAAATATATATGTATTTCATTCAATTATTAATATAAAATTAATGTACGACATTTAAAAAATATTATTTATAATAATTACTGAAATTTATATTAAGTGTATAGAGTTAAGTAATATTGAAATGTACTTAAAAATATATTAATATGAAAAAAAATATTGTGAACAAAGTCATCAATAGAATATTACAATGCCTATTTTAGGTAAAATATTTCAATTATATATCATATGGTTTAAAAAAATTGATAAAATTAAATTCGTATGGTTAAAACATTTCAATTAGTCTTACTATTTTACAATTTAGACATTTTTTAGCCATATGTTTCAATGATTTTTTCTAAAATTTAACAAATAATAGTTAGAATTATAAATTTAAGTTGTGTAGGATACACAATCCAAGTGTCCAATAAAATTTTCAAGCAATTCAATCCATTTATACATTAAAAAATACAATTAAACTGTTAATTACACCGTAAGGCGTCACTATTTGAAAACAAACCCCCCGGTAAGGCGTCACTATTTGAAAACAACTCTGCCACTGTGTCCATGTTTGAGATCAAATGTTAGACGATTGAAATGTTTTAGGCCATTAGATCAAGTAAATATTTTTATATATGTTTAATTACACAAAATTAAAAATAAAAGTAAATTAAATAAAAAGATTTACATAATGTAAATATTTTTATATATGTTTAATTACGCAAAATTAAAAATAAAAGTAAATTAAATAAAAAGATTGACATAATGTAATGAACATTTTAACTAGGTCAAAATACAATAAAAAATAAAAATAATAAAATAAAATAATGATAAACTATAAATACAGCCCATGGTATTCATGTGGAGTGTAGTTTTTTTATAGGGGAGAACTAAGATGGCCTAAATCAACCTTAACTTTGGATCTAATTAAAAATTAAAAATAAAAGTAAATTAAATAAAAATATTGACATAATGTAATGAACATTTTAATTAGGTCAAAATACAATAAAAAATAAAAAATAATAAAATAAAATAATAATAAACTATAAATACAGTCCATGGTATTGACCCATGGTATTCATGTGGAATGTAGTTTCTTTATAGGGGGAACTAAGATGGCCTAAATCAATCTTAACTTTGGATGTAAACTAATTATTTAATAAAATTATTTTTAAAAGTTTATAACCATTATTCTTTTAAAATTTTACTTAATAAAATGTATCTAAATTTTCATCCATCCAAATATACATAGTTTTTCTTGTTCTGTATTATTTTTGTTATAACTATTTTATTATTCCAAAAATATATGGTTTTTTTGTTATATATTATTTATGTTACAAGTGTTTTATAATTAATGAGTATTATTTCTTAATATATAAAAATTTAAATTAATAATGAATTTTTAAAAAATATGCGATCTTTTTTAAATTTCCAAATTATTTGAAGATAATATTTACCTTATTAAGTTAAACAATGATTAGTCGTCACAATTTTATTTTAATAAAAGACTTAATCTCACTCTTCAAGGTCAGAACAACTGTTTACAAGCTAGTGAACAATTGTTTGTATCAAAGTCAAGGATACAAAAGAAAGGAGACATGACGAAGAGAAGCTTCCAACCTCACAACAAGCCCTAAAAAGGCATAAATTTGAATGTATGGAATCCATTTTCCCTGATACACATGAGAAGTGCAATGAAAAGTCTTGGAATTTGGAAAATGTCACGAAGATTATCTCATGTTCCATTCATTTATATTTGAAGTATATGGAAGAAGAAAAACAGGACAATGGATATTTATTAAGAATCTATGATACTTTAGAAGGAAACCACGTTGAAAAGACTATGGAGGACCAAATAGAAGAATTAAAAACAGAAGCGAACTCTTTAGAAAATGGGTTACTCAAGGATTTTGAAATTTAGATGAGCTACATTATCTCACTTATTCAAGTAAGCGCTAAAAAAGAGACAGGTAATAGTGATATAGAGACAATTTATTCATAAACAAGAGAAAGCTAGAATTATAACCAGAGATAGAGTTATGGGAAGAGAAACATTCCAATTGTAAGGAGGAGTCAACTCAACATAATTCTCCACCACTTATTCTGGAGGAGAAAGTTCCTACTACCTCATAAATTGAAGAATGCCCACATGAGAAAATCAGAAGAGATTCCTCAATGTTCTTTTCATTTGACATTCAGTCACTCTGCGCTTTTTTGTCTAGTAGTCTCTTTACCTCTGCCCTTAAATTCAATGACTCAGAAAATACTAGACAAAAGACACTTACCTATTGCAATCAATTGAAAAAAAATGTATCTCTAAAGGGTCACTTTGGGAGGAATCTATTATTTAAAAGGTTGGGAAATAATTTCATTTAAAAAAAAAAACGTACTATCACTAGGGAAGGAAGTTATTACATTTAAAATTTGTTCCCATTCTTGTCACTACAAAATTTGATTGTTGTGTTTATTTGATAGGAAAATAAATAATCTTTAAAATACACTAAAGCCTTGAATTATGATCCTTACAGAAGTAGCTAGATTCCCTGATTATGAGATGATTTTTTCTTCTTACTTTTGGGTCTTCATGATGTTTGTTACTGAGGTGAAAAGTTCCAAAGAAGTGGAATATTGGTCATTCAAAGAGGAATTATGGAAATATGATTGTAGATAATTTATTAATATAAATTATCTGAACTGAGATTAATTAATCATCTCCAAGGGTTAAAAAGGGCCCAAATGTCTCTTATCCATAAAATTGAAGATTAAGATAACTCTATGCTCTATGTTCAAATGACAGGTGAAAGTGGATTTACCATACTTAAACTTCTTAAGTAGTCTATTATGAAGTACAACATGTCATAGTGATAAGTTTTTATTCCATTAAATAACTCTAGCCGTAGAGCAGAGTCGGAGTTCTAAGAGAAGTATAAGAGGAATTCAACATTGCCAAAGTGATAGAAGCAAATAATTTCGTGGAAGGGTGAAGCTTGCCCAACTTGGTCATAAAATCCAAGTGCATCCTTCATGGAGAAAAAAAATAAACATGCAGATTTCGTCATATAAAGGTCTTTAGTACTTTGGCCAAAATGTCTCATCCATAATGAAAAAACACATGTTACATGCAATTAATAACAAAGAAGTTGTTCCACATCAATTACCCTATATGGATATTTTGATTTGAGGTCGAGTAAACATAATTCTCCACCCCTTATTTTGGAGAATCAGTTGGAGCCCAAAAAATTCCTACTACCTCCTCTTTTTTATATGCTATTCTTTCCTATATCACAACATTACAATGTTTCCTTTACAACATGTAATACAATTACTAATATATACTATATAAACAGACTCAAATATATCACTATGTTAGATATATGTTATATTTAAGAGAGGCATTAGTGAGTAATGTGTTCGAAAGTTCGTTGCATGTTAGGGCATTGTTGGCTTTGGCTTTTGACTTTGACGTGGTTTTTAAATTTAACCGTGACTTTAACTTGGTGTTTATTGGTTTTAGTGACGGCCCGTTTACAACATTAATGTTTAGGCAGCAACTACTTTATACATTAATGTTTACGCAGCAACTACATTATACAAGGTTTTATTCTTATTTATTTATTTTAAGAACATATATATTTACACATCGTTTTCACTCACAGTGGGCCGTAAAATACAGTTTAAACCTGTCACACGGACCAGAAAAATTAATCATAATATTAAAATATTTTTTAATATTTCATATATATAATTATAGTTTATGAAAGTTTAAGTTTTATTTCAAATTATATATATATATATATATATATATATATATATATATATATTATTGAAAACTTGAGTTGTAATTTTTTTATTAATTTAGGTATTCTTTATTGATGCCGAAGTGTTTTTTTTTCTTAAAATAATATTATAAAAAATTATAATTTTTTCAAAAATAATATACTTTACAAAGCCATAAGTATTTATCCCTTATAAATAACTTGTGAAGCAAAAATTTGATACAATTGTTAATGTATGGCTAACCAGTAATTCTTATAAGGTCAAAAATAAATATGCTATGAATCTTAAATTAGTCCTCTATATTAGTTAATATAATTCTATTTAAAGTAATTAGAGATTAAAAAACAAATGTGAATAAGATTTTTAATATGTGATATCAATCTCATATATATTTATATATACAAAAAAAATTGCAAAAAAAAATATTTTAATATTGTATAAAATAAAATATTCAATATAGATTGTGATTAAAATATTTTAATATGAATTAATATTGACTTATACTTAAAAATATATTAGAAACAAAAAAACATTTTAATGTGAGCTCATAAAATGACTCAATACATCTCTTATGTAATTTCTATAATATCAAAAACTACAATTTAAACAATAAATAAATGCCACTCTAAAATAAGTTTGCACCTTAAAAAATTTTATGGTGTTTAAATAATGTATTTTTGATTTAAATAATATATTTTGAGTTTTTGACATTTATTAGATTCTCTTCCATTTAATAAAACCAAAAATGCCTAATAAGACAACCGGCTCCAGATTTTCTACACATGAAAAGCGCTACCATGTTAACAAGCCTTTTCGAGTTCTCTTTATCCATTTTTCCGATGTTGAATCTTTTGCTTGAAATAGGGATGAATTCATTTCATTTCATGATTAGAAATGGAGATTAAAACATTAATAATTTTTTTTTAGAATCTAAGCTTCTGTGATCTATCATATAACTTATAAAATCTATTTCGATAATAATCACATCATATAAATTATAAAATATTTTTTTAGTAATAATCACATGCAACAAAACACTGTCGACATGTTTCGAATCAATTAGGTGATTTAATCTCTCACCTAATTCTGATGATGAATCACACTAGTTGATTCAAAAAGCGTAAACAATATTGTGTTACATATGATTATTACTGATTTTTTTTTTATAAATTAATACGTTTATTTAATATTTTTTTTTTTGAATTTGACTAATCTATTAATATAACAAAAATTTTACAAAGAGGCGCCGGCCTCAACGGAACTTTCCCAAATTAGCGACATTCTTACACTGCAAAACTGTTGGAAGATTGTTTACCAGACATCCTGGACAAACTAGACCATTAACCCATGCTAGACAAACTAGAAAATGCCACCCACGCAGGGGAAACCGGCCTTGGACCATTAACACAGTATCATGACCAAAAAACTGAAACCATAGACGAGATAGCATGAAGAGCACTGAGTAACATGACTCTGCCGAAAGACTGTGAAGAGAAAAACAGATAATTCTGACCAGATTATGTATCATGAGAAGTGGATGGGGGTTCTACAACAATACGACAGCCATAAGCATACAAATCATCTACCTCAGCTTGCTTGTCTTCAATGTCGTTGGAGCCGCCTCGCTTGAAGTCGTCCTGGTCTTTGGAGCAGCCTCGCTTGAAGTTGCCTAAGTCCTGTTGTTCACTGCAACTGGGAGCCTTCCTCTTCAAACCTGCATTAGGAGGAGTGCTTTTCTTGTTGACAACGCTTGTCTCCTTCCCAACACCAGTTTTCTCAGCATTCGTACCGGGTGGTTCCTCCTTGAGCTCAATGGTGATGGTGGCAATGACTGTAGGCATGTTCGGAGAGTAGGGGAAACGAAGTTGGGCAGTTTGGGAATGCGCAGGGAAGATGGTTAGAGAGGCAGGGATGTGGGGAGAGCCCATCTCGAATTGAGATTTCCCATGGCGCCCATGCCCACGACCAATTCTAGTTTCAGGATAACGATCGATGAAATTATCAGAGGAGGAGGAGGAGGAGTCAGTAATGGACGTGGAGGGATGGCGAGAGGATTTTCCATGACTTCTGCCTCTCCTACAGTGCATGCGCTGGCGAAGGCGCGACATTATCCTCCGAGCAGAGTGGAGCTTTCGAACAACAGAATGACTGGAGACGGATTGGGCAAGAGCGGTGGAAGTATGAGAGAGAAGGGGGGTCTGAAGGGTGTGCAGAGGGCATTCTCTCAGAGCAGAGGAATTCGCATTGAGAAAATTGAGCCTCAGAGTGCAGAGAGGGCTCTGCGAAATGTGAAGACTGGGCGCAATTTAAATACAACAGACAACAGAACAGTGTCTCCCCATGCTGGTTCGAGAGCTGGGCTCTACAACAATAGGGGAGCAACGTGAGCGCAAGGGAGGCAGAGCGAGAATGAAGTTTCTAGAGAACGCCATAGCTGTTATGGGAGCAGGCTGGTCTTGGTGACTGTGCTGCATTAATGTAGTGTAACAAAGGACGGTGGGCAGATTTAAATGAAACCTCACGTGAGTTTGGATGGCGATGTAATGAATCCACGTGCCAACCCAAAACCATATCAACTTACACCTGTGGTTGATCACCCGCATCTGGGGGATGGATTTCCTGGTGCACAATGAGAGTGCAGTATTGTATAAGTTGAGCATCATCAGAGCTATTCAAAGGACCCACGAAGAAAGGAAGATGCTGGTTAGCTCCTTTGTTAGCTAGTCGGTTTGCTACCTTATTAGCAGTTCGCCTGATCTGCTTGAAGGTGATGGCTCTGGGAACTTTAAGCCAGCTTTCAATTTGATCGAGCCTACTCAGAAGTCTCCAAATTGAAGCCACTTTGGTTGCTGTAGTGCCTGATTGCATTCAAATTGCAGCCTCTATAAGAATCTGTGAATCCCCTTCAACCTCCAGTGGGAAGAAGTTTTCTTTTTTTCTGCAATGCAAAGCCCCTGCCATAAGCCTTCCAGCTCTGCAGCATTGTTTGAATTTCTTCCCAGAGAGCCAAAGTAGATGTAAGGAGTAGTGCCTTCAAAATTTCTGAAAATACCTCCATATCCAGCTATACCTGGGTTACCCTTGGCCACTCCATCAAAATTCATTTTTTAGGTTTGATCCATAGGGGGAGACCATGAGAGAGGAGAATCAGGGTGGATTGAGGAATTCGGTTTGGGTAGAGCTATATGCTTTAGATTAAGGTTTCAGCTTTCCATAATTAGTCGTTCGGGAGGGGAGGAAGGCATGTCTGAGTCCTGCCAGTGACAGAGAGCTAAGGTTTCTTGCAAATTTCGTTTAAGATTGGACCACAGAATTTCAATAGGAGTGCACTCATTTTTGAAGATCCTCTTGTTGCGTTCCTCCCATACTGTCCAATAGATGAAGCCTGGAAGCAGGACCCAGATAGAGTTGAGCATATGGCTTTGGAAAGGCTCTGAAGGCCAACTCCTGATGGTGTTGATAGTGTCTCCAATGCGTATTATTGTTCTTCTGTTGCAAATGGCCGAGTGCTCCCATAATTGATCTGCCAAAGGGCAGGTATCCAAGAGGTGCGAGATGGTCTCAGATTGAGCATTACAGTTGGGGCATCGTGATGGGCCAATGAAGCCCATTTTCTGAAGATTGTCTAAGGTGAGGAGTCTCTTTTTACTAAGAAGCCATAGGAAGGTGGAAATCTTTGGCCATATTTCGGGTTTCCATACTTGATCCCATAGGCGATCCTTCTGAATCTGCGCAGGGCAAAAGAGAAGCTGATAAGCTTCTTTTTTGGTGAAATTACCTCTAGGTGTGTATCCCCATCTTAAATGATCCGCTTGATCAGATACTTTGATTCTCCTGAGACTGAGCTCCTGTTTGATGTCTTCATAAGTCTCCTCCTACCAGTTCTCTTTCCAATTTTCTCCTGGCCTCCATTTTTGGAAGCCATGTATAGGTTGTTGTTGCCAGAACTGATTGACCTGATTGTGGGTAGAATGCTGAAGAGCTGTTCGCCATTTTGGCTTGTGGAATAGTGTGGCTAGTTTAGGTAATTTTTGCTAGGAGTCCTCCCAAAGTCTGGCTGTGGCTCTTGAGTGAATATCCCAAAAAATATGAGCTTGGATGAAAGTGTTGTGTTGTTTAGCAGCACTCCATATTAGCAATCCTGGGGTGTCCATGTTGATACGAATAAGATCTTCCTGAGGTCTACCTGGTACATATTTAGCTTGCCATAAACGTGCCCAAGGTGTATGTGGCTTAGAGATCCAATTCCACCAAATGCGAGCACCCATGGTGATATTGCTATGCCGTGGATCTCTCAATCCTAGCCCTCTTGCTGATTTGGGGAGGCAGACATCGGTCCACTTAACAAGCGCCCATTTTTTGTTGAGGCCCATAGATCCCCAAAGAAAATTTCTTTGTAAATTACGGATTTGTTTTAAGACCCATTTAGGTGTAGCCAAGATTGAAAAGAGGTACAATGGCATTGTTTGAAGAATAGATTTGATCAGGATGAGTCTACTTGCAATGTTGGGCGATCTGTATGTCCACGAGAAGAGTCTAGCTTCCAGCTTATCGAGGAGAGTTCTCCAAGAGGTGTGTTTGATTGCCGCATCAATGAGAGGTGTCCCAAGATACTTGGAGGGAAGCACTGCTATCGAGAAACCAAGGATCCTTGCGATATTGCGTTGAGTAATGATGGGAGTGTTGAAGAAGAAGATTAGGGATTTATTTACATTGATGGTGGTACCAGAGGCCTCTGAGAAGGTGTCAAGCAAGGTTTTAAAGGCAAAAGCTTCTTGAACTGAAGGATGGCCAAATAACATGTTGTCATCAACAAACTGTTGGTAAGTGGTGGGGGGTCTACTGTGCAGAGAGAGGCCTTTGATGGAATTGGCGGCTCGACAACTTGATGAATGAGGCGGCTGAGGCTTTCTGCCATGAGGAAAAATAAGAAAGGGGACAGGGGATCACCCTAACGGATACCGCACGAGGAGCGAAACGGCTAAGAGGGTGAGCCATTAAGAAGGATGGAAAAGCTGGGGGTAGAAATGAGGTTCATAATCCATCTAGTCCAAGTGGCGCTGAATCCAAAGGCTAAGAGCATGTGATTAATGTAGTTCCAACTCAGTTTATCAAATGTTTTAGAGAGATCTAACTTGAGGAACATACCTGATTTCTTGAGGTGCTTTAGAGAGTGGATCACTTCATGCAAAAGGATAATTCCATCCAGGATCTGGCACCCTTCCACATAACCTATTTGTTCCGGTGAAATAAGTAGAGGGAGGAGAGGTTTGAGCCTGTTCACAATGACTTTGGATATGAGTTTGTAGATGACGTTGCAGAGAGCGATGGGCTTGTATTTTTCTGGCGTGCTAGAATTCTCCTCCTTAGGAATAAGGGCCAGGAAGGTCGTGTTGAGAGATGGGAGAATCCAGTGCATAGTGCGTGATTATTCCACTAGAGCCCAGACCTCCAGTTTGATCTGCTCCTAGAATGAGTGAAAGAAATTGGTCGTGAAACTATCAGGACCCGACGCTTTTCCATCTTTGAACTGGGCCATAGTATGTTCTACTTCATTGAGAGTGACGAGATTTAGAAGCATGACATTGTGGTCATCAGTTATAATTTTTGGAATGTGCTGCGTGATGGATTGAATGGCTTGGTGCCTGTTGCCCTCAGGTTCTCGAAGAATATTTTGAAAATACTCTCTGAGTTCGTTTTCAATGTCTTCATGAACCTCTAAATGATCTCCTTGATTGTTGTTAAGGAAAGCTATGTTGTTGTGCATTTGTCTTTGTATAGTAGATATGTGGAAAAATTTTGTATTTTTCTCTCCATCTTGTAAACACCTGACTCTGGATTTTTTACGCCAAGGAGTCTCCTCCTGTTGCCTGCGCTCTTCTATTTTGGAGAGGAGGACGTTTTCCTGACTGTCATACTCGTTCGTTCTGCCTTCAGAGATGATGCGTTGTTGGAGTGTACTCATTTGTTGCCCTAACTCTTTCTATTGGGCGAAGATGTTGCCAAACTGAGTGCAGTTCCATGTCTTAAGAGTATTATTGAGATGCTTTAAATTTTGTTGGAATTGATACATCTTGGATCCTACTGGAGGTGTATAAGAGTTCCAAGCATTGATGACGAATTATTTGAAATCCTGGTGATTGAACCAAAAAGATTCAAATCGGAATGGTCTGTTGCATCGAGAGCCAGGTCGAGACCATTGCATTAGGATTGGCCAGTGATCTGACCCTGCGAGAGGCAGGATGGAGGTATGAAAGTCCCCACCTAGATGAATGGCACTGACCGAAATTAGGAAGCGATCAAGACGAGATGCAATTTTCTGAGTTCCCCTTCACTTGTTTGTCCAAGTGTGTATTCCATTAGAGGTCGGAAGATCCATGAGCAGGATGCTTTGTATGAATTCTTTGAAGTTGATACTATCCAGCTCCAACCGGGTTCTGCCTCCAGTTTTTTCCTCCAGGGCAGTGATAATCTTGAAGTCTCCACCATAGATCCAAAGGGGAAAGCGCCTTGAGGAGTTTATTTCTGTTAGAGTATCTAGCAGTTCCATTTTTTTTTGTATTTCTTGCGGGAAATAGAAATTGGTGAGGTGACCATGAGTATTGGAGCCCACTAAATGGAATATAGTTTGAATGAAATGATGCGAGGCGTGGAAGTCATAAAGTGAGAGAACCTGAGGATTCCAGATGATTGTGAGTCCTCCTGAATCTCCCAAGGCGTCTACCGATATAGAGCGGCAGCCCGCCTAGGATTTGGCCAAAATGTTTTCTAGAGCATTGCTGTTGCATTTAGTTTCCTGCAGATAAACTATTGATGGTTTGACTTGCTGAACCATATTTTTGAGCATTTTGTGTTTTGAGGGGCTATTGAGCCCTCTCATGTTCCAAGAGATGATCTTCATGAGTAACAGTGGGGTAGCACCTTGTAGAACTTGGTCAACTTGGGAAACTGGCCGGATTCCACAAGCATTTCTCAAAACAATGATAGTCCTCTGCAGGTCTGTCTTATGCCCTCATTTATTTGTTTCTTTCATTATTTTCTTTCCATCCCATAGACTTCCTGCCTGAATGCCTAGAGAGTTTCTTTGTTGTGCTTTGAAAAGAAAACTTCCAGACTATCAATTTGTCGTGTGGGTATTTTACTGTATTCTCTTTGATGACAGGCTATTTCCAGGGCCAGAATATCCAGATCCCCCAGATCTAGACTTTTTGGCTCTTCATCCATGTGAGTCGACGCGTTCTGTTATGCTTTATTGGTATCTTGATGAGAGATGAGAGCCAGGGTACCGTCAATCTCCATTTGAGAATCCTTGAGGACTATGGCTTTGTCTAGGTTGGCGTTGGAGGGAGAGGTAAGAGAGTTTGTTTTGACTGAATCAGAAGTTGAGGGGTTTAGCTAAGAGGTGGTAGTTTTGGGGAGTGGATCTGAAATAGAGGGATGAGCTTGATGGCCTTCCTGGGTGTCGTCAGTGGCTAATACTTCGAAGCTGTTGCTCGTTTCTGGTTTGTTGGAAGCAGTGGAGGTGACAGGGGTTTTCTTGAAATGTTTCTTTCTGCTGGTTACTTTGGTAAAGCCTTCTGCATCTTTTCCATTCTCAGGGGAGGGGGATTTGGATTGTTGGTTCAAAGGGCATTCATGGTATAAATGTCTGTGCTCATGAAATTTTCTACAACAGAAAGGAACTTGCTCATAGTCTATGGTTTTAATCCATTTAAAATCGTCATGAAAAAGACTTACCGAATCCATGAGAGCCTTGGCTAGGTGCATGTAAACATAGATCCTTGCATAGGATGTGTATCGGCTGAGTTTGGTTTCCTCTACGACCTTTATAAACTCTCCCAATCCATTGCCTATGTCTCTTAGTGTCTCTTCATCCTAGTATTCTAGTGGTAATGAGTACATACGGATCCAAACTGGTGCCCAGTTGAAGTCCTCCTTGTCCGGATTGAATGTTTCTATCCAGTCTCGTAGATACAGGCCTGCAGAGTTAAAGAAGTATGGAATCCATCGAAGATGTGATTTCTGTCCTCTAGGCAGTTGAAGACAGCTGTAAAGAATCCTTTGGGACCAAGCTGCAGAGTCACTTGTCCCTTAGGCTTCCATTTGGAGATTATCCAGCCTTGCAATGCTTTTTTTGTCGGCCATAGTCCAATAAACTTGCCGATGAGAGTGTGATCCTTCATGTATTGAATGTGGCCATTTATGCGATGACTGGGGAGGTCGATTTTAACTCGCTATGCTGCTTTCGGAATGCATGTGGCCGAGGAAGCTTTTGGCAGAGTCGCAGAGGCTTCCTTGTCTGTGATGATGACCTTTGGGGCCTCATTACTTGTGATTGCATCACCAGTATTGTATTTTGTGGGAACTTGGTCAGAGTCGGCCAGAGGATTTTGTCCTGAACCAGCCGTTTTGTCTACAGTGGCCGTATTGTCAGTGGAGGAAGTATTGAGAGGAAGGGGGGAGATTCCCGCCCCTCCTGAGGGGGGGTTCATTGAGAAAGTGTCAGAAGCAATGCCAGGGGTTTCTACAATATCTGTAGCAGAAACACAGGTCGCGCTGTGAGGAGTTCGATCAATAGCGCTGCCGGGTGTTCGTAAACCCTAGAACCAGCATCACTCCGCCGTTACCTCCATGAAAATAAGTTTCATTCTACGTTTATTTAATATTAAAAACCAAAGAATTTAAAAATTAAAATATTTAATTAAAACTAAAAACATTTATAAACCAAATAATTTAAACATTATGTATTTATTAAAAAAAACCAGTGTATTTATAAAACTTCCATAGATATTCAAGCATTTATTAAATTAAAGCAAGAAATGCATTTATTAAACTTTCAGACAAATTTAGAGTCATTCTTTTATTTGGATAGAGTGTTCTCTCAAAGACAGTTAACTTAACTCGCAATGAAAAGTATAACAAAGAAAAATCAGTGTTGCAACTTGAGTATATTTTAAATAAATGCTAGCTACCACAATAATAGTCAAGTAAAAACTACATTAAACATCTTCCCATTACTAGGAAACTCCGTGCTCTATGGGCATTTAATGTTCCAAATATTGGAGACATAAGTAGATGGGAAAAAGTAGAACCTATGCAAATCAACCTACAACTCCAACCAAAAAGGATTGAAGGAATTCAAATGAAAATTTTAGCACAAAAAAGTTTGGAATGTGGTTATGCTACGAATATAAAACGATTTCTAATTTAGGTGAATTTGATACACGAAGATGAAAATGTTATTAAGTAACTAATGTAAAATGAAAGTAAGTTGTTGAACCTTGTATATGTTTATTTTTTCGTGGTATAGTATCATTATTCATAACTTAAATTTCAATACTTTTACATTCATTTTATGTTATAATTTTATTATTTATTGTTAAATCACATTTTATGCATTGTCGTTGATTATCATTGGTTTTATTAGTTTTTCGATTAGTAGATATGATTTTAGTCGTGGTTTACTAATGATGGTTTCACTAAGTTCATTTGTCGAAGCGTTCTATTGTTAGAAATTTCCACAAGTCAATTTTAACTAGTAACTGTAGAGTTAAGTACGAAATTGTTGTAGGTGAAAATATGGAGTTGGTGATCAAATGGTAAGGAATCTCGAAATTCTGACACGCAGGTTTTTTTCAGAGTACCCGTATTCATGTAACCCAGAAACTGTTTGAAAAAATTCGTCTTCATGAATGGTTGGAGGAATATTCCAATGCAGTTTTAAGTACGATTTCGGGTCAATACGGATTTGTCTACCTGTATTAATGCTTGTGATATTGAATGGTGTAGGACTGTCTCTGCCCTTTTTATAAATTCACACTTTTCAGGACTTAGGGAGAGATGCATTTCAATGCACTTCCTCAACACTTATTCTATATTGGAGAGAGACTCCTAGAAATCATACCCATAAGGTGTGAAATTGTCCATGTAGATCTCTACAGAATCATGGACTAGTTCAGAAAAAAATCTCAGGACTGCTCTCTGGAAAGTAGCAAGAGTATTGCACAAGCCAAAGGGAAGGACTCTGTAAGAGAAATTTCCCCAAGGACATGTGATAGTGGTCTTGTCCTAGTCCTTGGGGCTGATTTGAATTTGGTTATACCCACTGAAACCATCCACAAAGGAGAGAAAATTATTTCCTGCAAGGCCATCTAGGACTTAATCGATGAAGGGAAAATGGAAATGGTCCTTTTTAGTGGCTTTGTTTATTTTTGGTAGTACACATAGATTTTCCACTTCCCATTTTTCTTTGGGACTAGAAAAAGAGAAGACACCCACTCACTATCTAATATGGGGTAGATGAAACCTGCATCCAACAAATTTTGTAGTTCATCCTTATTTATGTATTTTAAGGCTGGGTTCATCCTCCTTTGGGGCTAACACATAGGCCTACATCCTTGTTTAATATAAATATGATGTGTTCACACCGAGGGATGCACCCCTTTCATGTCCTTGTAGTCCTACGAAAAAGAATCTAAGTTTTTCTTCAGGAGCTGGAAAATTTGCTCTTTTTCTTTGGCCGAGTGGGATGAGTTAATATTCAATGATTTAGATGGTCCAAATTCCACTTCCTTGGTGACTTAAGGGGTTGAGACAACTGAGTGAAGCTCAATTCAAGGGTGGCTTTTAGGTTCTCTCACTAGGTAATTGAGTGGAATGATAGTGGGGGGTTAGATTTGAATGATGTGGTCAATGAGATCATCCTCATCGGGTTGCCCCCCTCTAGGAAAAATATCTATGGTAAAAATGGGGTAAGGTTTGGTACTGTCACTTCATCCTCTTCTTCATCATCCTCCAACCATAAGGGTAGCTAATGGTCAATGGAAGGTTGGGTAGGAGGATATGATACTTGCTATTAGGACAAGGTCCCATCCTTTATAGTCATATTTCCAACCCTACAACTGATATAAGCATCAACAATGGCCAACCAAGGTCTTCCTAAAATGAAACGATATCCATTAAACTATGTTTTTGGTTGGAGGACCAGGAAATCTGTGGGGTACTCCCGGGAGTCAATCGAGACCATAACATCCTCAACAATTCCTTCCAGAGCTAATGTGCACATCTCTACAAGTTGCATAACAGTGGTGATATTTCTCAAGGCTCCTTGGTGGTTGAGTTTAAGCATATTTTTCTTGGTCATCACATTGATGGCAGCCCCAAGATCAATGAACGAATGGAAAATGAGAGGCTGACCTTTAATGATGGAAGGAAAAGAAAATTATTAAATGTTAGGTCCCTATATTACTATTATAGTCCCTTATTGTTGTTATTATAACCCCCTTATTGTTATTATTGTACCCCTGTAACCCCCATATTGTTATTATTGTGCCCTTAAATTATTATTGTTAGGTCGGCTAGGATTACATTGTGGCCCCACTAGGATTACATTATGGCCCCATGGACTCCTATATATAGAAGGAGGTTTTGTAATTTGTATCATCCAAGAATTTTTCATTCATGTAATGTATTGTAGGTTTCCCCATCGAAGTGGCTTATTTCTAAGGCGTTGATATCTATTTTGTTTTATTTTTGGAGCTGGTTTCCCAACATTTGGTATCAGAGTTTTGGATTCTAGGGTTTCACTGCTCCAAATAGGTCATTGTGGAATTTTCACTATAATTTTTTTTCTAAAAAGGTTCAGAAGATAAATTTTTAGAGTGAGAAATTGAATCCTCAGGAACATCGTCACAAAATTTCAGCGCTTGGTTCACAATATTTTTGGAGATATGATCTGTGGAAGTTAGGTTTTTTTGTAGGCTCCTGAATTCCACTTAAAAAGGTCATCGCAGAATTTTCACTATAACATTTTTTCCACGAAGGTTCAGAAGCTGAAATTTTTAGAGCACGAAACTGAAATCCTGAGGAACATCTTCGCAAAATTTCAGGGATTGGTTCGCAATATTTTTGGAGATATGATCTGTGGAAGTTAGGTCTTTTTCAGGCTCCTAAATTTCATCTCAAAGAGGTGATCATGGGAAAATCTTCATAACTCTCTCTCTGAGCATCGGATTGGAATTCTGTAAAAAGTGACTGGAAGTACATGGACTATAGTTACCTATTTGTAAATTTCAGAGCCAAAGGAGCAAACAATGACACGTGGCAAGACGTACAAGTTCGCTCTACTGAACCAATCCATAATTAGGTTATTGTGGGAGATTGGAAATAACTTTGTCTTGAAGAATCCAAATCAAGTCAGACCTGTGGAAATTGAAAGAATATTTAGGGGGCTACGTCAGGGCCGAATTTCAGATATTGAAGATCCAAAATCACAAAGATAATTCAGTTTCAATATCGAGCTCTTCAAAATCAAGAAAAAGGTGTGTATTTTTTTTTCAAATTGCATAAGTCTTGTTTGGAAAATCAGTTTTAAGTGATTCCAAAGGCCTATTGAGCATAGATATCAGTATTGGGTTCTAAAATGTCTCCTAAAAAGAATTAAACACCCATTAAGCCCTCAGAGTACTCTACTATGACTCACAAAGATGAGGAATTGCAGCATGATCTATCAAAATTACAAGAGCAAGTGCACCAAAATTCTCTCTCGCAAAGAGAAACAAAAAATGAAATGGATGTTTTGAAGAAAAGCATGGAAGCTAAGATGGATGGTTTGAAGAAAGGCATGGAAGCTACGTTGGATGGTTTGAAAAATGGTATGGAAGATAAAATGGATGGTATGGAAGAAAAAATGGAAGGTTTGAAGGAAGACATGGAAGGTTTGAAGGAAGGTTTGTCAAATTTGACACAAGAAATGATTCCTAATGGCGAAAAGATAGCAGATGAAAATCATGATGAGAAAAAAATAAATGTTAATTCTGATTTCATAAACTCTAATGTTGGATTAAAGAACCACCATATTCCAAAGATGGATATGAGGAATTTTGATGGCAAGGATCCCGTAACATGGATACTATAGATGGAGCAATATTTTGATCTCAATAATGTGCAAAACACACAAAAGGTACGCATTGCAACTTTACATTTAGAACAAAATACATTTGTATGGTATCGATGGCTTTTCTCCAGTGAAAAAATTTTCACTTGGTCAATTTTTATGGAGGAAATGATAGCACATTATGAGGATAAAAAAAGCAACACCTTCTTTAGCCAATTGATAAATCTCAAACAAAAGGGTTTAGTGGCGGAGCACATTGAGGACTTCCAAAAATTTAATATAAGGGTAATTGATATTTCAGAGGAACACAAAATTGATATTTTCATAGGTACTTTAAAGGATAACATCCAACATGAAGTTTTCATTTTGGAACCTGATTCATTGGAGAAGGCATTCAGGTTGGCAAGAAAAATTGAATGTAAAATTATGGCGACAAGGAAGCCTACCACTCTCTTCTATAAAGATGGAAGTGTTGCTACTCCGAGATTTCCACAACCTGCAAGGTTGACACCACAACAATTGGAAGAAAAAAGAGAAAAAGGGCTTTGCTACAGTTGTGATAGAAAATACACTAAAGGTCATAAGTGTGCTGAGAAGACATTATTTTACATAGATTGCGAAGAGGAAGAAGAAAATGAACAAGAAGAAGATATACACCGGGAACCAGCCCTAGAAAAGGAAGAAATGAGTCCGACCATATCGTGTAATGCATTGGCAGGAATTACCACTCCTCAAACTCTCAAGATAGAAGGACATATCAAGAAGAAAAAGGTAAGAGTGTTGATTGATTCAGGTAGCACCCATACTTTTATTCATTGTAAGGTAGCCAAGGAATTGAATTGTTTCCTATACCCAGCACCAGAATGTCAAGTGATGGTTGCAAATGGAGGAACTATAAATTGCTCTGGAAAATGCCATAATATCAAGCTAACCATGGGGAATATGTATTGACTAGTCCAATGCTTTCCATTCCTATGGGAGGTGCTGATGTTGTACTAGGAGTACAATGGTTACAATCTTTGGGGACGGTAGCTTTTAATTTTTCAAGAACTTTTCTTGAAATTTTTTTCAGAAGGAAAGGAAGTCGAATTACGGGGTATTGAAGGGAAGCCGGGAAGGATAATAAGCTCTAATGTCATGACAAAGCTTCTAAAGAAAGAAAAACGAGGTGTAATTGCACAATTATGCTCACTAGAAGTTCCGACATCAAAATCATCTATTTCTGCAGATCTCCAACAAGTCTTGGACAATCATTCCAAGGTGTTTGAAACTCCCAAAGGGCTCCCACCTATTCATGATCATGATCATGCTATTCATTTGATTCCAGGAAGTGTTCCTCCAAACATCAGGCCTTATAGATATCCTTATGTCCAAAAGAGAAAAATTGAACGTATGATTGTAGAAATGTTAGAGGCGAGTATAATTCAACCTAGTCAAAGTTATTTCTCTGCTCCTGTAGTATTGGTACACAAGAAGGATGGATCATGGCGCATGTGTCCGGATTATAGGGAGCTCAATAAGCTCACCATTAAAGATAAATTTCCCATTCTGTGATTGATGAATTATTGGATGAATTACATGGAGAAATTTATTTTACCAATTTGGATCTTCGTTCAGGATATCATCAAATTAGAATGAAGACTGAAGATATTCCGAAAACAAAATTTCGAACTCATGAGGGTCATTATGAATTTATGGTCATGCCTTTTGGCCTTACCAATGCACCTTCTACATTTCAAGGGTTGATGAATTCCATTTTCAAACCCTTCCTTAGAAAATTTGTGCTAGTATTTTGTGATGATATACTAATCTACAGCAGGTCTTGGAAGGATCATGTTGAACATGTTGACAGGGTGCTCAAACTATTGCAGGAGAAACAATTATATGCAAAAACATCCAAATGTTTCTTTGGAGTAAAAGAGGTGGAATATCTGGGTCATATTGTATCTCACGAGGGTGTTAACGTAGACCCTAACAAAATTAAAGCCATTAAGGAATGGAAAGTCCCCACAACCATTAAGCAGTTGCGAGGATTTCTTGGGTTAACAGGGTATTATCGCAAGTTTGTTAAGAATTATGGGAGAATAGCAACACCTCTAACAACGCTATTGAAGAAAGATGAATTTTCATGGACTCCTGAAGCAACTAAGGCCTTTGAACATCTTAAAGAGGAAATGTGCCTAGCACCGGTCTTCGCTACGCCAGACTTCACAAAAACCTTTATTGTGGAATGTGATGCCTCAGGAAATGGAATTGGTGCCGTTTTAATGCAAGAAGGAAGACCCATTTATTTTGAAAGTCATCCAATCAAATGAAAGTATTTACAGAAACCTATTTATGAGAAGGAAATATTAGCAATAATGCATGCACTAAAGAAATGGTGAACTTACCTAATGGGAAGACACTTCAAGGTAAAAACTGATCATGATAGTCTTACACACTTTTTGGAACAAAGAATATCTTCAGAAGAGCAGCAAAAATGGGTCACAAAGATGTTGAGTTATTACTTTGAAATAATCTACAAAAAAGGGAAGCTAAATGTTGTTGCAGATGCACTCTCAAGAAAGAATGAAGAGGTGGAAGCATTGCTTTGTGCCATTTCTATTATCCAACGAGATTGGATAACCGAAGCAAGAGATGAATGGAAGAAGGACCAAGACGTGTGGACACTCATTCAAAAGTTGCAGCAAGATCCTAGTACATCTGATACATTTAGTTGGAAAAATGATTCCTTATGGTACAAAGATCGCTTATATCTTTGTAAGAATTCCCAACTAAAAAAAAAGATTCTTTTGGAATTGCACACTTCTCCTTTAGGAGGACACTCAAGATTTTTAAAAACTTACCACAGGGTGAAGAAAGAATTTTTTTGGGATGGCCTTAAATTTGATATTCAAAAGTTTGTGGCGGAATGTTTGGTTTGCCAGCAGAATAAAGTTGAGACAATTAAGACCCCGGGTCTTCTACAACCTTTTTCCATTCCAAGTCAACGTTGGGAGGAGATTTCAATGGATTTTATCACAGGTTTACCTAAGTTCGAAGGAAAGAGTGTCATCATGGTGGTAGTTGATAGACTTACCAAGTATGCACACTTTTGTGCATTATCTCATCCTTTTAAAGCAAGTACAGTTGCTACTACATTTATGGACAGAATTCAAAAGCTACATGGAAGCCCAAGGGTTATTGTGAGCGACAGAGATCCCATTTTTACTGGAAATTTTTGGACGGAGTTATTTTCTTGTTTGGGTACTCAATTAGCTCATAGCTCACCTTATCATCCTCAATCTGATGGTCAAACTGAGATAGTAAATAAATGTTTGGAAGGATATATTCATTGTTTTGTATCTTATAAAAAAACACAATGGGTTAAGTGGTTACCTCTCGCTGAATGGTGGTATAACACTTCCTTCCATACTAAAACAAAAATGACCCCATTTATGGCACTTTATGGATATCATCCACCATCCATCACATCATCTTTAAGAGAAAATTCGAAGGTTCAAGCAATGGAAGATCACATCGAGCATCAACAAGAAGTTCTCCAACTCTTAAAGGATAACCTGAATTTGGCACAAAATTGAATGAAACAATGGGCAGATCAACATCACAGCGAGAGAATTTTTGATGTAGGAGACTGGGTATTTTTACGGCTACAACCATACAAACAAATGTCCCTCAAGCAAGCTAAGAAGGATAATGAATTATCACCAAAGTACTATGGTCTTTACAACGTGTTGCAAAAGATTGGTACTATGGAATACAAATTGGAGCTTCCTGCTTCTTCATGAGTGCATCCAGTTTTTCATGTTTCATGATTAAAGAAGGTTATAGGTGAAAATATTCTAGTTCAAACAATATTGCCAGAACTTGATGAGGAAGGAAAAATCATATTGGAACCTGAAGTGGTCACGGAAAAAAGAACTCGACAGCTACGAATTCAATGAATTTTAGAGTATCTAATCAAGTGGAAGTACTTACCCACTGAAGATTCTACATGGGAGGATGAAAATTTTATACAGAAGCACCCAAAGCTACTCAAGCGTTGATGACAACACTTTTTTGAAGGAGAGGGGCATGTTAGGTCCCTATATTACTATTATAGTCCCTTATTGTTGTTATTGTAACCCCCTTATTGTTATTATTGTACCCCTATAACCCCCATATTTTTATTATTGTGCCCTTAAATTGTTATTGTTAGGTCGGATAGGATTACATTGTGGCCCCACTAGGATTACATTGTGGCCCCATGGACTCCTATATATAGAAGGAGGTTTTGTAATTTGTATCATCCAAGATTTGTTCATTCATGTAATGTATTGGAGGTTTCCCCCTCGAAGTGGCTTATTTCTAAGGCGTTGACATCTATTTTCTTCTATTTTTGGAGCTGGTTTCCCAACATTAAACAAAAATAAAACTAATTTTTCAACTTGTATTTTCAACTAAACTCCCTAAGGTTTTACTCAAATTTCGAGTGGGAGTACTCGTTGGATGAAAAAAATAATTCCTCATCCAAGGAATACTCATGTTTCATACTTTCGATGGACCCTGCTACACGCAAAATGATAAATACATGAAAAAACATGAATGCAATCACGTTTTTAATGTATTTTTAATTTTTCGTGTAATAGGGCCATCAAAAGTATGCAACATGGGTATTCCTTGGATGAGGAATCAAATTCTACATCTAATGAGTCTTCCTGCTCGAAATTTGAGTAAACTGATAGGGAGATAAGTTGAAAATATGAGTTGAAAAAGTAGTTTTTTTCCTTTTCCCCTAAAATATGATGATGTAATATAATACCATTTTATTATTTCCACTATTATTTTATAATTTCCTTAGGAGGCCCATTTTATACCTCGAAAATCCCTTAATGTAGGCAACCTGTTCTGATCTACATAATTTTTTTTCATGTCCTATGTTGCCTTTATATTCTTCTTGATTACCATCATTTAATGCTCCATATTTTCCAACATGTCCGGTCCAATCAATACCCTATTCACAGGAACACTCCAACTAATAGGAGTATTACAACTCCGCCCATACAATGCCTAAAACAGAATCATCCTTAGTGACTCCTAATAACCATTGTTGTAATCAAACTCAACCAATGGAAGGTACTCCTCCCATATCCTCTGCTGATTCATCACATACATCCTCAATGTGTCCTCCAATATCCTTTTCACCGTCTCTATATGTTTATCTATTTGCGGATGATAAGTTGGGTTGAAGACCAAATCTGTACCCAAACCTGTAAACAACTCCTGCTAGAATCTAGAAGTGAACTTAGCATCCCCGTCCTACACAATTTTCTGTGGAATACCATGTAGCCTCACTACATATTTCATTTAAACCTGTGCTACATCATTAGATGAATAAGTATACTACACTGGATTGAAGTGAGATACCTTTCTTTACCTGTCTACAAAAAACCATGACATAATCATGTTGTCTAGATGTCCTTTATAAACCTATGATGAAATTAATGGAAATAACCTCCCATTTCCACTCTAGTAGTATTACACCTATATGCTTACACTCTTCCTTTTCCTGCTGAAAATACAAGCACCTAGCCAAATATTATACCACTTCTTTCTTTAAATTTAGCCAATAATTAAACTTCTTCACCGATGTCAATGTATTCTGATATACTATATTACTTGAATATGGATAATTATGAAATCTCTCAAGATAGCCTTCTTTTTTTCACTCTTGTGTGGCGCATATATCCTGTCCATAAATGTGATAAAACCATTTGTTGTAAGATGATATTACACATCTTGGTCACCTATACCATGGTGTAACTTCTGCCTAAACTCCATGTACTTGTCATATTTTTGTCTTTCCTGTAAGATATGATCCCATAAGTATGTCCCATAGGAGCTCAAAGCTACTATATGATTCACATGTACTCTCATGCTAAGATAATTTGCAACCCTTTTCTCTTTACCTTATATGTACCTGATCTCAAAGTCGGACTCACTAATCGTATCCAACCATCTAAATTGCCTAGAATTTCGTTTCAATTGGTAAAAAAATTACCTAAATCCAATGTGATCGCTCATAAACACAAACCTCCTACCAAGAAGATAGTGCCTCCACATATTCAATGCATTAATGATCGTTTACAAATCAAGATAATGTGTCGGATAATTCTGCTCTTGCTCATTTAGTTTCTATGACTCATAACACACCACCTATCCTTCCTACATAAGGACTCCACTAGGACCTCTATTGAAATCATTTGTACATACCACAAACTCTTTGTCTGGATATTAAATCTTTAACATTAGAGAATTCATCAACAACTCCTTCAATTCCTCAAATATTGTTGCACATTCCTCTGTCCATTCAAATTTATTACCTTTCCTCTGTAATGATGTAATAGGATATGCAATCAAATATTAGTTCCTGATGAACCTCCTATAATAACCTACTAACCCCATAAATGATCTTACCTCATCCACATTAATAAGAGTTTCCCACTCCATGGTAGCTGTTATTATTTTCTAGATCCACTATTATGCCTTCCTTGGAGACCACATGCCCCAAGTAATGTAACTTTGTGTGAAAGAAACTACATTTACTGATCTTAGCATACAACTGATTCTCTCTCAAAATTCTCAAAACTACTGCTAAATGTTCGACATGTTCTTCCTCATTAAATATATCATCAATGAACATAATAACAAACTTGTTTAGATAAGGACACAATACACTATTCATCAAGCACATAAAAGTAGATGGAGTATTAGTCAAACCATATGGAGCTATAAAAAGCTCATAATTACCATACCTGGTTCGGAAAGAAATATTATTGATTTCCTCCTCTTTAATGCATACCTGATGGTATCCTAATCTCATATCAATCTTCAAGAAAACTATTTCTCCCTTCAAATAATTAAATAAGTCATCAATCCTCGGCAAAAGATACGTGTTCTTGATAGTCAACTTGTTAAACTTCTTGTAATCGATGCATAACCTGAGTGTACCATCCTTATTGTTCACAAACAATACTGGTGCACCCCAAGGTGATACACTTTTCCTAATGTATCATTTTTGAAGCATTTCCTTCAAATGCAACTTCAACTCTACTAACTCTAGAGTGCTCATCCTGTAAGGTTTCTTTGATGCCAGTGTGTCCCATTGTACCAATTCAATGGAAAATTTCACTTCCTTATAAGGCAGAAACTCTGAAATCTTTGCTAGAAAAAAATTTTGACTCCTGCTGCAATATCAGGTACCTTTTTATCACTTCTGCATCCTCAACATCCTTACCTATATCATAAGAAATATGCACTCGAAATAACACACATAATTTCCCGCGACTGCACTTTTCCTGCATATTTGTCACCATTCTAACTGATGTTTCCTTCTTCTTACACTATAATATTCTTTGTTCACCATTTTCATCCAAGCAATCAATGGATTTATCATAACAATCCACCTTAGTCCTATGAAGTTACAACCTATCCATACCCAAAAGAATATTATATGACCCAAATAGAAATACATTCAAATATGTTGATGTAGGCATGAATCAAATAAAATGCTAAAAATATTACCCAATGATGAACTCTTTTCTTTTTACCTATAGGCAATTTCACTAAAAAATATTTTGCATGCACTTATTTATTCAAACCAAGCTTATCCACCAAGTTAGGTTTAACATAACTATAATTAGGTCCATGGTCAATCAATATAAGAACAACTTAATCAGAAAACTTGTTGTCCATATCGATAATAGATTCTTGGTGATCTGCCTACCTATTATCCCATGCTACATATATATGAGGAATGCTATACCCAACATCCCCAAATGTTTGTGCTTCCTGTGCATTGTAAATTTGAGGCCTACCACCCTAATTCTATGGAAAAACCCTCTTAATATTCTCCTCACCACATGTACAACATTGCAACCATCCTGTACGATCACCTCTATTCTGCTACTCTCCAAGTTGTGACCCATGTACATGTTTAACTATGTTGAAATTCTTGTAGGGTGCAACATTTTCTTTCTCACCTGCATCCTGAGGCCTTGTTCTTTTCGACTGCCATTTATTATTAGCTTTGTCTTTCCCTTTTCAAAATTTTTGTGATTCTATCTTACGCTTTGACTTCTCATAATTTTTTTTAGTTTCCCATTAACTTCATCAAGCGACCGAGGCTCATCATACTCAATCCGATCTATAAATTCTAATAGAATTCCACTAATAATTATCTGAACTTTGGATTTTTCATCCTTAAGATACGGTACATACCTCAATAACTCCATTAACTTGGTCGTATACTTCTCATTTGTCATCGATCCCATATTTAGCTCATATAATTCCTTGGATTTGTTGTCATAGTACATTTATAACAAGTAATTATTCCTAAAAAGTATCTTGAATTCATGACAACTCAACTCTTTTGTACCGATGTCTCTAACCCGCTTCACATCCTCCCAACAAATTTCTACTTTCCCTTCAAGGATGAAGATACCTATTCTGACCTTCACATTCTTTGTTTACTCATGCAACTCAAAGAACTTCTTCATCATGAGTAACCATGCCTTTGCATCCTACAACTTCTTCAAATCCCCATCAAATGTAGGTATATTTTCTTTCTTGAACTCATCCAAAAAATATCCCATGTCACTCCTCCTATAAGGATGATAATGATGACGATCATAGTACCTATCAGAAGCAGAACTAGAATAGAAACTTCTTCCATTGCCTCTCCTATCAAGTGTATCCAAGAATATGCCATATTTGACCATGTAATCCCTATCTGACATTAGGGGAATTTTGAAGTCTAAAATGGGCCTCCTAAGGAAAATGTACAATCAAAATTCACTCTATGAGATCCAATCACATTTTAAGGAATGACATCATCCCTAATGGTTGAGGTGGCATTGCTTGAGTTAAAGGTACCTACTTGTTACATTATAAATGGTAGATAAAAAATCATGGTTAACCATGGTAGTGCTCTAAGTAATTTTAAAGTCAAAGTAAAGTACTCATAATAAATATCATTTCCCACTTTTTGAATAAAAATATATTATTGTCATTTCATATTTCTTGAAAGAAACAATGCATATCCCTATACATTTATTATATTATATTATTTTTATATAGTATATTAATTACATGTTATTATACTATTTAAATAATATAGATTTTAATTAATAGCATATAATATAATTAAGAATTTATAAATTTATATTTATATTTTATTTTAAGTTATTTAAGTACAAATGACAAATGCATTAGTTGTTCAATGATAATGACTTTTTCTTGAAAAACTCATTCTTATTTATAGTCACATCAACACAATTTTTTTATTAATTTTATTTTGGTACAAATTTTGAATTGAATTTAACTATGGTTACATGGATTGTGGTGCAAAAAGTGAATTGAAAATTCATAAATATTATTTTATTGGTTTAGCTATTATTTTATTATTTCCTTAGGAGGCCCATTTTAGAACTCAAAATTCCCCTAATGCCTATGTACACCATGAGATCTACTACCATATGCCCCATTCTTCGTATCCTCTTTCCCATGGCTGATCCAAAGTGGTCCATGTTTTTGAAATTATGACAAACTCTGAAGGATTACTGCATTAAATTTTCTTGTTTCTCCTATGTTTGCATGATCCTGTCATTATCTTCCTTTCAACTTCTTATTTTTTCCTTCAAACTTCTCAATGTGAATGCTAAGTTAGAAGAGTGCCCATCACCATGCTACTCATATGATCCATAGGGAGAATATCGTGAACTATAGTTTGCCATCTTCTTATTCATCTTTGATCTCTTTCCTACAAGTATACTATGTTAGATAAAACCAATCCATAAACATAACCAACATGCCTCAATATATTTCTGGGGAGGATATCCCATGTGCAAGATCTACCATATTAGCACGATACATGTATAATCATAATCATATTAGTATATAAACACCATTTCAACCATTATCCAGTTATCAATGAATGACCATACCAACCACATATCATGACCTCATACACTACTACTATAATCATGTCAATGTATGCATAACAACATATAAACACTGACATGCACAACCAATCCATAACTGACATACAATCATCATAAATACATCTAAAAATAACACCGTCAAATTTCACATGGGGACACCACTGCAACCATGAACAACACCATGCATACACAACAAGCATATATACCACAAGCATAAAGAACACATATGCAACCAACATGTATGCATGACCAACACACCACCCATCCAGTCCAAGGGGTGAACCATGCTCTGATACCACTCTGTAATGCCCTCCTCCCACATTTACCTAAGCTAACTAGTCCATTGGGGTAAACATGTGATGAGAGGCTACAATGTTGTGATTGAACTCCCCATGTATAGTTAAGTAAGTGAAACTGAAAAAACTAAACCAATATGACCTTCCTGACATGCTACAAAACCTTTGGGAGCCAACTGACCCTTCCAAGTGACCACCCTCGAGGAAAATTGAAATTTTACTGACATATACACTCAATTTCTACCATTGAAATCCATGCATGCAATTGACGCCTTCTAGTCACTCCCACAACAAGGAATTCCAACGACTGGGGACTTTTTTAGGAAGTTCTGAGCCAACGACCCTAGATTCTAAGCCATTTTTTCAGGGCTAGGTCTCAGGCCACTTCCCATAACTTCATGAAACCTTCAAAAATGATAAATAACCATGGAAAAAAGCTACTAATGTAATATTTGGTACAATTATTTGATTTGAACCCTACATTCCATGCCAAAAATTTTGTCAAACATGTCACAAATATAAAATCTATAGGTCATTAAAAACATACTTATATGAGATTCGTAAAGAAGCATTGATGCCTTATCAAAATCGTTGCATTATCATTTATTAGGTTATATATTCATTGTATGTTCATTTTCAAATGAAAACATGATGGTATTCATACATCAAGTCTGTCATAAAACATACTCATAATCAACGTATAACCAAGAGAAACAACAAGGATATAATAGCCATGAAAATCACATATGATCTAGTTCATTTACAAATCAAATACCAAAGAGAAGGAGCTCTTATCAATTAATGCACAAGCCAATCAAGTGTGGGACTTCCATGAACCAATCAAACATATATTGGTTGAATGAATTCTTTCTTTCAACCAATCACTCCCATGCCATATTCCAAGCATGAATGTGACACTCACAACAAAACCAATCCAGGTTTCCTTAGACTTTACCGCAATCCCCACTGAATTAATAGGCCCTAAAAAAGGATGGATGCCTATGGATCTGAATTTTCATGTTACCTAGTCTCTAGGCTTTACAGTATATCCCACCATTCAATGGTTGAATATTACTAGGCCTAATCAAGACTCCACCCTCCCAGATTTATCGTATATCCCACCATTAACCGGTCGATGATTCCTAAGCCTGATCAATGAAATACACCTCTAAGCTTTACTGTATATCTCGCCTTTCACTGGTCAAGGATTCCCAGGCCTACCGAGGTACACAAAATCCGACTTTACCACAATTCCACCTTCTCTAGTTTGGGGGTTCCTAGGCCTTGTGTGATTTCTTTCAAAGACCACCTCACTCAATTTCAAAACCATCTAGAAGTCCATCTTACTTGAGTAAAAGAGAACCCATCACACCATGGCTATCTGGTAATGGCAAGGCAAGGATGAAAACACAGTCACACATGGAAAAACCCATGCCAATGGTAACAAGAGAGCCAAGAACACACATTCATAACCATGCATTCCAAAACTAGCAAGGAAATCATACATGAAACTTGATACCTGCAAAGAAATCGAGTTGTAATTGCTTGATCATGCTCTTCCTTTCTTGATATTTTCTTCATATTTCCTCCTTTTTCTTTCCTTGATGGAATGATGAAGTGCTCCAAGAAATCTCTAAGTGTCTAAGAGTGAGAGAGAGAGAGAGAGAGAGCTCCAAAACCGAACTAACAAAAATGTTTTTAAGTGATCGTCAGAAGCGTTTTTATTAATTTGGCCTCTATTTTCTTCAATTTACATTATTTTCCTTCATTTTCCTCCTCAAATGCAACCTATGGCATTTCACCTTCCATTTCTCCTAATTTCCTTTATTTTCATAAATAAATTCCAATTAATGCCTCAAGCCTTTGCCAAATCCTTTGGGAATTCCTTTGAAAATTTCCTTAGCCATAATAATCCAAATGAAAACCCGCTATGATTTTTTTCCCAACACTCATCTTGAAATAAGTGTCAGGTGACCTTGGCTATGATTTTTCCTTTATCAGCTTTATTTACATGGAATTTTTACCAGGGTTGTTACACATATGTATTTACTTCTTTATTTTTTCCTAACATGAAACCTATGGTAGTATCTAAGGAACCAATGGAAATATTGAATGGGAGGGACCAATAAGGTCCTCTTAATATCAAATCATAGGTCACATTTTTCTATCCATATAAAATTATAATTTTTAGTTGGTCAAGAAAATAATGGATGAGTGATTTGTGAAAAAAATTCAATGAAACATCATTAATAACCCATATAACCAAGGAAACTATGTCCCTCTTTCTATGAATGGGGAGTGGGAAAGTTTAATATTATCTTAATATTGGCTAGATCCACTTAAATACATTTTTCTAAGATACAAGTTCCTAACACAATGCCATCAATTAACAACATTTGGAATTTCAAATGACTAAGGTAAATATTGGAGGCCTTACACCTTATTCATTTTTTGTGTCTAAGTTAGCTAGTGCCTTATCGAATTCATGAGCCTAATTCATGAAATCACCCATATTTATCTCCACACGATCATGTATTACATAAAAGAACATACTAATTAGCTGAAAGGTGGCAGGGGTATTACACAATATTATTGGTAAGAATGAATAGACAAATGCCCTTTATGGAGTGATATATGTGATCTTACCTTGGTCTTTAGGTGCGATTTAGTTTATTTATAATCATTGAACCCATCGAGGAAAGAAATATTTTTCTTTCCTACTAAGATCTCCAGGACCTAGTTGATGAAGGGAATAAAAAAATCATCTTTTAGGTTTATTTAGATAATTATTGATAATATACACAAATTATCCATTTATCATTTTTCTTGGTCAACAACAAGAGGAGACAACCACTGACTATTATGAATTAGGTAGATAAAATCAATTGCGAGTAATTTATGTAGCTCCTCCTTTATTATGTCTCTCGGTGTTGGATTCATCTCGCACTAGGGTTGGTGGATAGGCCTAGATCATTCCTTAATATATATATGATGTGTTCATAAGTTAGGACGGATCCCCTTATTGTTTGATTAATAATAAATGAAGCCATCATTGTGCTTTTTTAACACCTCAATTAATAACTCCTTCGGTTCTTGATTCAATTGCTAGTTGATGTTCAAGGTTTAGCCAATACCAACTTTTATGGTTTCCATAGTGGAATCCTGATCTTGTTTAGTTGAATTCTCATTCTCCATGGGTTAAGTGATCATTTAGATAACAATATCTTGTATCTTGAGGTGAAAAATATGATCAAGAGTGTGTGTGTGATTTGAGGAACAGGAGGAAGCTATGAATTCATTGATTTCATCACCCTTGATTTTCTCATGAATAACCAAGTATTTGTTTATAGAGAGGACTTGACGAATTTTTCTCGCTTCATCACTATCCACATACTTATTTGAAATAGGTATTTTTGAATCTATGATAGGCTTGGTGGGAGGATAGAGGGTCAATTTTTTTGTAGAGGTCCATGTGATATAGTCATATTACTTCACCTACAACCATTGTAATACTAGCAGTGGAAAACCGAGGTCTACCCAGAATCAATGGATTCTCACCCAAAGAGATTTTGGGTTGAAAAATAATGAAATCTATAGGGTATTCTCATGAATCCACAGAGACTAACCCATCATCTAATATTATTTCAAGTTTTATTTTGGATACATGATCTGGATCGTTGGATGAAAGAGATGAAAGACAATGCCAAAATAATAAGAACTAAAAATTTCCTAGCATGCCACCCATAACAATACTATTCTAGCCCAAGGGAACTTAATGGTAGAGATCTCATGAGCCTTCATGCATTAATGTTTGTGCAATCTAAGTTTTTTAAGAAATGAAACTTAACGGATAAAAATAAGGAATATATCACAATGCAAAAATAACTAGGAATATGACACATTGCGTAAGAGAGATATTTAAGATTTAGAAAAACATGAAAAGAGAGAAAACATTTTTATTTAGTGTAAAATATACCATATGGCTACATTAGGACAAAACCATTCTTTTACTCCACGGTGAAGCCTCATATTTATAATTTTTATGGGGATATTTCACCGAGATCCATGTCTCTCATTACATTTCAAATACCATGGGTAAATACCATGGTTTAAAAATTCCATGGGTGAATACCATGTGTAAACATAATAACGTAAGATACCATGACTAAATATAATAAATTATAATACCATGGGTAAATACCACAGTTTACAAAATCCATGGGTAAATACCATGGGAGTACCATGGGTGAGTATTATAATTACGATGGTAAAATCAAAATCATCATGCCATTAGGTTATCCCTTTAATATTATGATTTATTTTATTTATTTCCATGCATCATTCATGTTTTTAACAAATATTGATATGAAAATAATTATTAACCGTGGCAATTATTTTCACCTGGATCAATCCTCCACCCTTAAGAAGTAATGGTCCCCATTGTGTCTTCTCTCAGGGGAAGCCTTTATTGAATATAAGCATAATTGTGGGTTTTTGGATGACCCAAAGTGAAGTGTTCTTGAAGACAAGGGTTTTGTGAGGTTGAACCATAACCATGGGTTTATGGATGACCTTTAACCATGATGAATAAAGATCAGAGGATAGAGATACCCTGTAATCCTTGTGGTCCAAATGTGATGCTGAGAGTGTGCGGCCTATCAAATGAAGTTCAATGGCAAGGGTTTTGTGTGGTTGATCCATAACAATGATGAATAAAGATCCAAGGATAGAGATACCTTGTAACGCTTGTGGGCCAATTGTGATGTTGATTGTGTGCGTCCTAGAAAATGGACTTCGGTGGAAAGGATATTATGTGGTTAACCCATAATCGTGCTGAGATAGATCACTTATCAAACTGCCTCAATCGGACATCAACTGCAGCACTGATTATTATTCTCAACTCTTGTGGCCACGATACCTCTATATGGTCACAAATATTTAAAAATGATCTAGATTTCACCACCACTCACCTGATGCTAATGGATGGAAACAAATTTTCAGACTTCCACCTCTAGGATGCATTATTATGCTACTTGGGCCACCTTTTTGTTCCTTCAAGCGAGAATGCCAACCTGATTGGGGAGGTGCACTATAGACGGGTCATAGGACACTTTGGAGTGGAAAAAATTGTGGCCACAATAAAAAATATTTATTGGCCAAATCTCCGACAGGATGTTGGAAAATACATCAGATCTTGCATCACTTTTTTCATCGCCAAGCCTACTATTAAGAAGCAAGGTTTGTATACTCCTCTTCCTACTACTAGTCAGCCATGGGAATCCATCTCCATAAACTATATTTATGGCCTTCATTATACTAAGCATGGAAATGGTTGTGTATTTGTGTTCATTGAAATTTTTTCTAAGATGGCCATATTGGCTTCCTACAAGAAGAATATCACATCAAAGGCCACTACCAGATTCTTCTTTTAACAAATGTGGGTACATTTTGGGATACCAATGACCATTATATCATATTGGGATAGAAAATTATGAGGTGCATTTTGGTCACACATTTGGTCATTTTTGGACACCAAGCTCACAAAGTCAACTGCATTCCACCCCTATACTGATGGCCATACAGAGGTCATCAAGAGGATGATTATGAACATAATATGCATGTACAAATCTAAGAATCCATGAACATGGGATGAGAGTATTCCCTATGTGTAAAAATTCTATAAAAGAGCTCTCCATAGCTTCACTGGACATATCCCCTTTGAAGTGGGCCTCAGATTTCAACCATTATTTCCCCTCGATGTTGCACTAACTTTTGCAATTACACAGGAAGAATCTTCTTAGGTGCCATTTGAAGTTGATAACTCTAGCAAGTTTAATTATTGTTTTCAGCACATCCTCCAGCAGATTCATGACATCCTTGAGAAAACCAATGAAAAATAAAAACAATGGCATGATTAGCATCGGGTTCCCCATAAGTTTCATGTGGGCGACAAAGTTTGGTTACATATGCAGAAAGAGCGCCTTGCTAGAGCCCATTGTAAGCTTCTACCACTCCCTTACACCATCACCAAGGTTGTGGGAGATAACACTTTCGAGCTTAGTATCCCCCTACTCCTTTGATTGCACCCTATATTCAATGTGGACCGCCTTCGACCATACTTTCTGCCATTGTTGGACACATGAGACATTGTTGAGGAGTTGACACCAATATAGCTCAACCTAGACTACACTAAACTAGAAACAACTGAACTAGATCATTGGAGGCATGAGATGAAATACGGTGACAAAATAATAAGAACTAAAATTTTTTCCAACATGTCACCCATCACAAATATATTCTAGCTCAAACGCACTTAAATGTAGAGTTCTCATGATCTTTCATACATTAATTTTTGTGCAATCCATGTTGTTTAGGAAATGAAACTTAACGGATTAAAAAGAATGAATATATCAAAATTGAAAAATAGCTAGGAATATGCCACATTGTGTAAGAGAAATATTTCATAGAGAACCACATAAAAAGAGTTAAATCACTTTTATTGACTCTAAAAGATAGCATAAGACTACATTAGGAAAAAAAGCTTCCTTTACTCCACACGAATTCCAATATTTATATTTTATGGGGATCTTTCATCGAGAGCCACACCTCTCATTACATTTGGAATACCATGGGTAAATAACATGGTTTACAAAATCCATGGGTGAATACCATGGGAAAACATAATAGCTTGAGGTACCATGGCTAAATATAATAAATTAAAACACCATGGTTTACAAAATCCATGGATAAATACCATGGGTTATTATTATAATTACAATGGTAAAATTGAAATCATCCTGCCATTAGATTCTCCCGTTAATATTATGTTTTATTTTATTTATTATCATGCATCATCCATGGTTTTAACAAACATAGATATAAAAATATTATTAACTGCCATAATTATTTTCCCCTCGATCAATCCTCCACCTTTAAGAATAAATTTTCTCCACCTCTTAAAGTTCCCTCTCGGGAAGCCTTTGTGGAATATGAGCATAATTATGGGTTTTTGGATGACCCAAAACCAAGTGTTGTTGAAGAAAATAGTTTTGCGAGGTTGAACCATAACCATGGGTTTGTTGATGATCCTTAAAAATAATGAAGGAAGATCTGAGGATAGATATATCGTGTAATGCTTGTGGGTCATCTATGATGTTAAAAATGTGCAACCTAGGAAATGGAATTCAGTGCCAAGGTTTTTTTGTGGTTGACCCATAACCGTGATGAATGAAGATCCAAGGATAGAGATAACCTATAATTATTGTGGGCCAACTATGATTCTGACAATGTGTGGCCGAGAAAATGGACTTCGGTGGTAAGGGTATTCTATGGTTAACCCATAATCATGTTGAGATAATTCACTTGTCGATCTGCCTCAGTGAGTTGCAACACTTACCACTTTTCTCAACTATTATGGACACGATATTATGTGGTTAACCCATAATTGTTTTTTTTTTTTTTTAATTTGGTTGTCGATCCACCTCAGTCAGCCATCGCTTGCAGCATTGACCATTGTTCTCAAATATTATGGACACGAGACCTATGGATGTCCACAACTATATAAAAATTATCTAGAGTTCGCCACCACATACCAGATGCTAGTGGATGGCAAGCAAGTTTCAAACTTCCATATCCAGGATGAAATATTATGCTACCTAGGCCACCTTTGTGTTCCTTCAATCAAGTGTGCCAAGATAATTTCAGAGGCGCACTAGAGTCAACTCGTAGGAAACTTTGGAGTGGAGAAAATTGTGGCCTTACTAAAAAGGTATTTTTATTTGTCAAATATCCAATGGGATGTTGGAAAATACATCAGATCCTGCATTTATTATGCCATCTCCAAACCAACTATTAAGAATAAAGGCTTGTATACTCCTCTACCTACTCATAACCAGCCCTGGGAATCCATCTTCATGGACTATATGTCTGATCGTCTTTCTACTAAGAATGGAAATGAATGTGTATTTGTGGTCATCGACAAATTTTCTAAGATGGCCATATTGGCTGCTTGCAAGAATAATATCATAGTATAGGCCACTACCAGACTCTTCTTTGGATGAGTGTGGGTACATTTTGGGATTGCACATACCATTATATCATATCGGGATAGAAAGTTCCTAAGTGTGTTTTGGTTGATCCTTTAGTCATTGTTGGATACCAAGCTCACCAAGTCGACTTCATTCCACCCCAAAACTCATGGCCATACATAGGTTGTCAATAGGATGATTGTGCACATATTATGCATTTAAAAATCTAAGCATCCACGAACATGGGATGATATTCTTCCCTATGTGCAACAAGTCTATAACAAATCTCTCTATAGATTGACTCACCACAACCCCTTTGAAGTGGGCCTGGGATTTCAATCATGATATCCCCTCGATGTTGCACTTCCTTTTGCAATTAAAATGGAAGAATTTTCCCATGTGTAGAATGAAGTTGATAAATCCACTAGGCTTATTGAGTGTTTCAAGCACATCTTCAAGAAGATTCATGAAATCCTAGATAAATCCAATTCCAAATAAAAACAATGACATGATCAATATCTAGTGCCCCATAAGTTTCAGGTGGGTGACAAAGTTTGGTTACGTCTGTTGAAAGAGTGCCTCGTTGGAGTCCATTGTAAGCTTCAACCACTCCAATATGTGGCTTACACCATCACTAAGGTTGTGGGAGACAACACTTTCGATCTTAGTATCCCCCCATTCCTTGGCTTGCATCCTATATTCAATGTGAACCATCCTCGGCCATACTTTCCACAATTATTGGACACATAAGACATTGTTGAGCAGTTGACACGAAAAAATCTCAACCCAGATAGCATTGAATAGGCCACAACTGATTTGGATTGTTGGAGGAATGAGATGAAATACAATTACAAAATAATAAGAACTAAATATTTCCTAGCGTGTCACCCATAAAAATACTATTCTATCCAAAGCGCACTTAAATGTAGAGTTCTCATGAGCCTTCATGCATTAATTTTTGTGCAATCCAATTTTTACAGAAATGAAACTTAAGGGATTAAAAAAAAAGGAATATATCAATATGACACATTGCGTAAGAGAAATATTTGAGAGAGAGCAACATAAAAAGAGAGAAATCATTTAATTGACTGTGAAATATAGCATAAGAATACATTGTGACAAAAATTTTCCATGCCATGCCTCTCATTACATTTCAAATAGCATGGGTAAATATCATGATTTACAAAATCCATGTGTGAATACCATGGGAAAACATACTAACTTAAGAAACCATGGCTAAATATAATACATTAATCCAAAATCCATTGGCGAATACCATGGGAAAACATACCATGGCTAAATATAATACATTACAATACTATGGGTAAATACCATGGTTTACAAAATGCATGGATAAATACGATGGGTGAGTATTATAATTACTATAGTAAAATTGAAATCATCGCGCAATTAGAATATCCCTTTAATATTATGATTTATTTTATTTAATATCATGCATCATCCATGGTTTTAACAAACATTGATATAAAAATAATTATTAAATGTGATAATTATTTTCCATGGATCAATCTGTCAACGAGTTGCAACATAATGGGGGTCTATCAAAGACTAAAGAGTTCTAAGGCTTCAATTATTTCATTTTTCATGACATCAATGGTAGTGGCTGAATTGATCAATGTGTTAGAAAAAACAATTTCAGTTAATATTTTTCACATTAACCACTGGGTTTCTACGATCATAATACTTAGCTGTTAGGAGCCCTCCCAGTATTAGTTGTAACAATTTCCCCACAAAATGGATAGTTTGGGGGTCTTTTTTCTTTCTCCCATATTTCCTCAAACAAATTTATCTAATCACTTTAGAATAAATGGGTACCTCTTTGGTGGCTGGAAGTAGTGGTATTTTTACATGCACGTTTTGGAGTTCGACCAAGAGATCAAATTTAGGCAAAGTAATGGGCTTCTCCTGGCTAAACGTTTTAGGTTAAGGTAAAATCAGGGGTTCAAGATGTGGAGGTTTAAGGGTTTTTTCTTATCCTAATTATTCATTCCAAAGTTATTTTCTTATATATTCAATACAAACTCGAGGTTGGTTTTCAGTTAGGGTCCTCCTAGATCACATATGAATATCATTATAATATATGGAGATGATAAAGTAGGTCAGAAAGGTGGCCATAGCCTGTGCAAGCTACGATTCCTTCCCATTATTTGAGTCAGGGATTGATTATGTAGGGAATTATGGTCTACAAGGGTTAGGTGTGGGTACTTGAAATTGTGGAAGAAAAATGATCCATATGAGTGGTTATATAAAAACTCACTAGTGTGTTACATAGGTGGGATTCCTCCACCCTAACTTCCAAATATAGTTTGGGGGAGGACGAGCCCATGATTTCATTGAAAGACTCCATGGTTGTGAAGTGTGTTGTGTAATAAGGTTAGTCAAATAAGAATCATTATAAAATTATGATTGGTATTGGACCACACCTTGAAGATTGGGCTTCCATGGTTTCCATAGATAAACAAAGCATCGTTTCTCTTATTCCTTGTTTCTTCATATATAGCCTTCAAACTGAGTAGATATGGGAAAATATTGGTGTTATATTCATTCCCACATATGGCACAAATATCCACCTAATTCACATGACATTCCTTTAGTAGATGTATTTTTTTGAATTTTGGACAAAAGATATCCAATGTTGTTTTTTCTTCCTCCTTCTTCATTTTAGCTTTCAATAAATCTAATCGAGAGCTTGAGGAAATAAGCAGGTTAGTTTTTAATTTTTCCAATAATTTCCCTAGCTCAGCTCTAGTGACTCCATATGCAACTTCCTTGACATTTCTTGCCATAATTCCCTAGGTTCATTTTCTAACTATAGATTCTCCTCGACTATATCTATGGTAGAGATACATGATGTCATCATATTCTAGTTGAGAAACATCTCCTCGGCCCCTAAATTTTAGGAGATCCATGTACTCATTTGAAATTCCTTTTAACAACAAAACTTGGCATGTCTTAGGGGCTAAATCTCATTGCCTTGATTTGCACAGTTTGTACTTAAATTTCTTGAAATAGTCCTCAAAAATTTCATCCTATTCTTGGGACATTCTAAAGAATTCCTCCTTTATTTCCTTGTATTTACAACAATCTTGGTATTTTCCAAGAAATTATATTTCATCTTCTCCCATGACCATATGATACCTAGGATAAGGCCCATGAACCAACCTAATGCTATATTTTCAATGTAGTAGTAAATAGATTTATATTTTGAGCATTAGTTACATAATCATAGCTACAGTAGAGGGCATCAAACTTGAAAAATAAGGTTTTTAAATCTTCATTAGAGATACCATCAAATTTTGGCAGTGTTTAATGAAGAATATTCTTCATTTTAGCATCTAAGTTTATTTCTGTGATGGAAAATCTAAACGAGTTATATGCTTCTTTCATATTTTGATGTGCCATATTTTTAAAAGGAGTATATTCTTCTTTGAAAGGTGCCTTAGATATTCAAGAAAGTTGTTGTCTTCATGGTTATATTGTTCCTCAAAAGGACATTATTTGCTTTTTATAGGGCTCTGATTGTTAAACTAATTTTTAGGAGGGTATTGTTCATTCTCTAGAGAGTTATTCCCAATGAGCTAGAAAGATGGATTATCAAAAATCAAATCTTATATTGTATTATATATTTGTTCAAATCCAATTTTTTATGTAGGACCCTATACAATGGAAGTAGAAGATCTGCATTTTTTCTTTACAAGATAACTTGTTGTTGGTGTCAAGTAGTTTGGATGATTGTGTTCCTTTCCCTCTTGTGAATGTTCTACAATGTTAGGATGGGGATTTTTTGATAAATCAAACAAGTTGGTTCCTACTCTTAGGCATGTAATAAGTCATATTGAAAGAAAATAAAAGGTCAGAGTAATCAAGTTTCAAATTTAAAAAAACAACAAATAAATTCACATATAAATTGATATAAAACTAATTATACTATTGAAATTTTCCCATAATTTGTGCTAAAAGTGATAGTATTTTCAATTACTTCTAATTATATGAGTGAGAAATTGATTAGATATACATTTAAATTGTCAATATGAGGTTTCTTTGGAGCTTGCAAACTGTCTTACACACTATATGTTAGTGGAATTGGTTATGTGTCACAAACTTGAGTAATATGATGGTTGTAATAATACACAATAAATATGATTTCATAGGTCACTGGTCTAATTAAACACTCCAAAATTGCATAAAATAAATCACTCTTGTAAGAAGGTAAATTGTAGGGAAAGTAAATCATAATTCATGAAAGAAAACACACTTGCATAAAAGTAAACACACCAACTGCTAGAAGTGAAATATTAAAGTATTTGATATTATTGGTTTGCTATAACAACGATGCAATGGAACATGCCTATGATGCAATGAATGACGAGAAAATAACCCAAAAATAATATGCAAACATCACACAAATCTCAGTCATAGAACTCTACTAAAAACAAAGTAAAATTAAGCTACATACAAGCTCCAACAATAGGAGTTGGAACAATAAATAAGATACCCATAAACACACAAATATGTTAATCAATTGTTAATTGTATAAATAATTCCTAAATTATGTAACCCAAAGTTGCAACAAGAGTGATTAATTGTAACACCCACCCCACATTTACCCACTTTAACTGCTCATGGGGGTTACATGAGATGAGATTTATTATGCACGACCTGATTTCCAAGATGCACTTATAGAAAAGTGGCCCACTTGTCCAGAACACACTGCAAACACCTAGTGACACATGATCACACTATTATCAACCTAACTTTCGCCAACACTATATTTTTTCAGTTTCATTTCCTTAAATTTAACAAAAATTTCCAATTTGGCAGTTTTTCAGGTCTTAAACTTTTGAAACTATTTTGAGGGCATAAATGACATTTTTAGGGAAAAAAGAGAAACCGAAAAAGTGTTCAAAATTGTTCCACACATTTTCATTTTAGCCTCCACGAAGATATATTCGAAATGAGGTATTATGATAGAAAAACGAAGATCATATCACAAAGTTTTAACCTTTAGAATTTTCAGTCCAAATTATTCATTTATTCACACACTTTGTATACATAACACCCGTAGTTCATGAATGCGTAGTTTTTTTCACTATTTTCATTAGTTCATCAGATATTCATCAATAAGGATTGTTGCCCTCTTTTACTAGCTGCAACAATACACATTAATTCATGAATTCATATAATATAACTAAGAGCCCATCAAACCATGGAATGGATCCATAACAATAACATGTCATATAATGAGAAACGTAACATGCCTGTAACCAAAATTTAACAAGAATAGGACTGTGACAAACCAATCATAAAATCACACATCAAATTAGAACTTGTGCTTATTAATCTCAATAATAATAAAAAAATAATAACATATGGAAATTCCAACCAAGCTAGGGACTTCCAAAAACCACCCGACCATAGATTGGACTGAACCATATCTTTCATTGAACCAATCACCCTCATTCCATATTCGAAGCATGAATGTGGGACCTCATGGGATGAACCAAATATAACCAAATATGGACTCTAGAGGTTAAACCACCTCCATTGTCATGCCACTGTGTTCTCACCTATATTGGTTCAAATATAACCAAACCAACGTAAGCTTGGATGCCTCAAAAGTTCTTCACCATACCTAAAGGAATTTTCATGTCTCCACCCATGTGTCAAGGGATTCCCAGAGAAAACTATCTCCATCCCCAACCCTTGGGATTTTCATAAGACCACCTCAACCTGGTTTCAAAATATTATGACATTACAAATCTCAACCAAAATGAATCCCAACACACCATGGGTATCAAGAAATGGTAAGGAAAATCTCAACACATGGTCAATCCAGGAAATCCCATGCCAATGATAGAAAAATAATCATGTAAAACAAATTCATTCACTATTCATTCAAATCCCAAAAAGGAAATCACACTTGAAACGTGTTACCCGTGAAATCCCCCTACTATAGCTACTCTTCCAACCTTATCCTTGCACTCCCTTGCTTTCATTTTTTTTGCTTTATTGTGTTCAAGTGCTCTTTCTCTCCAAGTCCAAGTGAGAATTCCTCAATGTCCAAGTGAATGCTAAAATGTCGAAGAGTGTAAGAGTGTAATCAAGAGTGATCAAGAGTGACTAAGAGTATCTAAGAGAGCCATAAAATGTTCTCTCTCTTATTTTATTTTATTTTTCTTCATTTTCCTTCAATCTCCCTCATTTTTCTTCATTTTCCTAGCATGCATATTTTTGTCTCTGCATCTTTGTTTTATCCTATTTTTCCTTATTTATTTAATTAATTTCCTTCTATTTCTTTTGCCAATGCTAATGCCAATTTCCATAGCCAATAATTAACAAGTGACGCCCACTATAATTTTCCCCCCCTCCATTAAGCTTGGTATACGTTTCCCATGACCTTGGTATTATTTTTCCTTTATAGTGTCCTTCCAATTACATGGGAAAATCAACTCGAGGTTTTTATAGTAATGTAACCACAACAAAAGAAAATATTGGAATTAAAACAAAAGAAAATAACGAAGTTGCAAAAAAATAAAATCAATGGAATTGCAACAATAGGAAATACTTGTAAATTAACAAAACTATAAATATTAATTACCTTCTAAAATTGCATGGAAGTATCAATCTAATAAGGGGGGCCTACCTCCTTAGATGAGATACTGTGAAATTTTTAGTCGCAAAACCTTGAAATTAACATCGAGCAAATGAAGTGGAAGGGATTTTCTATTATAGAGAATAGAGAAATTGCATAACAATTCAACAATAAATTCTTCCCTTATGTTTCTCCTCCCCGTGCTTCAAAGTAAGCCAAGTATGTACAAAAAAATACTTTTTATCTAAACTAAGTCAAAAATTGGATGACCAACTTGAGAGAATCAAGTAGCTCATCATATCCCAATAGTTTTTTCAGAAATTGGTATGAATTAAAAAAAATATGATTAAGATCAGTTGAGCATCATTCGAAATTGAATTTTCCTTCTCAATCAATATCCCACTTTCCTGTGTCATATTCCATCATGATAAACTTGTTTTTTGTGTACAACTAGAGCGTTGAATGATGGGTTGGCGTAGTATGCAGGAGTTACAACGATGGGAGCTACAACAACACAAAGTCCAGGGATTCCATCTACAATGTGGCATTCATGAGTTGCAAAAAATTCACTGGTCTAAGAAAGTTACAACATTCTCTTTTGTAAGTGTCCATACCAAAGTTTCAACAACGTGGAGGAGTTGTGGAAATGACAGAGAGGAAATTCATATAAATTTCCTATCTTTGTCCAAGGAGTTGCAACACCTAACACTAGTAAAAAATGACGAAATTAATGACTAGGTGACTAAAAATGTTAGTCACTGCAATTATTTCAAGTGAATTACTACTAAAATTGAGCAATTTTAAGTGAACGAACTAAAAATGACTAACTTAAATGACTAATTTAGTCTTGGAATAAAATATACGATTAGATAATTAGTGACTAAACTAAAAGCGACTAACTTAAATGACTAATTTAGTCTAGGGATAAAATATATGACTAGATAATAAGTGACTACACTGAAAGCGACTAATTTAAATGACTAATTTAGTCTAGGATTAAAATATATAACTAGATAATAAGTGAGAAAATTAATGATGATTAATGTAAATGACTATTATAGTCGAAGAATAAAAATATGTCCAAATAATAAGTACAACAAGTATATGATTTAGTCATTTATGTCAGTAATTTTTAATTGTGTCACTCTATAAATGCAAAATTTCAATTTTGGTACCGAAGTTAAATTTCACTATAGGTGTCTATGAATCCATTTGCAGTGTTAAAATTTTGAGACAAAGGGGTCTTTGAATTTATAGTCTTAAAATTATGAATACTCTTTTGTCTCTAAAGTTTAACACCGCAGATGGATTCATGTATAATTAACATAATTTCATGTATCATCTATCAAATTTACAGTAATGCATTCATTATAATTTTAGTAAAGGTAATATTAAGATAGTCAAATTAATATTTATATTTATATTTAATATTTGTCCATAAAGTTTAATTTTTAAACTTCATTGATTTATGTTAAAAGTGTGAGTTGTTTTAAATCTAAGGTTAAATCTTCATATTTAGATTTAATAAATAGATAAATATAACATTTCTTATGTTAAATGTGTGAGTTCATTTAAATCTAGTATTAAATCGTAATATTTACATTTGATAAATACTAAATAGATAAACCTAAAATATGTACTTATAGACCTATTTAGTAAATAGGTATAAAAATTTATTAATTTAAGCATGAACCGTAATTAATTTTTTAATGATGTATGAACCTTTATTTTTTTGTAAGCCAATGTTCTATTCATGTAGGAAAAAAGGAGTACATATAGCCACTTACAAAACAAGTGGTCTCACCCCGATTGGGTTTTTTGACAAAAAATTGCACCAGATGCAAAAAAGTACAAAAGTGAGACTAGGGACATTGTCCATAGATGGTTGGGCCAGAGGCACCAAAACACATATAAAACATAAAGAACACCAAATAGCATACTATTCCTTTGACGTGATGGATGCAGGGTTTTCTGAGGTTGTTCTTAGATGCATTGGAGGATAAAAGTCACACTGGCCATGCCCTTCAAAGTGCGCCAACCAAGTCTCCATATTTTCTACTTTCTCAGTGCATTTATTTTGGCCTCGCCAAACCACTAACAGTCTCTCCCAAAATTGGCACTTTAAATAGTGCATTCATTCCAATGTTGCCATCTACACTGCATTCTCCTCATGACAGACTATCTCAACTGTGTCCACTCTTTCCATCAGGATTTTGATAACTGCACGACATTTCTCTTGGAAACAATGTTGGATAACCTACCCCTCATTTACCTCTGATCAATCAAAGCCACGATTCCCTTGGCCACCACAACCTCCTCCACTTTGACGACTCTGCTTTTGAACCCTCAAACCCCCACCTCTACTATCCCACCGCTTACCTCCTCCACAACCCCCATGCGCACCCACATTAGCGAGTTGCGCATGCCCCACAGTCTTTCTACCCTGGCGTGGAGCTGCCATGATTATTTCTAAGTATGCCACCCCCATAGGTCCATGGATGACAGGGAGTGAGAACACCCACACAACACCGGGGGCTTCATAATTCGCCAAGGTCGAGAAACCCTGCCATGTGCAGAGTCTAGAGACCATACCCCCCACCGTAGAAAAAACAAACTGCCACCAAAGGAGCCAAATTTCGTCACCCACCACTGCATGGAAGCATAAAGACACCTCCCAATACCAGATAAAGACTGCCACCACCAAGAAAACGAAATACCATCACCTACAAAACTAACACAGAAAATTGAACAACAAACGATGACAAAGTAGCTGATGATTGAGCGTTACTTCCCCAGGGCAGTGACCAGCCTCCAAATTATCCATATAGATACCACACAAAAATCCACCAAACACCGTCCCACCCACATCATAGGGCATAGAATTTTGAAAATAAATTAGTTTTTTTCCACCACCCTCGAGGTTTCCTGGACTGCATATTCTAGCTTCCTCTCTTACCATGAAAAAAAAGGCACACCAAAAGCCAAGAAAAATGGAAACAAGTGAACTCACTTCCCTTCAACTTCCTATCCTCAACCCAGATTCAGAAAATGGATAAGAAACTAAGAATCAGGGACCTTTTGAACACATCGCACCAGTAAATGCCCATGATAAGCACACACAAGCCACTCCCTCTATAAACCATCCTGCGACGTTTACGCTTCCTCTTCAGAGGCCGCCATCAGGACCATCACCAAACCAGAGTGAGGAGTATAATGTCGAGTTCCCTCATCTTCCCTCGCCTTATCCTCTAAAATCCAATGCACAGTTATTTTTCACATGAATTTCCAGCACGAAGCTAGTAACAATCTCATTACATGCGTTATGGTGCAGGGACCGGGAGTACCGTCCCTCACCCTCGATCCACTTATATTTACTCATGCAATACATCTTCCATGTGTTTCTCAAACCTCACCCCCATCAGGGAGTCTTGTATGAACCTTTGTTAATTTAGTTATGCAACTTAATTAATTTTTTAATGGTGTATGACCTTTTATTAATTGTTTGATATGAACCTTGGTTAATTTTTAATGGTATTATGAACTTTTGTTAATTGTTTAGGTATGAACTTTATTTAATTTTTTAATAATATATAAATCTTTATTAATGGTTATAATTAAAGGTTTATATAAAAACTTTTATATAAACCACCTATATATGTTGTAAAAACCTTGCTTATTTATTTAGTGGGTTACACATCTATTTAACATTTCCTCTTTGTCTTGCAAAGTGGTAGTGCCAAGGATAGGGTATGAAATTTGATCAAGGAATGTTCACTAATTATTACCACTACAAATTTTCCTTCATGAATATTATCAAATGTCTTAAGTTTGAGTCACATAAATTCTCATGGTGCTTAAATTAATTTTCTAAACCTCTAATGGAGACTACAACCTTCCAACATCTCTAACTATACAAAAACTTCAACCCTTATTAGAGTCTTCTTAGACGTGAACTCATGCCTGAAGAAAAACATAACAATAGCATCCTGAATGTGCATGTTCATTCCCTCTTTTAATACCTCATTGAAACCACATTATCACACTTAAAATAAAATGTTCCCATCTTAAGGAAAATCACCTACTTTGCTTATAAAAATCTAAACTATGCCAATGACTAGTAGAGAACTTCATTTTCTCAAGATGAAAACATAAGGTCTTACAACCCCATTTGTGCAACAATTTGAATATATTTAACCTAAAGAAGGATATCTACCCTACTCCTTCCAAATTTGACATATGAATTTTAAGAAACTAACACATTTTTTTAACTATTAAATCCATTTACTATATACTCTATTTTATTTTCACCCATCTAATATGCAAGAACAAATATATGTTTTCAATACAATCAAGCTAAATTAAGAACTTGTTTCCTTCCAACATCACACATCTATTGTACATAAACTTTAATAGCACAATAATTACATAAAAATGTAACCTTAAAATTTATTATTTTTATTTTTATTATTATAATAAATACCTCATAATATCTTAGTGAAAAACATGTAAAAACATGTTAGTTTCTCAAATACAACTAAAATCAGATGTAAGTGAAAATAAAATATCGTATCTAATTTTTTTCACATTGTAAAATTGTAACACTTTTAAAATTTTAAGATTTAATTTTTCTTTACAATACTTGTCCTAACCACAACTTTTCATAGGGCATGAAAATGACATCTGACTTATGTCCCAACCACAAAATTTTCATAGGGCGCAAAAATGACAACTCAGAGAGTTGTGAATTATGACTTTACCACTAGAAGATCCAATATTGAATGCCACCATTGAAAATTCAGTCCATTGATGGCGCCAAGTTATGTTTCACAGTACAATTCCACTCCACATTTAATCTTCCAATATATAGGTGTACAAAAATCCCAGGTCTCTAGTTCAAAATCCATTGTTTGTTTTTTGCATCCAAGCTTGTATGTTTAGGCTTTAATCCTTATGATACATTTTGTTACTATTGGCAGGGATGGCATTGGAATTTGAAGAGTATGATAGACCATTTATCATACCAAAGGACCAGGAGTTGATGTTTAAGTCAAATAACATCTATTAAGGTTCAAGTTTTTATGAAGTCTAGGGGTTGCAGGTTCAAAACCTTGGTGGCATATATTTTCATTGTGGTTGGAAATATGTCTCTCCTTGAAGCAGTTTTCCTCCTCTCGAAATATTAAAAACCCAGTGAGTCCATTCCTAGATTTCTGTTCATATTTAAAATCACGAGACTACCATTTTGGTACAGATTAGACATTGTTTTATAATGTAAAAACTATCCGATTCTCGCTTCTGGACATGAAGTCGTAAATTAATAACAGAGATCAGTTTTATAAATTCCATATGAATCCCAATATAACGTTCCAAACTATTTTTCTATGGAAACCAAATCCCAAAAACTGAAATTTCAATCACACTATAATCAATATGGGTTGAGGCTTCCTCTCTCCGATAAAATCCCAAAGCTTGTTGAATCCATTTCCAGCCTCTTCCTAGAAGAGTGAAAGAATATCGGCCCTTGTTTGATGGATAAGTTGAAGGCGTGTCACATTGAGATGTTGTCAATGGAGGTTATTGCAATGATCCCTCAGGTGAGTCTGGCCTTTGGTGCAGTGATATTCGAGGAATATAATCCTGAAAATACCACATTTGATATCAAGTTGGAGAATTTTGACAATGGAATGAATATCGAGACCTGTTAGATGATTGGCACTAACTTTGATTTTTTTTGAAGATTCAACAGTATATCTTAGAAATAATAGTAAAATATCCACAATTCTTAGCTATTTTTCTACCATACAAGAGATATTTCATAGGGAATAAGCCTAGTGATTTCTTTTGAAATGGAAGGATAACAACAATTTTTTTTGGTAGTCATGGAATTTAATTCGATTTCAAATGATAATGTGAGAGAAGATTTGATGTGAGAGAAAGTCTTCTGGTTGCTGCTCTGTAGACTTGTCCGAAGTGTTGGAGGAAGTGGAGGACATCATGTTGGGAGGAAAACTAATACCAATGTTTTGCAAGAGACAATAAAGTGTCGTTCTAATGAGACCAGTGTAGGCATTACATTCAACCACATGATGTTCAACATGAGTGTGACCCAACTCTAGGCCCCAGAGAATATACCTAGCCAGTAAATTATGTACAACCCAGAGCGTGTCACCAATTCTTCATCTCTCAAATACTTCTAGGATAACTATATTATGCCTGATATCCTAAGGGATGTCATGGTCAAAGAGAATCATGTGGTCATCGCACTATGGAGAGGTGAGAGGGTGACCTTTTCCCTTACCACCATGTTGAACATGGCCTTGTTCCCTCACCATGACCGTGTGATGGAGAAGAAAGATGTTGGGGATGTGGCCTTAGATAACAACAATAATGGAAGCATGGTAAAGCCGACTTCCCTGAACCTCAGAGGGCCGCAAGGAGGAATGTAGGATATGGTGATCGAGTAGAGGAGTTAACATGGTGGCAAGCTTTAAGTTACATGTGAGGCTAGACATGATAATTAGCATTGAGAGGGTGCAGATATAGTGGGTTCGATTACTCTTTTGAAAATTTAAGTTATTCACATGTTGATAAGCAGGTGGAGTGATGTCGCATAGCTGCTAGTTGTTGATGGTGGTCATGCCAACATTAAATTACTTAATAAGGTGCAGTTGGCAAGTGAGCACCTCGATCTAGGTGGAAATTTCATAATTTAATTGTTGAAAATATTTTAAGACTTATAAATTTATATATACATTAAAAAACAAAATTCTACCTATTTTAAGATATATTTTACTAAATAAGAATCAATAAAATATTGCTTAAAAAATAAATAAATCATATATTTATACATTAAAAAATGATTTAAAAATTTCTAAATATATTTAACTAAATAAAAGTCAATAAAATATTATTTAAAAAATAAATAAATGATTTTGTTATTATTGAAGTCATAGTAACCCTTCCAAATAAAACGCCTACAAAAATAACTATAATAATAGAATGAACATTTTCTCAAATTCCATGATACCTTGATTGAATTTTTTTTCAACGTAATAAAATTTCATTCTACTATCAAGATCTTGAAGAAATCCAACGATATTAAATTATTCCCTGTTCTCCATGTCCCATGATGGCAAATTTTTTGGGGTGAATGGGGTTGGTTCGGGTTCGAACTATAATTTAAAAACAAAGCATGGTTGGGTTAGATGCTGGTGAAGGAAAATTTCAAGGGCTCTTTGTCCATTTATTTTCTTCCAATACTCCATTTGTGTTTTTTTTCATAGGGTTGAGATTGCGCGGGAGTCATTTTTCAAAGTGAAATTCTCAAATAGTTATCAATATCAAACAAAGGGTTTAATGTTTTATATTGTGTGGTTCATTGCATCAAGCTTGCATTGCAATATCACCCACAACAACAAATTCTACAGATCAAATCGAGTTTTGGGGTGTGGAGGTAAAACCTGGGGAGGTTCACAACTGTGATCATGGAGATCGTAAATATCTGTAATTATTGCAGGCAGCCCTCGGTGAGATTCAAAATGCAAAAGAAAGTGAGAGATTTCTCCTCGATGTTCCTGTTGATAACAATAAATTGTGATTGGTGCACTTACATATGGGAAATGCAACCATTTTTCGTTGGATATTAGGTTTTCTAAACCGTTCAAGCTTTCACAGAGTTACACTGCAAGAAGCATCATGCAGGTATATTTTGTATCCATATTTCAAAGATTTGAAACCGGTTCTATTTCCATCAAGAATTTAATTTTCCAGATGGGACCAGCATCTGTTGTTTGCAATTAAATCTAGTTCTATGTCTCTCTTTTGTATATGCTCAACATTATTGGAAGGGATTCCTTTTTCTTTCTTTCCCAAAGACCTCAAATGATAAAATCATTGGAGGGAGATGGGTCACATGAGTCTAAGCTCTAATGATTTCTTCCAGGGAGCATCGTGCTCCCAAAGAAATAAATTAGAATACAAAAAACACAGATGTGGTTTTCATAATGCTGTGAACCCCTAAATCCCAACGGAACATCTGATAAATATTTAGTGTTATAATTTCTAACTCCTATATTTTGTCTACAATTCTGTAGGAAATGCATCGAAGTAGTGGCATAAAATATATGATCAATACGTAAATAGTACAGTACCGCGTGGTCCATGACCTTACCCTTTCAAATACTGAGCTTACTGAATCTCTTCTGGAACCATTGCAGATAACCTGTAATGATCCTGGACATCCTCAATACCTGGGATACTAATTTGATGTCCACAAGGGCCATCAAGATCTCCATCCCTTTCCCTCTGGCCACAGTATCGAGCCTCTTTATCCAGAATCTCCCTCTACTTTCAAGCTCTCGCACCTTCAACTACGTACAATGGGTACTTCTCCTCATGAAATGTAGGAGAGTAGAGTTAGTGGGATCTTCTACCTCTTGACTTATGCACAAAAATTCAACATTTGGTGCTGCACCAAAATTTTGTACTTTTCATGGATTCCTCCATGATACAAACCAGCTGAGCTTCTGTTATTGTATTTTCTTCTGCCCCTGCTTCCTTCATGCAACCTTTGACCGAATCCCGAGACCTTCAAACTGATCATTCTCTAAGAACCTCTGCAACAAAACTTGAAAATACTAAAACTGATCTACCATGTGGTCATAAATCCTTCTCTGATCCATACAATGTAGCCTCTCAGAAATTTCTGTATTTCCAATGCAAAGCCTCCCAAGACAAACAAGTCTGGCTGACATACACAGTCTCCAGGTCCTGTTGCACTCTCTTCAAGGATTTGTGGGAACCATGTGTGACCATATGCTTGTTTAGAATATATCTCTTCAGCCTAAAATTCACCCCTTTAGGCTTTTGGGTTTCATGGCTCTGAAAAACTCCTAAGTCATGGGTCTACTGACTGTTAAGCTTATCCAAGAAACACATCCCCTCTTAGTATTTCTTGTAGAAAGCTTCAATATAATCCTCTTTTGGCTATGCTTTTCGGAATTATGATGGATAATCTGCAATTGAAGCTCCACTCTCACTCTCCCAAAAATTGGACTTGGCTAGATCACACTCGCTTTCTTTAGGTATGATAGATAGATTTCCCACCCCGAGTCTTCTTATTTCTGAACGAAGCTTCTCTACAAAAAAAATCATAATCTTCATCATCCTCATAGTCGTTTAGTGATGGGTTACCCATGAGTAGAAGCCTCATGACCTTAGTCCTCAATTTTTACATACTCATCATTATCCTCCATAGCTGATGCATATTCGTTAGGGAGTTGTCTTTAGTTTCAGAATATTCACATATTTCAAGGTAATTATAAATATTTTTCAAACTAAAAACATCATCTCACCACCATGGCACAGAAGAAGATAATTGCAGAACCAATGAGATGACCGATAACTCCCAGTAATAAATTAATTTAATGCTTGCAAGCCCTGATATGTGAAATTAATGGGAGGAATGACTTGGCCATAATTAGAACTGTGCACATTAGCCGATAAAGAAGTGGCTCGGTATACGTTATCCAAGCGAAGGCTTATACCCTCCATCACAATTTTTTTACAGTTTTATTGCTTCTTTCGTTGTCGAAGTGCCAGTGATGTCTATGTATGTCACGTTTGAACTTGAACAATGGAATTATGATTGTTGCATGGTTTTAACTGATTTTGGCATCAAGATTGAGGGGCATAGTAATATTGATCCATAATAATGGGATTCGAGATGTTAATCATGTTCAAATGTTGGAACATTATTTGTTGCGTATACCAAGAACCCCCAGCCATGTTTTTATGCGATCCATTTTCTGTGAAATTGAGAGAAGATCCATTAAAAACCATGTCTCAAACTGTATCTTCTGAATCCCTGATTCCAAGACTTCCAATACTTATTCCGTGCCCAGGCCCACAAACTACTTTGTTGATTTCGATTTCTGAGCTTTATGTAACTACATAAACACAATCATCTCCTATTGCAATTGTGCAATTCCGAATCAATACATGTCGAGAGGCTGAGACGTGAATTATATTTATATTTGGACTATCCCCGGGAGCAACAATTTCCAAGTTCGAATTGAACATGTGTTGACCAATCTATTTCAAAATGGATTTTTGGACTATCCTTGAACTTCAAATCTCTCAAATGTACATTTGAGATAGAATATACCATAAATTATGTGGGGACATTGTGGAAATTATGGTTTTTGTCTCGGTTGCAATCACCAACCCACCATTTCTGGGTTGTCCCATCAATAATGCCTCCACTCTCAATAGCTAATCCTTGGACCTTGGAGAACATAAGCCATTCATTGTGGTCTTGGAAGAATTTGGTAGAATATATTCTCCTTAGACTTGGCACCCAAGAAGAGGGAAGTCCATGTTATGGGATGCATCCTTACTTTGGGAATTCATCGAGAGTAAATGGATATCTTATTGACATTCCATGCAATTTTTGGGAGATAGTAAGGCTAGATATTTGTCAAGTTAATTAGTGGTCAATAAATAGTCATTCCGCAATTGATGGCACGTTCTATTAGTGGTCGTAGCTTGTGTAATATAACTTTACATAAATGATTGTTTTAAGATGGCTTCGAGGATGAGAATCATTACATCTGATTATGCAACACGTTGTGTCTGAAAATGTTTGCACTCTGGAGAAGTTGAATTGGAATAGGGGAAAGCTTGTTTGCTGCAACCATAAATATGACATTATTTTAGACCAAGGATCTTACTAAGCTAATTTTTGATATTTCAAGATTCTTTTCCTATTAGTTTTCAATGTTCTAAAATGTGTTGTTATCAAAATTTGACTTTTGAAGCCAATGGTATTTTTGTTTTAAAATTACATCTCTAGAAAATATTTTGTTTTTTGGACATTTAATGTAGTTATAGTTTATAAGCTTCAAATTCCATGAGCACTGATTATAATTTATTTCACTTATCATATATTGGCAATTTTAAATTGCATCATAATGCATGCCAATCATATAAATAGTCAAATTTTAATTTTAGGATCCTATATTGAATTGTGGAACAAAATTTTGTATTTTCATATTGAACTATAGTGTTCAGTGTGTCTGTTTCCATAATTCTATTTGAAATTGACAATAACTAAAGGGGTTGGTCAAATTTGAAGGTTGTTGCTACCTTCTATTGTTGGTCACAGAGTCTGTTTGATTTTCTGTTTTCAATTTATTTGCATGAAATTGTTGGGTTCATAAGTCATTTTTTTATTAACCTTGTTAGTTCCCAAATCATGTTACCATAAATGGAATGGCAGGATATTTTTCCAAGAGATGGTCAAGAAATAGAAGGAGTATTTAATAAAATCTATAATATTCTTTTAGATTTACCATAATACACAATAACATTCAGTACTATCATGGGAAATGAATGTTTGGATGTAAGTTTGGTTGCATTGTAGGAGTAAGGCTTTACTTTAGAGTAGCCTTGAGCTGAGTTGTTGATTGGATTATTTGGACTATAAGGAAAAATAATTATTTTTAACTTTGTGTTTAGATTATACATGAAAATAAAAAATTCTAACATTTAATAAAATCACAAATCTCACATTCTTTTATACCAATTTTTTTTCTTTCAAGATTCTTTTCCTAGCAGTGACGATTGAGTAGTCTATGGATGGAGGAGAATCGAGATTAGAACTTGAAGGTTTGAGTGCTAGGTGGGGAAGTTGTTGCTATAGATTGTGAAGACTTGAAGAGTTTCCATTGTATAATGCAAATTTTTCATGACTTGCTTGTAAATTGAAATAATGAAGACTCAACATATTGTTAGGATTGTTACCATGTCTTTTGAGAGGATGTATTAGAGCATTGACCATTAAGTGGATTTACGATTTCAAATGGGAGGTTGGATGATAAAAATGGTAGTTAGAGACACCTAAAAGTTAAAATCCCCAAATATTTGTGCTATGTGGAGTAAGGATATAGATAAAAATTAATGACTATAACTATAGGTAGAACCAATTCTCACTCGATTGGAAACTATGCTTGATCATATTTTCCAAACTTGAAAATAACATATTCAAAAATATCATAGGATCATATCAACATATATCAAAATTTCCAAGGAACATGGCATGAAGTTGTGAACTAATATGGACAAAGTTCAATTTTTCCATTATTAAGAGTCAAATCCAAAATCATGTTTCAAAATATGATAATACACAACAAATATAATAGCTTAGGAATAAGTGGAAAAGAAGGCCCTCATCCTTTTGTGCAGTGTTGCTCCAATTGCATGAACTTATTTTTTTGGATATACTAGATATTGGGCCTCTTAACCTTGCTAAGCAGTCCTTTTAAGGTTGCACCTAGGTTACCCATGTTAATGATACTAAGGTAGATGTCTAGTATGTGAAACTAGTCATGATATTGGTTTGTCTCATCAATCATAGTTGATTTTTTCTAAAAGTGATTGGGTCAAGCATATGTGAAAAAAAAAACTTAATATTTTCAAGATTTGTTTTTAATTTTTTCCCTAAGTATTGACAATATATACAAATACTGATAAATTCCAAACTAGTATTGGAAAATGAGGACATGAAACCAAACTGCCATTTTGGTGACAGACATAGTGGTTGGGTTGAAGTGTGGGAACTGTGGGATAAAAAAAGGATCTATTCTTCCCTAGAGGACCCTCTTCAAAAATTTTGGGACAGTAATACAGGTAAGAAAATTGAATAATAAAGAAACCTTCACAGTATAGATACACTTCATGGTAATTTTTTTTCGAGTTTGAATAGATCCACTTGTACAGTTCTAATATAGGTGTTGTGAATGAGACTTCAGCGCATGTGATTCATAGAAAGAGAGAAGGTTTGTGACCTATTTCTTAGAGAAATCTACCATTGTGACCTTTATAGCTTGGGCTCATAAGGAAACATGCACATTTAAAGTCCATGCTAATATAGGAAATTTATTTTCCACACGTTTTGTGGTTTTTTCTTGACCCAATAATTAATGAAACCTATGATTAATAGCTCTTTGGAAATTTTAAATATTGTAAACTTGATTACAAATTATAGTCGTTGAAGTGGAGGGGTTTATTTGAGACCTTATCCTTGAAAGAAATAGTCTCTGAGGATGAAAAAACACGTTTTCCCATCACTCCTTTTTCTAGGCACAACACCAAAATTATAATAGTGTCTTTGCATATGTTAGAAAATAGATAATAGTCATCAAGTTGGTTTCCTACAAACAAAGTTATTGTTGGTCCACAAGGATCCACCAAGGATCATATGCATGAGCTCTACTTTTTTCTTTTTATTTACTATAAAATCAAGAAAGTTCACCCAAAATATTAAATTTTTCCATATGATATACTTGACAATAATTTGAAAGCTTCCTTTTATTTCAAAGCCCTCTCAAATTAAGGTCCCCTAGCATTTCCATTGTTACCAATTTTTTTTCCAAATACTTTTTGTTCAAATATTTTGTTGAACAATTTCCATGCAACCTCACATCCAAAGGAAATATTTTTTTTTTGGCCTAATTGATCTTGATTGAAACGTGTTAACTATCGATCTACCTATGAGCACATCCAAGAATTTTACTTTACCATACACCTAAGAACACATCTAAGCCATTTTTTTTTTCTTGGACTATCACGTTAGTCCCTAAAGAATAGTTTGGGTTCTTCCATTGCTAATAGAAACAGTCATAGAGCTCTTTCCATATGAGCCATGTTGACATATTTTCAAGTTTATTTGTGTATGCGAGTTCCTTTGAGAAAAATAAAACCAACAATAACCTAGTCGCCTCTGTTTGCACTACCTTTAATATCTAACACTTTATGATTTCCACATCAAGACATTCCTTCATTGTGCGAGGCAAGGGATGTGTTGAATAGTCAGTGAATAGTAAACACCCCAATATTTGTGGTGTTCTTGGCCTTAATATCTTTAGTAGAAGCCTTAGAAATTTACCTTCGCCTAGAGGAATAACCATAAAGCTATAGGAAAGCTTTGTAGTCACTCCCAAAGTTCCCTCTATGACTCGGGATCATAAGGAAACATGCTCATTTAAAGTCCATGATAATAGAGTTCATTTCTTTGCAATAAGTTTTATGGTTTTATCTTGATCTCTTAATTAATGACATTTATGATTAATAACTCTTTAGTAAAGTTTAATATATTGTAAAATCGATTACATTAAATTATAGTATTGGAGTGTTAATACTCTAATATTATGCACTTGGATAATTCATTATATTAAAAGGTACCCCTTCAATGGTATTTTATGGATGTCTTTGAGAAAGTAGCATTCATGGGACACCTACCCTAGTGGTAAATATGTGTCCTTGAACCACATGTGTAGGTATGTGTATGTGTGTGTTAAAGTGGTTTCCAATATGAGGATGAGTTCATTACCCTTAAGATGCATTATCCAGTCACTTATAAATATGCACATTTAGATTGGGTTACTTGTTACATGGATGCATTTAGTTTGATCTATAAATATTTTTATTTGCCCCAAATTTTCACAACTTCATTGTGCTTTTAACAATTTTCATTATAGAATAAGACAAATTTGTATGGTTAAAATGTATTGCACACACACATTTGTCATTTCCTCTGAAGGAGCCAAATTTCTTGGATAATGATACATAGGATTGAATTGGAAAGTTAAATGGAAAAGAAAAATTGGCATCATTTTGACATAGCTAACATAAGTTTCTCCGAGACATGTTTGGATTTGCAAAGAAAAAGAATCGAGTGCTAAAAATGTTATGTGTTATGTTATTTTTTATAACTTATTTTCATTTCAAACATTTGTGCAAAAATTTTCAGCTGATAGGTACCCCAATAAGAAATTGAGCACAACAACATTAACAATTGTAGATTCAACATGTATGATTAGAAAAGTTCGTATGATTCCTTCCTATTATCACTTTGTCCTTATTTTGATGCATGAGAAATAACCATTTAGGTTGACCCTAAGTAACACCAACAGAACTATTGAATTTACACCATATGAAAATACTTGAATTCTATTGATGGAAAAATAATTGCCTCTTTTATTATTCGAAGCATCCATTGTATCTATATACTGTTCATAAACATAAAATTTTTAAAAATTGGAGTGAAAAAATATCTTGAAAAAATAAATAATTAGATCATACTAGAAATCCAAGAATCTTCAAATTATTAATGACACCATTGCGAAAAGATGCAGATAATGGGCGTTTAACACATGCCCCAATCTTAATAGAATATAAAATTTTAAATGATTGGTTTCATGTAAATGTAATCCAAAACATGCTATATTGTGATATGTGTATGCACATATTTTCTCAAGCTCCACACAGAAGAAGGTTTGAGAACTAAGGAAAAATATTTGTGATGTTACTTGTTTACAAATTTGAGAAAGTCTCAAGGGTTACAATCAAAATCTAGAAATTTTGTTTCCTAGTGGAATGTGAGATATTCTGGGATTTGTATAATGCTTCAATGCTTGTTTAGGATCTAGGAAAGTGTGAATGAATAAAAGCTTTCTTTCATTGTTCTATTTTGGATTCCCATTCTCTCTAAGTTATCAAAGGCAAGTTAAAACCTGATTAGACTAAGGGACAACATATTCCATTGCCAAACTTTAACCTTACTCGGAAGTGCACTACACTTGTTTGATACTTCCACACATTTTGAGGGCATGCCAATAGAAATGTCATTGTTGTTGGATAAACTGACGTTGGTTAGTTTTAGAAAAGTTCTCTTTGTCAAATATGTTGTTTTCATGAAGCAATATTTCCAAACAAGAGGATAAAGACTTGGCATGTCTAGGACATAGTGGTGTTATTTCTTGCTTTTATTTGTGATTTATTAGCATTCCACCACTAATAACTTCATTACGTAGTTGTCTATTTAGTAGTATATTAAAATAGTGACTTGTTAAAGGAAAATGATTCTAGTTTTTTTGAACGTCATAAATTGGAAGGAAATCTAGCTTTGAATTAGAAAAATGGAACATATTATGAAAAATATGTGTTTTGATCAAATACAGGCCCGTTTCCTGATATTAAAAAAAACAGTCATGACAATAAACAACGATTTTGGACATGATGAATTATAGAAATCTCTAGCTCAAAAAAAAGTTAGAATATTCAGTTTTGTCTGCATCAAAGAAATTTGAATGAGTAACCTTAAGTTTTCTTTGAATATTTATAGAATCATTTTAGAGATTCTAAATGGAAATTGTGTTTGCTAATCTTTCTCAATTAATTACAGGGAAAACAAGGGGCATACATAATTTGTTGGCTTATGGGAATTGGATTCCTTTTCCCTTGTAATAGTACATTGATAATTGAAGATTACTATATTGAAGCTATATTCTCGCTTAGTATCACAATTTACATAGTCTTGTCTTATTCTTTTTTAGTTTCTTGTTGTAATCATGTGTCAACAATACTTTTCTCTACCCATTAGATTTATACTTGTTGAGAATTTGGAGGGCTGGTGATTAATAGAAAATTCTCTTCTTGATAATTAATTGTGAGCTTACTTATGTATTCTCTTATTTAGCTTAGTTAATATTTCATGAAGTCAATTATCAAAGTACACGAGACACACAAGTTAGGCTCCTAGAGCCAGGGCAAAACCTCTCCCTCTTGGAGAGGAAAACCCACAAATAATTATTCTTATAGGAATTCAAATGACAAGTACCATGACCAAGACTCAGACCCCTAACCTAGATATGCTTCCAAGACCTTGTCACAACTTATTCAAACTTAACTCTTCTCGTCTACACCAATCTCCATTGTTCTGCATTGGGACTAGAGAAATTACACTTCTTGATGCTCAGTCAAATGTAGGGACAAAATTATCTTCACTTGTAACTGAATTCCTTGAAATTTAGTTAGGAAGGTAAATCTTTGATTTACCTTCCTCACTTTCTCCCACGTTTAGATCTGCCTTTCTTTTTATAATCGTTGTCTTGACTTCATAAAATTCTTCCTTTAAGCAGACTTCCCTTAACTTTATCTTACATGACCTTTTCTTAATTCTGGAATTACACATCAAACAAAAATAGTATATACGCATCCTTTTCCTTGCTTTAGGGTCCGAGATAGGTACTGAGACAACGTTGATAAGTCCACACATTATATCCTGTACGCATCTCTTGAAGTTTTCATTTCATACATAGTAAAAACCGCACTGTTCTCCACAATGCCTTACCTTATATATATGCACTTTCTCACCTTAAAATTTCGCACTTCTCTTCCTTTTGAACCTGCACTATTTTTTGTCTTTCATCCACACTGTATTTTCAGATAGATTCACACTTACTTCTTAGAGATGTCCACATACTAATCTTTAATATATCTTCATTATAATATTAGATACATCCACATCATAATATGTATGATATCTGTATTTCTTACTCAGTGATGTCCACATTCCTTAATTAGTGATGTCCATTGTAGGTTTAGTGCAATTCACACTTTTTGACTAAGACATATCCACATTACTTGCTTCCTATCCCATTCTCCGCATTATATGCTGTCCCTTTTCGGCATTGTAGTTTAGAGGTAACCACATTGATTTCCTCAGTTGTGACCGCATAGCATATGTGTGTGTATATATATATATATATAGATATAGATATATATAGGGCACATCTTCTTAAGCAAGCCGACCATATAGCTGTGAGTGAGGCCGACTAGATAATGTTTATCTAAGCGTTGATGAGGTACATCATTTCTTGCATTTTGAGGCTTTTCTTTCATCATTTCATTAAGGACTATTGTGAGCTTCTTTCACAAGGTCCTGTAGCATATAACTAGACTAGATTTGACACTTAACTCAAACCTAATGAACACTAAGAAGAAGTCCATCTACTTAGTAAAATCTTTCTCATGAAACCCACGAAGCAAGTACACCAAAAATACACTTTATTATCTTTGTCTTCTTATTTTCATAAATACATATTTACATAGCCAACATGAAGACCGACCTAGTTACACTTTTCAACACTCCCTCTTAACTAGGGAGGTATTCATACAAGTACATGGCCACTTTCAAATTGAAGAATCTCATAAGAAGAATCAGATTGGTAATCACATTTGTATAACATCACATCAACTAGCAGTGTCCTAGTGCAAGGCCTTGACTAACAACCCCATCTCTCAACGAGACAGTGGACTACAATGCTAGTGAGACACATGACTAATAGAAAACATAGTCATTGTCTCTCCAAGGTACATACCCCACCTAGGTTTTCCCAGAGTATGACCTTCTTGGACTATTCTTCTCTTGGGTAGCCAACCCTCAAAGAATATCGGTATGTGACTACCCTTATATTGAATGCCCTATGTCATTCTCAGAGAGTTTAAAATGCCAGATGATTACCCAATCCTCCATTTTGTCTTCTAGGTGAAGACCAGAATGATGTGTCTATCCATTTTCTCCACATGGCCTTCACTAAGACTTACGGCTATTAGTCCTGGTCTAGTGCATGAAACATGTAATAGAGAATCACATAGGTCACTCCCTCTCAACACAGGAAGGACATATTTCAAGTTTATTCCAAGCAAGAAACTTACCACCAGGCTCCCTATCAACCAGGGTCTTGCAGAAAAAATCTATCTACTCATGAAAAATTCTTCCCCTCGATGTCATGGTTTTGATATTGAGGAATCTTCAACTTTTGGCTTCATAGGGCATGGATCATCCATCACTTTCAGTCACAAGTCATGTCCACTATCAGAAAGTGATTCATCAGTCTTTCTCATCTGGTCCACCATTATTCCATGTTGCTTTCCTTCGAATCATCTCCAAGGATCATACATCCTTTCCCATGATTAGCAGCCCTACACAAAATCATCCAGATAAACATATACATATGAAATTTTAAAACAAAAGTTACCTCAGTGAAGATATTTCACCATGATGTCTTCCTATAGGCATCGGCATCCTTCATACATATTGACACATCTCCTAATGATATGTTTTTCCAAGGGTCTTCTTCTTTATCGGACTTCCGTCAAAGTCTACATATCTTCCCAGGAGATCTCCTAGTCACATCTTCTTGAACTCTGGATGATAACTGCCTCTTGACATGGTTGCATTTCATGATCTCTTCCTTTCTGCACATTCTCCATTTCCAAACTTTCTAGTTTCTCATTTATATATAACCACCTCATATTCCATGAGGACATATTATGTTGATTTCATCTGTTAGTGCACCGAGAGATCCTTCTTCTAAATATAGAAGTCTGCAACCATATGAAATTACTTCACAACATACAATGTCAGAATATAAGTATATACATACCTCATACCTTTTTACCTTGAGTCATCTTGTAGAATTTTTTCTAGAATGAAGAGATTCATTCTCTTGGCCTTCTCCATCACCATGTCATCACATCTCAGAATTCTGTTTTTTATGATGACCCTTGATATTGATGTTTGCCTTCCATCAGTATTGTTATCAGAGAGGTTTTTTAGGAATTTTTTTACCAAGAACTCCTACCATTCTTTGATCAGGATGCTACACTGCTTCTTATCATAAAACCAACATAAATCACTTAAAGGAGAAGATGATCTTGATAATAGTGGAGATCCCTCACTTATTCTTTCTCATATTTCTTTGCATCAAGTTCTTCTCTCATTTCTAAGACATGGGCTTCTTCCCTATTTCTCTTCTCCTTTTCAAATTTTGGACAATCTATTTTATAATGCCCAAATTCATCATATCCAAAGCTTCATGCTTTTTCCATACTATTCTGAGGACCAAAGTTATTGAATCTTCCTTCCTGAAGTGAAGGTTTCCCATTCTCTTGGCAGAGCATTCAAAAACAATATAGTCATCTCAGAGTCAAACATTAATTATCCTAATTCCTGCAGTTGATCAGAGAGATTTCTTCTCCTACAGTACTCACAAAGAATAGCTCCACCAATTTCTCATATATTCCTTTTTGATGATTTGATACATCGGATATGAGAGAGTATTTTAAGGATTCTGTAATAATCCTTTGGGCTCTTATATATCCATTCATGTATTTCACATGACTTCATTTTCCTTGTTTGAGATAGTGGCTTTCTCCTTCAGCAACTTCGTTGATGATGTTTTGAAGATGAAATCAAGAGTTTCTTATAAGATATAAATCTTCAATGTGGATGTTCTTGAATCCTTGATGGTAAAGGATTACTTGAATGAGTTGATATAGTTAGATAGTTTTCCTTGAAAAATGATTTTTTTCTTCAACCCAAACTTTGATCTTTGCTTCTTGTAGTGTCTCCTTTGTCAAGCAGCCCTTATGTTCAGCACCTTAGCTCTAATACCATGTTGAGAATTTGGAGGGCTAGTGATTAAGACAAAATTCTCTTCTTGATAATTACTTGTGAGCTTACTTATGTATTCTCTTCTTTAGCTTAGTTAATATTTCATCAAGTAAATTATCAAAGTACATGAGACACACAAGTTAGGCTCCTAGAGCCAGGGAAAAGCCTCTCCCTCTTGGAGAGGAAAACCCGCAAATAATTCTTCTTATAGGTCTTCAAATGACAAGTACCATGGCCAAGACTCGGACCCTGACCTAGATATGTTTCCAAGACCTTATCACAACTTCTTAAAACTTAATTCTTCTCGTCTACACCAATCTCCACTGTTTTTCACTGGGACTAGAGAACTTGGTCTCAAAATTATACTTCTTGAAGCTCAGTCAAATGTAGGGACATAATTATCTTCACTTGTAACTGAATTCCTTGAAATGTAGTTAGGAAGGTAAATCTCTAATTTACCTTCCTCACTTTCTCCCACCTTTAGATCTACCTTTATTTTTATAATAACTATCCTGACTTCATAAAAATTTTCCTTTAAGCAGACTGAACTTAACTTTATCTTATAGGACCTTTTCTTAATTATGGAATCACACATCAAACAAAAATAGTATATACACATTATTTTCCTTGCTTTAGGGTCCGAGATAGGTACTGCGACAACGTTGATAAGTCCGCACATTATATCCTGTACGTAGCTCCTGAAGTCTGCATTTCATACATAGTAAAACCCAAACTATTCTCCACGCTGCCTTACCTTATATATATGCACTTGCTCATCTTAAAATTTAGCACTTCTCTTCCTTTTGAACCCGCACTATTTTTTGTCTTTCATCCGCACTGTATTTTCAGATAGATTCACACTTACTTCTTGGAGATGTCCACATACTAATCTTTGAGATATCTGAATTATAAAATTAGATACATCCACATCATAATCTATATGATATATGTGTTTCTTACTCAGTGATGTCCGCATTCCTTAATTAGTGATGTCCGTTGTAGGTTTAGTGAAATTCACACTTTTTGACTAAGACATATCCGCATTACTTGCTTCCTGTCCCATTCTCTACATTATATGATGTCCCTTTTCGACATTGTAGTTTATAGGTAACCGCATTAATTTATTTAGTTGTGGCTGCATACCATATGTGTATATATATATAGGGCACATCCCCTTAAGCAAGTCGACCATATAGCTATGAGTGAGGCCGACTAGATAATGTTTATCTCAATGTTGATGAGGTACTTCATTTCTTGCATTTTGAGGCTTGTTTTTCATCATTGCATTGAGGATTGTTGTGAGGTTCTTTCACAAGATCTTGGAGCATATAGCTAGACTAGATTTGACATTTAACTCAAACCTAATGAACATCAATAAGAAGTCCATCTACTTAATAAAATCTTGCTCATAAAACTCATGAAGCAAGTACACCAAAAATACACTTTATTATCTTTGTCTTCTTCTTTTCATAAATACATAATTACATAGCCAACATGAAGGCCAACCTAGTTACACTTTTCAACACTACTAACCAGTTTTATTGTTGAAGTGTCACTGCTTCTTAGAGATAACTAGAGGAAGTGATACAACTACAAAAGTGGAGCATGATACATTCTTAGTATAAATTGATAGCTCTGTTGTGTTTATTTGTGACATTTTATTTGCTTTGTTTATACAGGTCATCTTGCCACATAGTGGCCACTATTTCCCAACTAAAGAAAACTTGTAGGATTTCTTGCTTTTATGGGGGAAAATGACATTAACAATATGGCTGATGTTGAGGTATATATCATATAAATCCTTTATAGTCTACTTTAGTTTATATTCTAGTGTTCATCGAATTTCATGTCTTATACTCTGAATTGTAACTTTTTTTGTTTTCTTCTTGTAGAAAATGGACTCAGTATTGATGGTAAGAAGCAAGGATTGAAGAAAGAGGGCAACAACAACACTAGAGTGACAAAGAGAGAGAAGTGTACTCATCTAGTGGTACCTATAGAGCCAATATCCCACATAAGACACACACATAAAGACTAATGATCAAGTTTTCAGAGTTAGTGAATTCACTTGCAATTTCTTGGCAAGATCATGATAATGTTTTGAAGTGATGAACAATATTTTATCTGTAAATTGTACTCCAACCAATATTAAGTTGAAAACTCATGTTGTAATACTTGAAATTTTATATAATACAATTTATGTGGTTGGAATTATTTATAGTTGCACTTGATATTACTTGGTATTGTAATTAACATATGTAACTTTGCATTTTCATATTAGATGAACATATAAATTGTGTGACATTTTTTTTAAATTTAGTTGCAAAATCATACTAATTAATTTATGTTGATTAATAATGAACACATAAAATCAATCTAAAACTATTAAAATAGTATTTTATATTGATTAATGTTGAACATGAATAAAATGAATATATGACTAAATTAGTCATTTATAATGATTATTAATGAAAGTAAATGAAATGAATATAAACTACTAAATTAGTCGTTTATATAATGAATAAATGACTACTGCAAATGATAAATTTGTGAATACAATTGACAACTACATTTTGCATATATACGACTATTAGTAGCTAATTTATAGTATCTTATAACATGACTAAAATTTAGTCATATTTTTTTGGTCATTAATTGGTTTCAAACGATGACTAAAATTTGCATATATATGACTATTAGTAGTTAATTTATAGTATCTTATAACACGACCAACATTTTAGTCATATTTCTTTGGTCATTAATTTGTTTTCTCAAGTCATCATATAGAAATATATTTTTTGTATATTTGGTCATTAATTGAGACAATTAATGACCAAATCAATGATTAAATCAATGACCAAATTAATGATCAAATCAATGACTAAATTAATGACTAAATCACTGACTAAATGAATGACCAAATTAATGACCAAATATACAACTAGACGACAAAATTCAGATAACTAATTAATGACTAAGCTAAAAATGACCAAAAGTTGGTCGCATTATAAGATACTGTAAACTAGCTACTATTGGTCACCAACTGAAAAATAGTCGAATATATGCAAATTTTAGTCCTTGTTTTGGTAACTAATTATCAATTTTGTACTAGTGCAAGTGTTAGCTGAAAACACTTGTTGTGGGGTTGTAATTGGTGTTGCAACAACATGAAGGAGTTGCAACCATGGACTTTTTCTCTTGGCTAAAAGTGTTAGCATGGAAGATGACAATTGAAAACATGATGCATAAGAATAAGTGTAAAAGTGGCGAAAAAGAGATTGTTCATACCTACACCAAAAATAAGGTAATAATAGATTAAAAGACATAAGGAAGGAATGCAAAGTGGAGGAATGACATCAAAAAAAATTACGAGTGTGTGTTGAAAATCTGTCAATTTAAACTCCTATACTCAATAGACAAAGCATCAATATGAATGAATATATTAAATTACTAGAAAATAATAATACGAAATTAAAAATAAAAAAAAGTAATGAATAATAAGAAAATTTAATAATAATAAGTTAAATTATATAATATTAATATAAAAATAAAAAACCATTACTTTTAATGAAAATGACATACAACAATAATAACTCTAGCCATTATATATTAAAAATAACAACAATCAAATAATAAATTAAAATATTTAATATTGATATAGAGATATGAAAACAATTATTTTAATAAAAATGACATGAAACAACAATTATTAACGATGTTGACAATGAAAACCATTGTAACCAAGAAAGAAAATGATAAAGAGAACCATTATAGAAACTTTCATCTGCTTGATTTATGATAATAAACCAAAATGATATATTTATTAGGAAAATATATAGTTTAATACATTAAGGTATGAAAATTATTTTTAATATAGTTTATATAATAATTTTATATAGTATATGTTAATATAATTTATAACTATAGTCTAATCTATATATGAAATGTTTTTTTCACAATATGTTTTCGCATCATAGATTTTTTAAAATTTAAGTTTAAATTGATTTATTTGTATAATTAGAGTGTTTTAAGGGTTGTTCAGTGTGTTCCATCTATTTATGTATTAAAAAATACATTTTAAAAAACAGAAATATTTTTTTTTTTGGAAATTGTTTTGTTGTATTCTCATGAATTTTTTTATTTCATCTATAATTTAGACTCCATCAAATTTATATATCATTTTATTATGATTATATTATTTTTGGTATCAATATATTGATTACTACACCAAATTTATATATCATTTTATTATGATTATATTATTTTTGGTATCAATATATTGATTATAATTTATTCTAGTTGAATATAATTAAACATGATTAAAAATGTTCAAATTATGGTTTAAGTTTAACATATTATTAAGATTGATTATGCCCATACAACAAAACCATTTCAGCATATAATTTAATAATATTTAAACTCTAATAAGTTTAGTTAATGTTCATAACTTTATAACAATATATTAATAGTTATACATTAATATATTAGTAGCTATACATTAATAGGTATAATTATACATTTATAACTATACATAAAGATAATTATACATAGTCAAAACTATACAATGACATATATAACATGGTAGAATTTATAGGTAAACATTAATAAACATTAACACACATTAATACACATTGATACAATCAATAATAGATAAAAATTTGATGTTGCAAAATGGCACACAAAATCAATGTCACATTGTGCCATTGCAATGTGACGAATAACAAATGACATAAAGGGAACAATAGGTGATCTCACAATCTAACAAATAATAAGAGACATAGAAATTATACCAAAAAATGATGTCATAGGGTTAACATGGTTAACCATGTTGTTGCATTGTGACATACGATATCACAATGTGATGAACAACACATGACGTCACAATGTGATGAACAAGAAACAACGTCGCATTGTTACAACATAAAAATGTAATGAACAACAAATGTCGTTACAATGTGATTATAAACAATTGGCATCATAAATTGACTAACAATAAACAACTTTGCAATGGGATGAAAAACAAATGACATTGAATTGTCACATACCATAAATGTCTTAGCAATTGGACAAAAAACAATGCTACAATGTAACGACATCGACTGTAACGAATATCGACATTGGAATGTAACGAACAACAACAATTGTTAATCATGGTCCATTGTGTTTATCTAAGTCAACCATGACTGACACTTGGCAGACCATGGTCAAGCATAGTTAATTGTACCTCGAACATGTTCAACATGGTCAACTAAGGCTAAACATGGTCAATCAATATTCAATAATGGTCAACATGGTTAACCAAGGTTAATTTTTGTTAACCATGGTTAGCATATTTAACCATAGGACACATGTCCATCATAGTCAATAATGGTAGACCATTCTTATCTACAAGTAAATTTTGACATCTCTAATTAGACATGGTCAAGCATGGTCAATGAATTGTGCATAGTTGACCACTTGACCATTGTTTGCCATGGTCAATAATGGTCACCATTGTCAAACATGGTGATTCATGAACAAACATGATCATGCATGGACAACAATAGTAAACCATGGTTAATCATAGATAACATGGTCAACCATGGTCAAGTGTTTAGCCATGGTAAACCTTAGAAAACATGATCAACCATGGTCAACACAATCAGCCATGGTTGGCGATACTCAACCATAGTAAACCATCGTAAACCATAGGGAACCATTATCATCCTTCGTCTACCAAATTATATTATGTACGACATGCATAACATTTACAACCATGCTCAACCATGGTTAGTTATAGCCTTTTATGGGTAACCATAACCAATGATAGTTAAACATGGCTTATTTATTTTCTATTGTTGATCCCTAGGCCATGATTGACCATGGTTAAATGGTCAACCATTATTAACCATAGCCTTTCATGTATAAACATAAGTAATCATAGTTAAACATGGTTAACGGATTATCTAAGTTTGACCATGGTCAACAATGGTCAACCATGAATATGGTTTACCATGGTCAACCACAGGTAACCATGAACACACCTCGACATGCATGAAAAACCATAGTCAACCATGTTTAACCCTAGAAATCATGGTGAAGTGGTTGAACATGGTTGAGTGGAAAAATCATGGTCAAATGGTTAACCATGGATGATTCATCAATCATAGTCAACCATGAGAAATAGTGGGTACCCATCATCAATGACAATTGTTATGAATAAAATAGTTGTTATCTCAATGATAATATAGTGATTAACCATGGTCAGCTGTGGTCAACCATGGTGACTGTCATGGTGGAAATTTATAGGAAAATTCAAATCCTTCTTCCCTCTCTTGGTACATTTGTGGATGGTGACCCAAGAGAGAGGGTTGATTCCTTTGTGTGTTCACTTGATTCCTTTTTGTGCTCACTTGAGGTCCAAGGTGGCATTAGGTGGTTGTCCTTGGGCGGCCTCAAGTGGAGGATCATTTCCTGAGGTGCGTCAAGTGGTCCCGTATGGTGACTTCTACCACTCCCAGGATCGTGCAGATTTTTGAGGGAAAGGCACGCAAAAGCACGCCTATCGAAGGAAAGTGAGAGAAAAGGTGCATTTTCCTGTGTATTTGGTGTGAAATTTGATTTTTTCCTCTCGCCCTTAGAAATTTTTAAAATTTTCAGATCCTCTAATGTTTCTCATCCCTATAAATCCTTTTGCTTGACATTTAATAATGTCATTTTCGCTTGTCCGATTTTCCAGTGATAACAGTTGTCCCCAAGTGTGTGAGGTCTAGGAAGAATTATGTCGATGAAATACATTATAGTTTCTTTTTTGTGTAACCTGTGTTGAGAGAGAGAGACCTTCGTATAGCCCAAGGTTGGAAACCACTTACAATGGGTAAAAGAATGACCATGTCCTATTGGAATCCTGCAATAAATAGTATGATACAATTTTTCTACGAGGCAAGCATGTCCCATTCTCGTAATGCTTTGGCTAGCTAAAAAAATCCATCTAACAGACAAAGGTTTTTTCTATGTCACTGATATGGTAGTGATCTACTGATTTGGTTGATGACAACAATTGCTGATGCCCTCAGGGGCATTTTTTATTTGACAGTAGGTTGAATGTGGTGCACGCATGCGTAATCTTGGTATGGAATATAAATGCTCATTGTACGCATGGATGTATGACTGTGACCTTCCTGTGTAAGAATTGCTGAAAGAGATGCTTATAATGGAATGGGTCTTCGATGAATCTGGGAAAAGTGTAATGGTTGTAAAGTACGATACCATCTTGACATGAAATCTTGTGTTGTAGTCGAATGTCAGGAAGATCGATGACATCTATGGGAAATGATGGCTCCCACAGTGACACCCGAGGATGCCCCTATTGTGGTGAGGATCCATCCAAGGTACTGCTCCCTTTTTGGAGAATGGGTGTTGAAGTCGACAAAAGGGAAGCCTCAATCGAACGAGAGAGTTACTGATGCAAGGGACCAGGGTCTCTGATTTGATAGGATTAACATAGGAATAATGGCGAGGGCTGACTAAAGACTGATGATGGGAGTTTAATGGCCCAAGGTCGGAGCATAAAAAATCATCTTGGCGGCAGTCATAACTATTTATGATGAGGAAATCCCTAGAGTCAATAGGACATCCAGGGTGGGTATATGTTGGTTATGAATGTCATGATGGATTTACGTGAAGGGTGTGATGCTCTAACCAAACATGACTAGGGACTTATACCATGGGAGAAAAATGAAAGGATGGGTGGGGGACTATTCTCCGTTTGAAATCTTTGTACACTTGCGAAAAGAATAAAAAATGGGACCGGATTGTACAAAACACAAAGACAGGTGCCCAAAAACATGAAAATGCTTGCTCACTAATGACATGAGGAAGGTGTTTTTGTTGAGGGTGGGGGCCCCATTAGTTGGTCTCTGTGTGGGGGAGATGAAGCAGATGAAAAAATATCACATATGGGCTATGCTGATGGAGGGAAGGTAGGACGAATGCAAGACACAGTGGTGTGTATTCGATCTTTTTGAAATAAATGGTTTTCTGGGAAAGGGTTTTATTTTGATATGGTAAAACTTGACTTGATGCGTGGTTGGTGAATGGGCATGAAGCGCTTCCTGTACTGAGGTGGTATGGGCATGGCATTGCGTTTGTCTGATTGATGGTCTACGTTAAGTGATAGACGCCATGGACGGGGGGGCTCTACTAACCAACAAGGATGTTAATCATGTGCAAGGTAGGGAGATGATAAACATGGTTGGGTTCTTAGAACATATAGTTTATTTCCTATGGAGAAATGATGTCAGGATATGCAGATTTTTTTTGGGACTCTATCATGCTAAGGGTAGAATGATACCTGGAATTTGTGGTGCATGGGGAAATGGACAATTTTTTGTGCTGTATGATACCTGCAACAAAAATACGTCAAGTGAAAGAATATTTCTCATTGAAATATTATTGAAAAATATTTGTTGAATGACCAAAGGATGAGAGAGGACATACCTGTTGAGACTGAAAACTTATTTTTTTCGGAGGTGTGAATGTGTGGAGCCTACTTTGGGCATTATGACGTGTTGATCACTATGTTGCTTTTGGTTCTACAATTGGGTTGGCTAAGCTCTCGTTATGGGCCTTCAAACATTCTAAAAAGGACGACATATAGGCCAATATGGCTCATTTCAGCTCATTTGCGATATTTGACTGTTTTCGATTTTGAGAGGTCAAAGGCTTCTGCTGAGCTCTTCTTGCCTTTGTGGTCAACTTGAGTACCTGGGATTCATGCTACTTGAGCCAGGTAGGACCCATAACATCCTTCATTTAATTTTTTCCAGTGTGACTGGGTAGGTGTCCATACAAACCAGGTTTTTACGGATCCCTACCCTATTCTGGCCTTGACCGCGCGGATGATCAAGGAACAAGTGCGAAATTTTCACGCAGAACTAAGGGTTTTGTACGAAATTTTTGCGCTTGTGGGGGATTTTTGTGTGCATATTCCATGCTTGTACAAGATACAAGCACGTGGAAGGCGCGTTTCTTTAAGAAAGAGGTGCGGTGAAGAGGCCAAAATATTTTGGGAAAATTTTTGTGAATTTTCTCAATTTTTTGGTGTTTTTATGTCACCGGTGTGTGCCTATTTGATGACAAGATGCTGTGGAGGGAGACATATTTTCTTGAACATCACATCATTGTGGCACATGATGCCAATGCATGTCAGTCATTGGCGAGGTGGGGGCTTCTGAACTTCTTAGAGATGACCTCCTGTGATGACAGTATCGGCTACTTTGTTACTTGATCCGGTGCTGAAACAAGCATCGCAGGGTTATGGCACTGTGGAGGTTTGACCGAGAAATCTATCCTGAGATGGATATATACTTTGTGATGGGGCTATTGCCTCAGGGTGAGGTGCTCCCATATCTGCTTCCTCCTGGGAGGGTCAACCTTCGACGGTTCACCGATATCCATTGTGGTGGGGCGCCTCTTACAGAGGGGTGTATTCAGATAGCCTCTCTAACTAACCTAGCCGAGAGATGTGCTCTAGTGGTGATTTTGCGGGTGACGGGGTCATCCTCGCCCAATCGGGCATTGGGCCTGCAGATTGGTGTTTTGCGTTGACTGACGACCGTGCATTTCTTTGATTTTTCCCATCACTACTATGACGGGATACTGGCTCAGTTCTCCAAGGTCTAGGATGGATCTAATTCATTTACTTATTCTAGCATATTTTGTAGCACCATGTATGAGAGAGTGGTGCTGCTGAGGCCTATGGTGGGCCCTCATGATGCCTCGTGGTGGGGGAGGTCGGGGGGGGGGGGGGGGTGGGGTGGTGGTGGGGGGGAGGGGTTACTAGAACACCACTACATAGGCTTGGTTTGAGGGCAATCCTCAGATGTTCCTGCCTTACCCATACGCCAGGATGGAATTCCGAGGAGACTTAGACATGGGTCTTCCTGTCGGATATGCTTGGGGGTTAGTAGGTACGTTTTTTATGCTTTATTCTGCATTCATTGAGTATTTATGTTTTATACATGTATTGTGATGACATTGAAATAGGTTTGTTACTCTTGTAGATGTTGGCGAGGTCGGGCGCCCTCTAGCTCGGTTGGTGGGGCACCATCTGAACCGGAGGGTTTGAGGGGCTCCACTCCTGGTTGGGGGACAAGAAGGAGATCTGGCACAACCTCAGGGTGGAGTACCCAAAGACGAGGCTGGCCCATCCGGGGGGTAGCAGCTCGGCTGCTGTTGAGTGTGCTGCGACGATTGCTCACACCAAGGTGGTGGAGGCTCGCGTTATAGAGGTGACGGAGTAGATGGCTTCTCTAGAGGTTTGGGCCCGCGATTTGGAGGACACATGGGTTCAAGTGGACTGGCTGACCCAGGGCATGCCTACCCGTGGGTTTTTTTGTGATATGGACGACGTCTGGTTGGAGACATTGATGGTCCGTGAGAAGGGCTATCGACCGAATCTTCCCCATGTGGCGACTTTAGTTTTGATAGTTTCCCCAGTATTAGTACCGGGGCAACCATGGGTCCAGATGCCAACCTAGAGGGGCGCAACCCTAGAGACTTTTTTGTACACAGGGAAAGCACCCTTTATGAGGATGCTTCCCTTCTTTTTGACGACCTTTGTTTATGTATTTTTGGCTCACTTGTGGGTCAGAGGCATGACTTAATTTTTCTACTCAGACATACATTTATTGGTATATATGTGAGAGATGTATTAATTTAGGCTCTATATGATGTCTTTATTGTTTATATGTCTTAATGGATGATTTTTATTGTTGATGGATATCTATGTTTTTTATGTTTTTTGGTTTTATGCATGATAGTTTATCCGAGATGCATTCCAGTTTAGTATGTGGTTAGCTATGCGATCTGTTGTGTGGTTTTGAATTCTTAGCACATGTGTGAATGTAATGTGATCAAATTGATAGCTAAATATTTTCACACGCAAATATTTTCTAAATAGATGCGAATCTTGTACCTCAAACTCTTGGTTTAACTGTGAGACCACTAACTGGGAACCAAGGTAGATATGAAAACGACGAATTCCTTGATTAAAGGAGTCGCACATAATCCCTATGACGTCATCATATTCTGCTTGATTGTTTTCACTGATCTGATGCATACTCCATTGGTGAAGAATGGCGATCGGTCAAGGTGGTAGATGACCCAGGTGGCGCTTGCTAAATTTTGAGACCATCGCGATGCTCCATCAGTGAATCCAAAGTAGTGGTTGGGTTGAAGATCCATTTGTGACACTAGAGTGCATTTTGTGACAATTTTTTTATCAAAAATAAAGTTTGGTCTGTGCACATTAACTCTAGAGATGAGCCCTCTTGGCCCTTATGGGTAAAAATTCTTGAGGCAAAGACTATTGATGCGGTTGCTGAGACATGTGCCATCAGGTTTTGTCAATATGTATGCCCCCTTTAGGAGACAATTTTTTCTGATATAGGATCCTTTCCACAAGGTTTCAAACTTTCCTGGCCCTAGGGATTATTTCGCAACATCGTAGCGGAGGACTAACTCCCCCTCAGTAAATTATCGAGGGTTGATGTTGCTATACAACGATGCCTTCACCCACTTTTTATGGGGCTCATTGTGCTAGAGCAACTGTCGTCGACTTTAGTTGATGAACTCAAGATGTACTAGATGGGGCGGAGTAAATCATTGAGGAGTTCAATGGAAGCGTGTAAATTTGGGAACTCGCATTCGATGGGAATCACGGCTTCGACCCTGTATACCAAGTGGAAGGGTGTGAACCATGTTGATGTTTTTACTCTTGTGCGGTATGCCCACAGAGCATATAAAAGCATATGGTGCCAATTTTTTTTGTGGTTATTCACCATGTGCTGTAACATTGTTTTGAGTACTTTGTTTACAACTTCTACCTGTTCGTTGGATTGGGGGTAGTATGGTGATGCGAATTCATGCGTGAATCCGAGGTGGTGAGATAGCTCTTGGAAAATTTCATTTTCGAAGTATTTTCCATGGTTGAAGACTAACTATTTTGGCACACCAAACCGGACAATGACATGGCTAAACATAAATCGTGTAGCAGTTTCTGTTGTGTTGTCGTATGTGGGCATAGCTTCAGCCCACTTGGTAAAGTAGTCGATGGCCACAATAATGTACTTGTGATTTCCTGACAATGTTGGGTTGTTGGTTGACAAACATGAAAATGATTCCATCATTGATGTGGAGGAAACAGATGTGGTCAACAAAGTGCAGACGGATTGGGTTTGCACTGTCATTGGTACAACTACTATCGTAGTTGCAGCTGACTCGACACCTATGATTGATGAGAATACAACCTGAGTCATGGTTGAGATACATGCTGATATGAATCATATGTGATATATCGTGTCATCGGTGTTTAGTGGGGGAGGAATATCCATCGTGGCAGCTTGCATGAGGGCAAGGCTAGGTTCCTCCTTAGGTTGAGCACTTTCCAGGATTTGGAAATTGTGCCTAGTGCATAGGTGCCTAAATGTTTCCATTAGCGGGAATTTTTATGTTTGGTGCTTATGGCCAGTGAAAATGGTGCATGGTACCACTATGCCTACAAAGCATATGGTGTGGGATCCAACACTACTCTTTGTCCCTAAAGTGGGCACTCGAAAAGGATCAGGCAGAGGGGAGAGATTCCTCTCCTGGAATATCTGAGTTTTTGGTTTGGGTAAGTCTAGCTCTCATGGAGAGTGTAGAATTAATGCCACTCTTGCCGCTCTAAGATTTTGGAGGTAATCACATTTAATTGTATGATGAAAATGTGAGAAAATCTGGCAATAGCAGTGCGTGATCCTCTCTTGGTTAGAGAGATGTCTTTGCGGTAAGGAGGATACTATGCGAAAGGTGTTCGCAAGGTGCTTCAGTTCTTTGCACTGATTGACCTAGTGGTTGACTCTGTCATATAACCCTCATGTTTGCCTAGGATGGATGTGGGTCATCCTAGGTCGATGCACCTTTTTAACTCGCCCAACGTGTTGGTATGGGAATGGGGTAGGATTCCTGTGGGCAATCTACCTTCCATTAGGTTTTTTAAGCTCTAGATTGGTGATATCTTGGTGGTGCATTTCTAATGAATGAATAATGTCAATTAGTGGGCACACTCATGGGATATACGTACATCCTTGCTCATGCTGGTTTCCCTGACATACTGGACAAAAAAGTCTTACTTGGGTGTTATCATCCTGTTCGTTTGGCAATGTGATCGAGTACCAGCGACGTAGCGCTTCTATGTTAGGGAAAGTGGCAACCACGTGGTTGCAATTGTTACATAACACACATGTTATTCTTCCTCATGGAGGGCAGGCCAAGGTAACTAAGGGTTCCCTGACTGGCCGCTTTTCAGTTGACAGGAAGAGAATGGACATACTTGTCACATCCTTCTGCGTTGTCGAGTTGTTCATGGATTCTATGTCAGAGTCATCTTCTAGGGAGAGGCGTACTATGGCCATACGTAACCTCATTAGCACTAAGCGGAATCGAGGGATGTAGTTGAACTGTTCCAATGGGTGGTTTCCAAAACATATCAAACATGAAAATTGGTCTGCCCGTAGGCCAATGTGGTACACATGGTCAATGGGATACCATCGTAGGATGAGCTCGAGGGCTATGCAGTCATCTATGAAATGGTCATGTTCATTGCCAAGTGAACAACGTTTGATAGGAGGAGGGAAGATGAACGGGAGAAGTTCTGGTGGTTATTGTGCTTCCTGCATATATAATATGATACAAAGTTCTTCCCCATGTGACTGCATGGAGGGATCCTCTTGATATGATTTCTCGATGGCATGTAGGGCATACCTGTATCATGGTATTTCTACATAGTGATGGCTGTAATGCCCATAATTTCTATAGATAGTGCATGCGTGATTGGTATGCAATGCCTTGCCTTGATTTTTTATGTCTAGTTCTTTTTTACAGGATTTTGTTGCCGTGATATTTTCTTCAAAGCTTAAGAGCAGTTTTAATTCGTCCAGCTCCAAGAAGATATGGGTAGGGTGGCCTACTATGTCGCATATGGCGCAAGGTTGTAATTCTCAATGTGTGATGGGATTTTCTACCTTATTCCCCTTTTTATGTATTTTCTTATTCGTGACCACCAGTTTTGTGACAGGAGTTTCCTTAGATGGTCTGGTGGCGACAACCTCCTTAATAGGTGGGGTCTCCTTAGGAGTGAGGGGGATTACGCTTGTAGAGGTGATGCATGTAACTTCGGTCATGGTAGGTGGGACCAAGTACCAAACTAGAATTGTGAAAGATACATTTGGAAACACTATTGTTTCCAAGACCTGTTATGACACAAAACCAGGTGGAGGGTATAGGAAAGGAGTTTGGGAGACGGCGTAGGAAAGAGAGGTTGTTGTGGAAGAAGCCTCAGTTTCATTACTTCTTGTCTTTGTCTCCTCGCTGGCATCAGCGATTGATGTAGACATCATGCACACCGGAGCCGTGTGTATCAGTGGGTAATTTTGGTATGATAAGGGGATCGCCTAGGAATGACCCTAGGATAGATGACGGTTTGAATTGGACAGGGCCATATTCTTGGTATCGTGTAAGAAACTTAGCAGATGTGTCTACATAGGGTAGAAATACATTGGAATTAGTGAGGGATCACTTGTTGTGATATGTCAATTGGTCGATAGTAATGATGCGGTCCTCATGGGGGAACATCATGGTTCGGAAGACGAAGGATGCTATAGCCATCATGGCATACATATAACTCCTCCCAAGGAGTACGTTGTAATCCATTTGAACATCCAAGACCTCTATGTCTATAAGGAAAATATTTTCAGCTAAGAAAACTGGGATGTTTTGGTAGAGACCGACAGGAGCTGATGGGCGCCCATCATATGCTATGAGTATGATGTCCGATGGATTCAGTTTGGGAGACTGTAAATTCTACCAAACATTCTTTGACATGATGCATGTGGATGCACCTTCATCAATGATACAATGGTGGATAGTGATGTTTTGGACTAACACCGGTGTCTGGAAGGTGACCAATAAAGGAAGCCTAGGGGTTGCTTTATCTAAATTGAAATCCATTAGGTGCGAATTGGCAGGGTCGATGGTGCCTAATGTGGAAAGTAAGGATTTCCTTTTCTTTGGGAATGATTGCAGGACTTCCAAATCTGACATGGCAGCGGGAGATTGAGCCAAATAGGCCACAATACTATAATTATTGGCCACTTTGAAGTGGTTTCCTATTCACCTAGTTGGTCCCTTAGCCATTTTTGGCAAAGGTTCAATATGCATTTTCGATATTGTCAATGTTGTTGTTTGCACACTTCTGCTAGGCCCTGATGAATTGGTGTCTGGTGGGGTATTGTAACTTCGATTATGTGCTTGGAAAAACATTTCTTCACTAGTCATATATATTTTGTGGCAATTTTTCCCAGAATCATTGGGGGGTGTTTTCTGTTGTTGGGTGCTAACCGCCCCTTGGTGGGTGAAGGGCTCCCGCATGACATCTGTCCGCTGTGGGGGTCCCCCTTGTCCTTGGTTACGCTGAAGCTTCTTTAGCTCAGGGATATCGGGATAGTGGTGTGTGTAATGGCTATACTCACCACAAATTGTGCAAGAGTGGTTGGTCCAAAGATTTTCCCTCTTGTTCTACCCTTGGGATTTATTTGGCTCCTGGTTTTGATTTCGGTTGGGGTTTCCCCGAGCGTGAGATTGCAGAGAGCGTTGTTGGTTGTTTCCCCCCTATCCAAGATTTCCCTTTTTTTTGTTTTTTGATTTTTTCCTTGTCATGTTCGGGGGATAAATAGGATTCTCCTGGTTGTATGACTGGTGCGGTTGTGCCTGGGAAGGTTGAAAAAATTTCATCGGTGCGTTATTCTACATTGGTCAGTTTTGTGTTGGGGATTTGGAATATTTTTGTCCTTGTCCCTAGTTTGTGAATGATTGCTGGGGGTAGCTCTTCCGTTAGCATTTCTAGCTGCGTACTAGGTCTCGTGCGTAAGAGGGTATGGTCCTCCTTGATGATGATGGTATGAATGTACCCTATTAGTCATGTTATGCAAAGGTGCATGATGACTCTGATGGTAGCCTGGTTGTGAGATGTTATGGTTAGGATCATATGCATAACCGAGGTACTGGAAACTACTACTAAGGTGATTTTGGGTCAGTGATCCGATCAATCCGTCTACAGTGTTCGACGCTCCTGGTAACTCTTTATAATTTTGCAGGCGCAAGGTGTTAGGAAGGATTTTATAAATCTATCTTGACTGCATGTATATCAGCTCGAGTTTGTTAGTCATCAATATTTTTCACTTGTTAGTGGTGACTAGATCCATGGCTGAGTTTTCTAGAAGCTGATCTCTATATGTCAATTTGTCATCTAGAAAACCCTCATAAAACATTTTTCGCCCTCTTATTTTTCAGTCCGCCCATGTCAAGGTTAAACCTCATTATCACTATCCTATCTAGCTTTAGCCCTACTGGTCTGCCCATCAGCTCTAAAAGAATAATCCAAGTCTATTTCAAAAGCCTCCCTTAAGTTAGGAAGTGGCACTTTAAGGCATTTTACCCTTGGCAACCATCAAAAGTCCAAAAGCCTCCATCTGCTACAGACCAATCATGACAGACCTCTCACTCTACAAATGAAATTGATCACAGCTCTAAGTCGTGCCACTTACACACCCCTAAGTCTCAGCAATGCATAGACCACAGTATCAAGCTGATTTTAGGTGTTTTACAAGTGTTTTATGGATTTTACAAAGACAGGAAACATGTCATCATCTCAGGAGAAAATTCTTGAATCCACATTTAGAAGAACAATTGCTTCTCAATGTAAACATGAGCCTGAGATACATCTGCAAGGTAAGGAGTTACTCATCAAACTCTTACAGCTTCATTCAGCCTGATAGCACAGTAAAAGAAAGACAACACTGTCAAACATACTTGTAATTTGTCATGGCCAAGAACCTCCTTCATCTATAAGCAAAGGGTTAAGATGCCTCCTTCATCCACAAGCAGAGGGCGATGGCCAATGTTGACTTGAAGAAATTACAAAACTGACTATAAGCACATGTTTGTTTTTACTAGACAATGAAACAGTGATTCAAGGCTTCTGAAGGAAAGTGATGATCAAAATAGGGCTAAGATCTGAAATGTGCAAGACAAAAGAAAGTAGGGTTTTTGGTCTTATGTCCTAAGAAAGAAGATAGATTGAAATTTCCAGCATCATCATCATGGCGCATCAAAAAGAGACTCCATTGATCAAAGCTATCATGACAAAATACCTCTGCAGGGGTGTTAATATGAATGGCTCAAATCAGTCTTGAGCAGGAAAATACTTCAGTAAAAAGGACCTCTGTGTGTTCTTTTGTTTCTGTTGAAATGTGGAATACAGTCCATGGTTTCTGGATGAACATAAAGAAAAGGCAGGCAAGTAGTACACAGTCCCAGACATGTGACATCTTGCTATCATTCAAAGCGCCAGTGCAAGTTCATGGTGTTGCGATCTACACTCCACCACAAAGACAAATGTATCCTTCAGATGCAGTAGGGTTGGTGTTTTCAAAGCTCCATTGAAAAGAGAATGACTGATAAAAGCCTTCGTACATATGAAATATTCTAGCAGTCATGCCACACCTCATTTTTTTGTCTCCTCAGCACAAATGTATAAAAAGCTTATGAATTTGAGTTTTAGACCATTGGGAGGCATGACATTAATGAAAGTAACTCCAATCAAGACATGTGTCTTTTTGAAACTATTTATCACAGTTGGCAAAGGCAATCTGGGCTTTTATTACCAAGAGACATCACCACTGAAATAATTGTTCATAATAGGAAAAAGATATGCTTTGACATACTTTCAGTGTGTTGGAAAGTTTGAAACAAACATAGGTTTTTATTATTCAAGTGGACAGAGACATCATGGTAATATTGTTTGAGCAGAGAGAGGTGTTGGAAAGAGCGCCCTTTTAAAGACAGAGAATGATTTTAATAGACACCTGGCAGTCAAATCATTTTCACAGTAAGGCCTTGTCACCTTGAAAGCAGCCAGAAGCAGACGCATTAGTTTTTAGGATCAAAGGATAAATCTATCTCCTTGTAGAATTACTAGAGTTGCCTCAACATCTTTAGTACATTGCTGAGTAGTTGGTCCGGGATTGAAAATACTATGAAAAGGTCTAACAGTGGCAGTAATCACCTTCCAAAAATATAAGCACTGTGAACAGATTGGGTGACCTTTTGAATATGTTTTTAAATAGGTTGATATCTATTAAAGTTGTTTCAAGACACGAAAACCCTTTCGCCAACATCTTTCAAAGAAATGGATCCTCTCAGCACAGTTAAGATCACTTTGGGTTTCAAAGAACGGACCAAGACATCATTTCAAAGGGCAAGACCTTGGGAAAACCCTCACAAGTCCAAACCAAGTGGTCTTTCAAATTTTTGCATTTAAAAAAGACAAGGGCCGTTGCAAATTCATTAGTCAAACACCACAGCCCAAGCGAATCATTCCTTGGAAGACAGAAGAAAGGATTTCCAAGCAGAAAACAGAGTTTTCGGGGGTTAATAGTTGTGCGGCGCGCTCAGGCGTGCTTTTTACACTACGACACAAGGCTGCGTGGCGTGCCTATAGCCTTGGGTCCTGTCGGCCCGACAATGACCCGACACCAGGGTTTGCGTGGCGTTCTGCCTCCTGAAAGTGCCGCGCATGGATTTGAACCTCCAACATGCCTTCAACTTGCCTCCAAAGTGACTTCAACTCACGAAAATGTTTTGCATCATATCTTGAGGTACTTTGCACAGTTTTCCCCTCGAATTCATGATTGTTTGATGATGTTTGGGGCCAGAGAAATAAGGTTTGAAACAAGTTATGTTAAGTGACTATGTTCAAAGAGGAATAGGGTTTTTGATTCCAAATATAAGTTTGAAATAGCTCAGATTCACCAGTAGAAAGCTTATCCAAAAGGTCGTTCCTTCTTAGTGTTTCAAAACCTAATAAATACCCTCCAAATAGTCAGTCTTTAGTAAGGAAGCAGTGTGGTCAGTTGAAAGGTGTTTTGGTCAAAGCCTTGTTTGAAGACAATAGAGTATAAAGAAGGGAAATATCATGTCCAAAAACAAGCTTGTTGGTTTTTGACTGCTGGAAGAACCTTTTGTTACCACCGCATAAGTATTTCAAACTATGCCACCTTGTCCTATGAACAGTAAATCCCGAACTGTGTTTTGCCTTTTTTTTGACTGATAAACATATATTGGTGAGCTGCATGCGAGGGGGTTAATGTTTTGATCAAAGAGGAGGTTTGTGGCATTGGACTGCTACAGGTTTTTGTTACCACATCATAAGAAACTTTTCAAACTCTGTCACCATATCTATAAACAATGACTTTGACTGTGTGGGTCTCCTTTGCTGGAATATGGTGTAACATTGAAAATAATGATTGAAGGGCATACCAAGAAAAGGAAAAAGGTATTGAACTAAAAACTGTGTGTTTTCATCTTTCCTAATCAAAGAACAAAGATATCTTGTATCTTCAAGGCATCAAAGGGTAGGTTACCCCTACCAACCACAGAAAAAGACAGTTGTTTACTGAGTATACTATTTGATTTTCTTTTTGATTCAAGCTCACTGTTAAGTTGATATTCAGATGGTTGCATAAGTGATTCTCTAGAAGGACAGGGATTCTATATTGAAAAGGGAGTTTTGATTGTTTGAAAAAATAAATTTCCTACAAGCTTTGTTGAAACCTTTCAAACATTTTCAAACTCTGTCACCTCTGTTCAATTAATAGTGAATTTGACTGTGTGTCTGCACTAAAGGTTAACTATATATGGTGTGAGATTTGTTCATTAATTGGCATACCAGACAAGGGAAGGATTGTGAATTCGGGAGGTTTACCTTGGCCAAAGATACAAATAGGTTGTTGAGCTCCAAACAACACAGAGCAAGGTAACTTGGTCGCTATACACAACAGATTCAATTGACAGCCTGTTTTCCTTTTCACTGTGTTTTTTCTTCTTAAAAGTCTGCTGGCTGAAATACATATTCAAGGTTGAGAAAGCTACATTTTTAAGGAGCAGAGGTTTTGTATTGAGAAGGATATTGTGCACAAAGCATCCAAAAACATTATTTCCTTATCAAAACAGTGGGATTGATAGAGTTTAGCTCCAAGAAGGAATTTTAAAATAAGTGAGACAGTTTGGTGCTTCAAAACATATTCAGCCCAAAATGCCACCCAGGCAAGACAAAAGAAGCGGTTTACACAGAAGATATGAGCCATTTTCTACAGAGGAGGTCAATGCACATCCATCCATCCTCTTCAACTTTCATGAGGTAGGTTGTTTAGATTTCTGCCAGAAGGTACAGGAGGTCAAAAGTTTCTCGCCCTTGACACACCTATGCGCCCTGAGGTTCCAAAGCAAGCATTTCCAGGTAGCAGACCTTGATTTCAAGTTTTCCCCGAGGACAGTGTCTAAAGCCACCAAAATTCCATATCATGGCGAGAAATGGTTCAAACAGACCCATCTAGACTTGGATGACTACAAGCCTTTCATCAAGCCCGAGCATAGAGATACTTGCACTGCTATTTTTCCTTTCTCTCATCTTCTTGCCAGCTATGCTCCTCTAATGAAGGCCATAATGAAGTATTTTACTTGTGAAGGGAGATTTACTTGAGTTTATTCCTACCATGTCTGACTATTGATGCATTTCACTAGAACTAGGTAGCTAAATCTCCTTTAATTTTTATACAAAAGCATCAAGAAGATGGCATCCACAGTCCAGAAGAAGACTCCATCTCTGCAAATAGCTTCCCTTTTCCATCATTCTCTGATCAAAATTATCATCCTACACCAGCTAGAGAAGAAAGAGGTTCCATGGGATGTTTTCATTAGTCACCCAGACTTCTCCACTGTTCCTCTGGTCCATATATCTCCCACCCCACCTATTCATCACCCTGTACCTTTGTCCAGCAGGCCTACTCCTAGAAGGCTCAAGATTACTACATAACAGTCAGAACAGCATGAAGAAGAAGGACATGAACAGGTAGAAAAAGAAGAGGACAAACATGAAGAAACTGATGAAGACCAGCAGCATGATTTTGATGGTCAGGGGCAGCAGCTTGAGCCACAAAGTGAGCATGAAGTTGAAACACACCAGCAGCTTGATGTTGGTGAACAGGGGCAGCAGTTTGAACAACAAAAAGAAATAGGTGAGCAGAAGTAGGACAGTGGTGAAGGTCAGCAGCAGGAGCAAGAAGAAAAGAGTGCTAAACAGCAGCATCTCAGTGAAAATGAACAACAGGGACAAGAGGAAGAGCAGCAGCTTGATATTGAAGGTCATGAAAAGCATTTTGGGCAGAAATTTGAGCAGCAACTTGGGCCACAAAGGGAACAAGAAATCCAAGCACAGCAGCAACATGATGTTAATGATCAAGGGCAACAAGAATTTGAGACAGATCAACATCATGACATTGAAGAGCAGAAGCAACCTGAAGAAGACACACAGCAGCCTCAAGGAGAGTAGCAGTTTCAAGAAGATGACAAAGGCAAAGCAATTGTGCCTCCCTCTCCTAAAAAGACAAAGCCCAGCACAGCAAGAAAGAAAGGGCCTAAGGCTGCCACTCCAAAGGTAACAAGAGTTGTCCCTAGCAAAAGAAAATCGCCAAAGAGGTCTCCCACTAGCATGCCAAGAAGGAAGAGTGCAAGGTTAGCTTTCAAAGGCAAAGGGAAAGGCAAGATAGGAGAAAGTCAAGAGAATGGAGGTGCATTGGATATCATTCCAATCCAAAGTGATGATAGCGATAATGAAGCCCGCATTCTTGAAAACCTTCTAATCTATCGAGAGGGTCAAATTGAAGCATTGGAGAATGACCTTCATCGGGCAAAGACCTTCAATCATTTCTTGGAGATCCAAAATAAACAAATGAATGTCCATATGGTTGTCCATGAGGCACGGGAAATCAAATTCAAGAATGAGGCTGCTAAAGCACAAGTGAGGATAGAGGAGCTCATCGGTGAGTTTGATGAAGATGAAGAAGAAGACCAGCCTAGGCGAAAGAGGCCTAGAACCATAGGGCTTAAAAGAGCCCTGGATAAGCAAAAGGAAGAAGAACAAGCCCATCTTCAATGTTTTCCCCTCACTGCACTACTTGAGCAAGAAATTGAAGAAAATAAGGAGGCATGGCTAGAAAGAGCCAATAAACACTTGGAGATGAAGCTTGAAAGGGAAAACAGAGACCTGGAGCTGCAAAGGAAGATGACACAACACTATCAAAAGTTGAATCAATTTTCCCGGCGCAAGCTAAAGGCCACCCAAGAGAAACTAAAGGAAGCAAAGGGGAAGCGCCCAGTATGGAAAGAGAATAAAGGCATATCAGAACTTGACATTTTGGCTTCAGCTTCAGAGCATGTTGCCAAGGACCCTTGAGGGCCATGCATACCAATTTTGAGCCCATTTTGACAACTTTTGTTTTTTTGTCATTTTTGAGTTTTTGATCAAAAACTCATAAATTCGCCATTTCATTTTGAGGATTCATCAAGGGAGGAGAATGGTATCATCGGATGCCATAATTTCATGAGCATGTCCTCAGCGATTTTCAGAGCATTTGGAGATCATTTTCCCCTTCAAAACAGCGAAAAAGGCTCGCATTTTGCACACTCTGCCCGGTCTATCAGCAAACTGTTATTTTCTGGCTTTTTACACACAGGTGCAGATTTGGAGGACTTTTGGGCATCGGATTGAAGAAATTTCAGTTGCGCCGGAAAGTAGACACTTAGAGCTTTCGAAAGAGCTATCATGAACTTCGTTTGAACATCAGGAAGGCTGCCAAATGTTTCCGGAAAATCAGGGGACCTTTTTCTGATGTAAATTTGAAATATTTTTGTAATTTTTGAACCTCTGAAATCTGCTTTTTCCAAATGTGCGTTTAGATATTTTTTCACTTGGAAAATGATGCAAAGTCAATTAAATTCCCTTTTTTTTAGCAATTTTTAGATATTTTATGAGATATTTTTGTGCCTTGGGCTTTGCAAAGCCTCAAGGACAAGTTTAGATATTTTGATTAGGCCAATGAGGATGGAAGTTGAACCATGAGGTTTTCCTCACTTGAGCCTATTTATTCCACAGGCTCTCATTGTAAACAAGGCTGAACTTGAGAAGAGAAGCAATATATGGTCATATGAGCTTTGGAGAAAATATTTTTGTTATGATTTTGGATTGCCTCTTGAATGTTCTTGGATGGATGATGAAGGATTGTTGATGGATTCCATGACATGGTAGAATGGTATAGTGTTTCTTGCTTTGTTGTTGTCTTCTAGTTTCCATTCATGATACATGTTTCTTGCTTGCTATAGATCAGTAGAGAACAAATTTGAGATATGCCCATGGAGGCAACTCAAAATTCCTGAATCTTCATAGCTTTTATGTTTTCTTCTTCCTTAGTTGCATTAAAGAATTCTTAACTGCTCTTTAATAACTTGAGGATATTGTTGCTAGTTTCATTAATAGTTCTCTGCATGTTGAGTAGGATGTATGGTGTGCCCTACTTACCTATGACTGTCCATAGTTCCATCCATGAAACTATCTCTTTGAATGATTAAGATTATCATTTTGTTTGAACCAAGGAGGCCTAGTCCCGATCTAGCCCTTTGCCTAAAACTATGCAAATCTTGTTGTTCAAAGTGCCCAATAACTTGAAGTACTATGTTTAGGCCTTCCGGCATAGTGTTTTGAGTTGTTAGTCCGTCTTATGTGTTTTCCCCAAAGTCTGATAGCCATTTCCCAAAGTTAGAGGGTCTTATACTTCTATGCATGGCTTGAATGTTTGTTTCTATGTGTCGATTAGTTTATAGTTACATTTTGCATGATTAAGGGTTTTCCTTACCATGTTTATGTTATCTATTGAACCAGTGATGCTTGAAACTCTTTGTTGTTCACAAACTTGATGTCCATTTACTCCATTTTTCCCTAAGATCCTTTCTACCTTAAATCAAATCGGCCCTTCAACAGCCCTGTATTGTCATATAATAGCTTTCTTGACCTTTGACCCCATAGCCCAGTTAATTTACATCTTGTTATCTATTTTATATCTTTGATTAGTTTCATCCCTCACAACTTAAAAAAAAAAATCAAAAACTTACTTCATAACTAGCCTAAAATCAGAACACAAATAAGCAAACAGACAGATATCCCTTACACATATAGAGAGAGCCCTCTCTGAGTCCAGGAAGGCTAGGTCCTTGGGCTCCAAAGCTTGGTTTGATGTTACACTTTCATTTGGCTTGCCAATCAGCCAAATCACGGGAACCTAACAGAGTTATTGGGCTTTGCTAATGGAATCATTTTTGGATGTGGGTTTTTGGGTTTCCACATCCTTTGAAATCTTTGCAATGAGAGTTTTCAGGAATAGGTCCAACATAACTCAATCGTCAAGTTTGGCTTTACACAAACTTCGACGTCACTTCCATTCATGGAGATGGTTCGATATATGGACATCGGGTGTCTGTCTAAAATGAGTTAGTAATTCCATCCCTAAATCATGGTGGATGGGTAACTGAAAATTTGTGAGGTATGCGGTAGCGAGGGAACTAAAAGTTCCATGTGTAGTAGAAGGTTTCTCCAAATACCATTTTGTAGCTGGTTCGGTTAAGGTGCACTAGAAAAGTCTTAGCCGAATAGTATCTTCAATGATATTGTTTGACGAACACCATAAGTGGAAAGTCATTACATGATTTTTGGGGTCTTCTGCTTGCTTTCCTTCAAATTTTGGAATGTCCGAAGGGAGCTTCGTAGGTATGGGGTGCCATATGGGGTTGTGCGCAATGGGGTCATTTGTTAACTTGGTTAGATAAGGTAAATTCAATGATGCTAAGAAAGGTAATTGTGTGTTGAGTGCCATTGTGGACTATGAAGACACAGGGTTATGGTTAAATATGGGGTTTTTCTGTGACACATCTGGCTGTGTGTTCAGTTGGCTCCCCGAATGGGTAGTGCTTCTTGATCCTTGAGGGGTTGTGGGAGGAGTGGTGTGTGGTGACCCTAGCTAGGTTTCCACTAGTGTGGCATTGGGTGAGTCTCGGGGGTTCTAAACTAAAGATTCCTCGATAAAGGATGAACTGATAAGGGTGGTGGTGTTCCGTCTTTGACGTTTAAATGGCAAACACTACAAGGAAAAGATCCTCTAGAGGATGTTTTTGAGGAACCACAAAGACAAATACCCCATACATCCGTTTCTAGTGGAGGTTACTAGAGGAGGTTGGTGGGCGGAGGGTTTTGCGGATGTTTTCCTATCGGTGCTCTTATCGTTAAACTCACCCTGGTGCTCTCAAAAAAAGAAAGCACCAGTGTGGACAAAATCATTGGCACACCAGACACTGTGCACTCCGTACACACATGCTCGGTGCGTCATAATATAATAGAGCACCGGTGCCTCACAACTCGTCCACGCCAGTGCATATAAAACACAACGCCAACATCGAAACCACCCAGTGCGGTAGACAGAAACCATACCAGTGCATCATAAAAAATGCGCCAAAACACAAACCAACCGGTGCGTTTGTAGAAAACAGTACCGGTGCGCCTATAAACAACACGCACTGGTAAAGAGTTAAACTAAAAAAATATTTACGACAAAAAACCCGGATTTTTCAGTTTTCCAGTGCTCCTGAGCTATCAATTACCGGTGTGCACGATACCATAGAACGCACCAGTGCACACCAAACATTGGCACATCGGACAGTGTGTGTGAAGAACACACACCGTCGGGGCATCCAATTACTGTAACACACCGGGACGTCAATACTCTTCTGTGTCGGTGCATCATAAAACACTATGCCAAAATAGAAATGAGCTAGTGCATTCTTCTCTAAGAGCACCGGTGCGCCAGAAACCACACGCACTGGAATAACATTATATATAAAAAAAATTAAGGCCAAAAAATCAGTGCTTTGCAACTATTACGCACAGGTTCTTTACCATTACACCGCCCCAGTGAATCATCAAATTTTCATGCCAAAAATGAAACATCCCAGTGCGGGATAGGGAAACGCCCTAGTGCGTTATAAAAAACGTGCCAAAATTGATACCTCCTGGTGCAGTTTTATTTAACCGCACCAGTGCGCTTATAAAACGCCACGCACCAAAACAGGGATAATTAAAAAAAAATTACGGCCAAAAAACTTCATTATTCACTTTCCTCAATGCTCCAGAGATCTCAAGCCCCGGTGCTATTTCCTTATTTCTGAGCCTCCCTGACATCGGTTCTCTCATTGCACCCATTGCATGCACTGCTGCTCTACATTGGCCACCAATCTCCAACTTGCATTTTGAAAAACGGTGGGAAAATTTTATTTTCCAAATTTTATAGCCAATATGCCTCCTCGATGGAGAAATGTACAGGTATTTTTCTAGTTTTTCTATAATTAGGCCTTTTAGCGGATTAGAAATTGAAATAAACTTAAAAATAACCATTAAAAAAGAAAAGAAAAATTTGTTGCCTGGTGCGCTCGAGCTATTCAGCTCGCACCAGATAGCAGTGCTACATGTAAAATTTACAGGCAGCACTACTATTGGTGCTAACAGTAACTGCACCATTTCCGAGGCGGTGTCAAAAGGCGCCCCGAATAATTTTAAACTAAAAAGAAAAAAGAAAAAAGGCGGTGCACTCATTTATCTAGGCGCAAGTTGACCCCGGAAATCACAATGCGGTGCGTTGACTTCATTTTCCGCCCCGGTTTATGTCAGCACACCACATTTTTCATTTCGAGAGGGTCAATGGTGTGGCCGGGTAAAAGACCACACCGTAAACTATGTCATTGTCATGAAGTCAGTGCGTTGACACGACTATATGCACCAGGGCATATATTTCAGTCAGCACACTGCTATTCTGAATTATATACAGTCCACGGTGCTTTAAAAGTAGACTTCTTCACCGAATCCGGTGCGCTAAAATATTAGGATGCACCGGCACCGGTGTGTGACTGTTTTTATGGAGCACTGAATTGTATGTTTTTTTTTTTTCCAAAAAAAATTATATATGTATATTTATAAATACATTTCTGTTTTAACAAAAAAAATTTATTTAATATGGCAATGATTTAGAGAGAACAGGAGCAACAACAACAACAACAAGCAGATTAATATGACATGATTCACCAATGGGAGGCGAGAGAGAGGGAGAGAGATGGATGCCCTCGCCCTATTACTGCAGATACCTAGGAGATCCTTATGCAGGTAGGCCTCCTCAAGTTCTATGAGGAGGCTATTTCTGGCATAAAGGCCCATAGTGTGCTTTTGAGACATCTTATCGACAGGTGGAATGCCCACCGACAGGCTTTTCAGGTTGGTCCTGACCAGTGGTACACACCCACTGAGGGGGAAATTTATTTTATTACAGGACTATCAAGGAAAGGGGTGGGTTTTCCCTCATTCCCAGACATGCTAGCTGGTTGTGTAGTAGGGAGTCAGTTAGTTTACTCCCAGAGATAAATTGGAGCACATGTACTATCTCCTTCAAAGTTTCAGGTACCTGGAGGTCAGTTACGTATAGGTGCTTTTGGTAGACAGGACGTGCAGTTCCTCTCTATTATCGCTTCGATCATTTCACACAACACCAGTGATGGGCAACACATTAGTTGCTCGCTTTTATATTATGTTGATTATTTAGTATAGCAGCCACGACTTGTCAGGTGGTCTGCCATTTTTTTGTGACAGTTTTGTATGGCCTTAGATAGATGTCGTGCTCATGCACAAGGGAGGGTCAACTTCCCTTTTTCTTCAACACTGTTTTGTTTATTTTTTGAGAGGTTTCCAGAGATGAGACCTAGTTTTGTTCGATAGCCTCGTAGGTCGATGTTCAAGGCCCAGATGCGCATGTGGGGGCAGATGATGCCCAAGAGGGGAGACACTATGTTTCCAGCGAGGATATCACATGATTCGCTGGACTTAATAGCCAGTGTTGGTGGGATGCATCCCTTCATTATGGTCCCATGTCCTTATGCTAGAATAGATTGGCGAGGGTGTCCCAACATCCTCTTCACTCCTGATGAGCCGCCAGATGATAGAGGTAATATTATTGTTTTATTTATATTTATTCTAACATGTTCTTTAACTTGTTTTTATTAAATTGTGTAATGAAATTGTCTAATTATTGTTGTGTACTTGTATATATTTTGCAGAAATTAGCTCTTTTGATGGCGATGAGATTCCGGATCCACCACATGATCCAAGTGTTGATCCTAATGATTACGATCAGGAGATGGATGATGCACCAGAGGATGAGGCCGGTGGCACAGCAGAGAGATGTGCTGATCCTGCGCCTCATGGTGCACCGGTACCACCTTTTTCTAGGCGTGGTCGACCTGAGACCAGATACTCAATGGAGTTGGGCAGCCAACTCTGTGGATTGATTTCAGATGCGGGCATTATGCCCACTCATTACAGAGAGATACAGGGTGATGATAGATTGTTACGGATGTGGAGAGGCATGCCGTGTGACATGTACGGCCTGATGCGGCATGTCGTAGGAGCTACGACAGTTGTTATGTGATTGAGGAGGATTGTCTGTAGCTATAGGCGTAGTTGAGCTATGGCACGAGATGGATAGTTCGCTAGCAGTGACTCAGATGCATCTCATGATTTTTCACCTCGCGGCGCGCCTGATGATCAGCATGAGGCTCCACTGGTAGCATCTGACACTAGTCATCATGGAGATGAGGCTGGACCATCGGCCACATCCAATCAGTAGCCTGCAGCATCCATCATGAGTACTAGTCATGATCATCATGAGCAGGCTGGACCATCGACCGCCGAGGCTGCAGTACTATTGACTGAGCAGGCCTCCACTACTACTGCGCCTCATATTGATCATGTTGTACTACCACTAGCGGATGCATCCATCAGTACTAGTGATCATCATGATCATGAGTAGGCTAGTCGACCATCGACTGTCGAGGCTGCACCTAGCTTTATTGAGCAATCCGCATCCACTTGTACTAGTGTTATTGATGTTGTTATACTACCACCAACTCCTGATCCATGACATTTATATTACAGTTGTATATTTTTAACATTATTCAGTTATATATCTATATATATATATATATATATATGGTCCATGTATTTTATGTTCATGTTGCAGTTGTACTTAATGTTCATGTTGATGATCATCATGATGTGGCACATATTGTTAGTCATGTTAGATATGTTCATTTAATGTTTAGCTTACAGATATATGTGTATATGTGATAGGCGCATGAGTTATTTGACATTATATTGAGATGTATATTTGATGTTTGTGTTGTGATGATGTTAATATATAATGTTAATTTGATGTTAATTGAATGTGTTTATTAGTCGAATATGATGTTTGTACGATGGTTATCATGATCGCGATGATGTTTATTAATTAATTTAATATTATTAAATGACCATGATATTTATTAAATATTATGTCGTGAATGTAATTGTAATTTAAATTTTAATTCTATGTAAAATTGTAAAATTGTATTTGTATTTGCACTAATTGTAATTTTAAGTGTAATTGTATGTAAAATATTTATTAATGTAAAATTTTAATTGTAATTGTAATATTTAATTTATTCTGAAATGATTGTAATTGTATATATAAAAACTTGTAAAATTGTAATTCTAATTCTAATTGTATGTAAATTTCAATTGTAATTGTATTTGTAATTGTAATTTTAATTGAATTGTATGTAAAATATTTGTAAAATTGTAATTGTAATTGTAAATGTAATTCTATGTAAAATTGTAAATGTAATTTTATTTGTAACTGTAATTTTAATTGAATTGTCTGTAAAATATTTGTAAAATTGTAATTGTAATTGTAAATGTAATTATATGTAAAATTGTAAATATAATTGTATGTAAAATTAAAATTGTAATTGTAATTCTAATCGTAATTCATGTATGTGAAATTAATGTAAAATTGTAATTATAATTTTAATTAATGTAATTGTATGTAAAATATTAATTTGTAAAATTTTAATTCTATTAATGTGAAAATTTTAATTGTATTAATGTGAAATGATTTTATTAAAATATTTAAATTTGTAAATTTGCAAATAATTGTAAAATAACAATCTAGAATAATATGAATTTTTGTAACATAAAGTTTAGAAAATAATGAAAATAAATTCATGTACTTTATAATTATCAATATTTGATTATGATCTTACATACCAAAAAAAAAAAAAACTTTAAAAAGTCTAGTGCGCTTATCATCTTAACAGGCTCCGGTGCGTCGTATTAATACAACGCACCGGTGCATCACATTTTCGCACACCAGAAATGAATAAACGCAAATTAAAAAAACACAACTCTATTTTGTTTAAGTTAAAAAAAAGCGGCAATTTGAAAAATGGGCAGCAAAATATTTTCGAAAATCTAATTTGATAAAATAATTCTTTAGATACTAAACACTTTTTATCATTTCACTATTTTTGCTAAAAATTTTCAGTTAGATTTTTGCAGGAGACAGACTTGGAGAAAGAGAGCACGAGGGCACTGTGGATGGCGAAATACATTCAAATAGAAGTATTCAGACAATCAAAAACCAAAACTCTGGTGATTCAAGCCCTTTATCATAGAATTTCAAACCATTTCGTGATTAAATTTAATTCTTTTTTTACTTTTTTCTACAGTTTTTTATTTTTTCCTGCAGTTTTATCCATTTTTACCCTGAACCCTTTATTTTTTTTTCTTTTTGCCCTTTCTTCTCCCTATTTTTGTGATTTCAGAATTAGGGTTTTTCATTTTAGATTGACGTCCAACCCACAGGACGACTTGCATAGTCGGATCCCAATCCATTCGGCCATTGCGTGAATTTTTGAAAAAATGGATTTTTCTTTATCGGTGTGCCCTGTGTATGCCACCGCACTGGTGCTCTGTATTATTACAGTGTACCGCTGCAACATGCGCCAAATCTAAAATAGGGCACCGATGCTCTCTTTAACTAGGAAAGCACTGTACGGTGTATTACACCATTTTTGCGGTGCGTTTATAATACCTCATGCACCGTTAGGTCTATTACACTGTTTTTGCAGTGTGTTTATAATACCAAACACACGTATGGTGTATTATACTATTTTGCGGTGCGTTGTTAATATATCCACACACCAACGATGGTGCGAATTTCATGAAAGGCACACTAGCGTCTCGAGATTTATTTTCTACCTGAAAAGTTGAGAATTTATTTATAAATATATTAATGAATGATATGCTACAGGTTTCAGATTATAAAGAAATGACTGACAAGATATCAAGTAACAAAAATACTGTTAACACATCAAGAAAAGAAAAAAAGGCAAGTTCTTTGTAAATTATTTATAAAAAATATTATTTTTGAACTATATGTAAGTTTAAATAATATGTATTGTTTACTGTGTATCATGTACAACCACAAAATGACGAAGCTTGATATGATTATTTATGATCTACGACTAGAAGAGCGTAAAATTTTAATGGAAAAATTGCAAAAAGATGAATCAGGTGAATGAAACAATACTATCGATCCAATATGAGTTTATTTTTTTAGTTATCATTAATAATATATTTAAAATTATTAGATAACATGTGTCAAAGAGTCTACTAATTCACATCTATTTAATGTTTTACAGGGACCAAAAACTCAAAAGAGGAATGTTGTTCTAAGAAAATAAAAAAAATAGAACATGCAAATGAAAATGAATTGCTCCTTGGCTCATCTGGAGTGGTGTTGGAAGTTAACGAAAAGGGGAAATTTTTTTACAAAAGTTTGAGGGATCTAGTGGAACGAATACAACATCGTGCTTCAAATGTAATATGTAATCATTGAAATTTTCGATCATTAGGTACAATAAATAAACAATTTGGCATTAAATATTAATTTTCAAGAATTTTCTTGCAGAAAAGAAAAGAAAATGGAACTCATTCAGCACATAAAACGGGACGACAAGGAAGAAAATGGTTGATCTCTAAGTTTGTGAGTAATTGTTACTTCCTTATAACAACTTAACTAGATTTCATTTTTGTATTTTTTAAGTTGTTTTACAAAAATCATCGTTGAATGTCTTCAAACAGGTGCTAACATACAAAGAAGAACCATCAGATGAATTGATTGAAATTGGGTTAAATATGGGTTGTGAGTATATGTTGGCATATCAGAATTTAATTGTGGAATTTGTAAGCATCTATCGATCTTGTTTTAATTAGCTCCGTCTATAATCAATAGAATAAAAACATATTTTATATTAAATATATGATTTGTTATGGGTATAAAACTTGCAGGAAACAAAGTATGGAACTGCGGCAACAGATGAAATTTTGAAAGGTGGCATGGTACATGGTTTTGAAAGAATGTGTATAGTTTATGAGTCAATTGTTGCTATGGTACATCATTTTTCTTTTCGATTTACATTGATGTATATTATTTAATATTGGAATTTCATTATTCTCACCAATGTATATACACTCATTTCAGTTTATTTTATGTTTATAGATGGAAAGTGAAGAAGAAGAAACAATCAATGCCTTGAAAACAACATTCCTGAAAATAACCGAAGTCATGGAAGTAGCTCTAGCAGTGACAACAGTTTAAGCGAAGAATGATGATCACTATGTAATTTGGATATCAAATCAAGGCATTTTATTTTTTGAAAAATGTCTGTGAAATCAGACATTTTGTTTAATGTAATGGACATAGTGTCCCAATTGAAAGACAAATGGATACGAATAATTGTCCCATTTTGTATGATAAATACCGTCTTATATATATATATATATATATATATATAATGATCAAATATGTTTTAATTTATTTTATTGCGTTCTCCATTGTCATTCTCAAATGCACTAATAAAAATTTAATTCATATGAATATTGTTATAAGATTATATATATGTGCCGACTTTTGATGAATAATAAATTAAAAAAAAACCACAATAATTTTGATATGATATAACAAATTAATCCAAACTGCACATTCAAATGCATTAATAAAAATGTAATTAATATGAATATTGTTATAAGATGTGTCAACTTTTGATGAATAATGAATTTAAAAAAATCACAATAATTGGACTGTCAGAGGTGGATGTTTCTAAAAAAAAACAAAATGAAAACCGGTGCGTTTATGTGTCTATACGCACTAGTGCGTTTATGATTCTATGGGCACCGCACTAATACTGATTCCAGTTATAAATATCAGTGCATTTGTATGATACTGCGCACCGGGGCGTTTATGTATCTATAAGCACCAGTGCATTTGTAGATGCCATGTGCAATGCACGAATACCGATACCAATTATAAATCTCAGTTCCTTTCTGTGATACGAAGCACCAGTGCCTCATAAAGATACACGCACCAGTGCGCTTATATAGCCTATGAGCACTACTTAAATCCCAAGACCAATTAGAATGGCCTCGTGCGTTGTATCAGCAACACCAGGCCCGATGATGTTGTTTTCCTTAACATCCTGGTGCATTCTCCTTCGACCGTCCCGATTCATTGTCTACCGATACACACCAGTGCCTTAAAACTTGATAAGAGCACCGATGAAAAAACATTTGTAATAACCTCCGGCCGCCCATTTTTTTTTAGTTGTGTTGAATTTCCATTAAAAATTCCTCCAAAACCTCCGTTACCAGAAACGGATGTGGTAGCATATGTTTTTTTGACAATTTTTGCCAATTTTATAACACTAAAACCTCCTTTATAACCTCCGCTAGAGGGTCTTTTCCTTGTAGTGGAAAGACCTAGAACCCCTCCCGCTAATGGGGGGAGGTCCAAAAGACGTCTAGATCGACGAGGTACCATTGTGTCCATTATGGTGTCAACTAGGTACGAATTTGGAAATATTCTTTAGTTCTATGAGAGGAGAGAGATTTTATATCAAATCAAAAATATGACTGCATACATAAAACAAAGCAAAACAAATGGTTAATTTCCCTTTAAATTAATTGTATGTGATAAATAAATCAAAAATGGTTTTGGTTGTTTTTGCGTGTGATACTCAAAATCCTAAAGACCTAAACATCCTCACACTCTCAATTGTAACTGGGCCTTGCGAAGATATCTTCTGGTGGTTACAGGGGATAACGTCCCGAAAGAACTGGTGATGCCTTCTAGCAACCAAAGAAGCGACCAAGGTAATGGGTGGAGGATCTAGTGTTGCCTGCACTGTCACCTATAAGGAAGGATGCCCTAGATTTGGCCACTAAGTACCGTCGTCCCATGTAAGCATTTGAGTCTTGAGCTTCTTGGTAAATCAACTATTAGTATCGAGTATTATATGGATCAGGTAGCCCCAAATAATACTGCATGCACTGGGCCTAAGCTTAACCCCCTCTAAATCAGATCTCTATGGCCCTCGATTTTTATTTTCCATGGGCGGATAGATGGGTTTAAAGCTCCTAAAAAGTCAAATTCTATGTTTCAAGATGTAAACTAACCAAGGCGGCTTATTGGATGCCTACCCCCTTGGTCCTAACCTGAACTATTATTTATCTTTTGGTCCCTGTGCAAAGATTTAATGAGTTCACTTAGGTTAGTTTTAAGGTGGCTTACCTTACTTAAGGTGTGGTAGTGTGTGAGTAAAAGTGAAAAATCACACAGTTTTAAGATGTGGATATGCAATGATCCTTTACATGTCCCCTAATAATCTATGTTTTGATTGTTCCTTGCGATAAGCAAATGATATGCGGATAGTGGGCCACTTACAATTTTTCCTAATTAAAATAAATGTGTCACTAAAGGGAGATGGAAAATGATTAGAAGGGAGCGTTAATATGCATGGATAGTGTCTCCAAAAGGTGCAAGGGAAGCATAGATTACTTGCTTCTCTTAAGATAATTAAGTCCTGGTCCCAATTCCCAGTGAAAAAATTTAAACTAAAATTAATGATCTAACTAGGAAAAAATAAATGACAACTAGCTAAGCATATGTCGATTAGGGAAAATTGCTCCTGCTAATTATCTATGTGTTTTTTGGTGCCTATTTTCACAAAATGAGTTAATTTAGATTGCAAAGGTGGATTTTCGCCACTAAATTTCCCCCTACTTAAACTATGTGGGTTTTTTTTAAATAAAAATTAAAATTTAAAATATGCAACTAGCAATACTCAAACGTAGCCAAAATCATACTCTAAACAGTCATGGGGCACCAAACACAGTGCTGCCAATTTTTCTTTGGGCTACTAGTCTCTTTACAATTAGGAAACTGAAGAAAATCACAGAGAAATATGTTCTCTGGTTTCCGCGCGCAAATGCCTTACATAGGCGCAAAACTTGCGTGTAGGTCATAGCTGATCACACGCAACTTATCACGTCTATCTGAGAAAAATGCGCGCAATTTTCCTGTAGGAAAATTTCTGGAACTCCTGAACTGCCAATCTTCACTGTGGGTGAATGAGGGGATAAGAGGTGAAGGGGAGTCGTCCTAGAAACACTCCAGAGCAGAGAGAATTCCCCTGCAACAAGCGCAACCACTTAACTAAAGGGTAAAGAAAGTGGAGTTGCCAATCCTGTTATGGTGGTTTTGGTGCACAAGTGTACCAAATCACTGGTGCTTGGTAGGAATGGTTCAGCCTACAAGATATGGTCATAGGCAGAAAATATGGTTAGAAGGTTAGTGAACACATGCTAATATATATAAAACACACTAAATTATGTAATGTAGTATGTTACATATAAGGAGAAGAGACACAAACTAAAACAAAAACAAAATCTCATAATGAGTCAAATGAGACAATAATGCAAACAGTGGAAGAAATTCCCCTCTTATTGATCACTAGTATTAAAAGAAAGGTAGAACGTTAGACACTTGCCAAAGGATCCTTAGAACTATGGAGTTCTAAGACCTAGTGAAAGGAATTTTTTACCCTTGTTTTGATGTCACAAGGCCTCTCTCTTCTCCGAAGGGATTGAAGTTGTTGGGTGGCCAACAACCGAATCCCCTAACTCTACTGTTTCCCTAGATCACACACTTCTGATTTGCTCATGGGAAATTTCGCTAGCATAACAATGTGTTCTCATTTTGTTCTTCTCATGGTGGAAATTTGTATGCAAATTCAAATCCTTCTTCCCTCTCTTGGTGCATTTGAGGATGATGACCCAAGAGAGAAGGTTGATTCTTTTGTGTGATTAGTTGATTCCTTTGTGTGCTCACTTATGGTCCAAGGGGGCTCTAGGCGGTTGTCCTTAGGTGGCCGCAAGTGGAAGATCATTTCCTAAAGTGTGTCAAGTGGTCCCGGATGGTGACTTCTGCCACTCCCAAGACCGCACAACGTTTTGAGGGAAAGCCACACAAAATTACGCCTATCGAAGGAAAGTGCGTGCAAAGGCACATTTTTCCTATGTATTTGGTGCAAAATTTGATTGTTTCCTCTTGAACTTAGATATTTTTAAATTTTTCGGATCCTCTAATGTTTCTTAGCCCTGTAAATCCTTCTACTTGAAATTTAATAATGTCATTTTCCCTTGTCCGATTTTCCAGTGATAACAGTGACCATGCTCATTCATGGTCAACCGTAGTCAACTATGTACAATATGGTCAAATAATACCCATCCATGGTTAACATGGTCATGCTTAGTACACCATAATGTATACTCTTCATCACAATCACATTAGTAAATTCATCGATATACATCAATCAAGACCATTGTACTTATTAATAATGTTTTTATAATATTAAAATTAAATGTAATACTATTAATAATGTATTGATGTAATAATGTTAATGTTATTAGTGATGTTATTATTATTATTATTATTATTTATAATATAAATATTATTTATATAATTGTTAATATTATTTTAAATTAATAATGTTAAAATTTTTATTACTATTATGAAGGTTATAATTTAATATTAAAATTATTTATTAATAATAGCTATTTAAATTATCAGCTAATAATAATACTAAATCCACAATTCAATATTAACATTAATTTGATATTAAAACTAATATTAGTGCGAAAACCTAATTTTAACTAAACAAAGAATGATTCAATAAACATTGATTGTAACAGCCTCCTCCCACACTTACCCAAGTTAACCGATCCACCGGGGTAAACATGTGATGAAGCATTACTATGATATGACTTAACCACCCAAGTACAGTTAAGGAAGTGGAATTGTTCAACCAAAAATTTACTGACCACCTGAAGGGACTACAGAACCCCCAGGAGCTAACCAACCACTCCAAGTGCCCAACCCCTGAGTTAAGTTTACTTTTTAATGATATGCACTCTCAGTCACTCCTAGGAAAGGGAAATCCAATGTCTGTAACCCTTTAGTCTCTCCCATGAGCCTGATTCCCAATGAATGTAGAATAAATTTTTCGATTTTGTGCTAGCGACCCCGAGATCTGAGCCACTTTTTTAGGGCTAAGACCCAGATCTCTGCCCATAACTTAATGAAACTCTCTGAAATGATATATGGCACAAAGAAAACTCCTTTAATCCAAAACTTGATCAAGGACTTAACCTGACCTATTGTAACCATGACAGAAATTTCTTCAAACACATCATGAACATGTAATCTACAGTTCATAATTACATACTTGAAGATAGAGGTCTTATACTTATCTGAGAATCGTCAAGAAGGTCTTATTCCCTCTCATAATAGCTTCATTATCATCTATTATGTCATGTATTAATTAACCATTCATTTACTAATCAAAACATTTTGAGAGCCATAACTAAAGTCTACCTAAAAGCATGCTTATAACCAACTTATAACCAAAATAATAACAATGATATAAGAAACATCAAAGCCACATAATAACAAGTATAAATACTCATGAAATACAAGGGGAAAAGAGATATCTTACTAACATATGCAAAATCCAACCAAGTTAGGGACTTCCATGTACTACTCGAACATTAATTGGGTTGAACTAAATATTTCTTTCAGCCAATCACCCATGTTCCATACTCCAATCATCAATGTGGAAGTCACAAAAAAACAACTAGAGCTTTCCCAGGCTTTACTGAATATCCCTGAATTTCTATTCCTGAAACCCTCATCTACACAACCAGCCTTTACCATGTATATTTACATTACCAGTCAAGGGATTCCTAGGCCCAAACGAAGAACATACACTACCAGGCTTTTTAGTAATCCTACCAAAACTGGTTAAGGGATTACTAGGCCTAAACAAACTTGGATGCCTCTGGATTTATTCACCAATACCTTGACAAATTTTTGTGTCTCCACCCTTAGGAATTATCATGTATCCCACCATTACTAGTCAAGGGATTCCTAGGCCTTTGGAAATTTTCTTGAGACCACATCAATTGGTTCCCATTAGGGGAATTTTTAGGTCTAAAATGGGCCTCCTAAGAAAATTATAAAATAATAGTGGAAATAATAAAATAATATTAGATTACATCATCATATTTTGGAGGGAAAAAAGAAAAAAACTATTTTTTCAACTTGTATTTTCAACTTATCTCCCTATGGATTTATTCATATTTCAAGCGGAAACACTCATTGGATGCATAATCTAATTCCGCATCCAGGGAGTGCCCATGTTGCATACTTTCGATGGACCCTACTACATGAAAAACTAGAAATACATGAAAAATGTGATTTCAATCATGTGTTTTCATGTATTTCTCATTTTTTGTGTAGTATGGTAGATCGAAAGTATGCAACATGGGTACTTGTTGGATGAGGAATTAATTTTTTCATCCAATGAGTACTCCTGCTTGAAATTTGACTGGAAAATTAGGGAGATAAGTTGAAAATACAAGTTGAAAAAATAGGTTTATTATTTTATTACTTTTTAATATTTTTACTTTTTCACCCCAAAAATGGTGAATCATCCCCCATGGTTGACATCATCATCTTGAATCCTATTGGTTCTTATAAATTTCATTTTGGTTGTACATTTTTCTTAGCAGACCCATTTTAGACCTCAAAATTCCCCTAATGAAAACCATCTGGCAATCCAGCTCAACCAAATAAAAGAACCCCATCACACCATGGCTATCCAGAAATTGTAAGGGAAGGTTGAAAAAATTGTCACAATTGGAAAAATGCATGTCAATGACAACAAGAGAACCAAAATACACACATACATATACCATGCATGCCAAAAATAACAAGGAAATCGTACATGCAACTCGATACCTTCAAGTAATCCTGTTGTAGCTGCTTGATCCAAATATTCCTTGATCGATATTTGCTTCCATTTACTTCCTTGTCCTTCCTTTGTCTTCATTTCTCTAATGCTAGAGTGCTCCAAGAATGCTCTAAGTGTGCAAGAGTATGAGAGAGAGAGAGAGAGAGAATAAAGAGAGAGCTCCAAAACAGAACTAAAAAAATATTAACCATAAAAAAATGTGAATTTATCCTCAAAATCCTTTTTTTAATAAGGCCTCTATTTTCTTCATTTTAATCTCTTTTGCTTCAATTTTCTCTTCACATGCAACCTATGACCTTTCACCTTCATTTTCTCCTATTTTCCATTATTTCCACCAATAAAATGTCAATTAATTATTTTTTTCCTTTTGAAATCATTTTCCATTGTCTTTTCCAATTTCCCCTTAGCCATAATAAACTGAATGAACACCCACCAGGATGTCTTGCCCAACATTCAACTTTGACTACATGTCCCATGACCTTGGTCTTATTTTTACTTTACTAACTTTATAACATGAACTTTTAACCTTAGGTTGTTACAAACCCCTCCCCCTTAGGGGAACGCCATCCTCAGTGTTCTATGACACTTATGACCTAAGACCGATGAAAACCAAAACATATTTCCCATGGATATTTACAACTTAGCTTGATGCAGTATTTACAATTATCAACTCGATGAAAAGAAAACCAACATGACAAACACAACAACATGACACCCATACCACTTATTCAAGCTTTATAACACATATCATTGCAATATTTACAATAAAAACCATACATAAATATCTGCAAATACGAAAACTTATTTGCCTTCATCGACAAATAGTGAAGGAAACATGGCTCACATATGATCAACCATCTCCCATGTAGCTTCATTGGACCCAAAGTGCTTCCAATGCACTTTAACTTGCTCGATTTCTCGATTCCAGAGCATGAGTTGTTTCTACTGCAAAATGAGCTAAGGTTAGGACTAAAATTATCTAGCTCCAATTACAATATAGACTAATCAATAACGTTACCAAGATATTTTACAAATCTCTTAATCAACGAAACATGGAAAAAATCATGGAATTTATTTTTCGGAGGTAGTTTAAGTTTGTAGGCCACTGGCCCAATGCTCTGAAGGATCTCAAAAGGCCCACAATACTGAAGTGCCAACTTTTCACATGGCCCACTCCTCAAATAGCTCTTCATGGGTTTGATGCACAAGTACACATGTTCCTTAACCTGAAACTCCTTAAATGTCTTGTATTGGTCTACATAAATCTTTTGTGTGTCTTTTGTTTCCTTTAGATTCTACTTGATAACTTGCATTTCCTATTACATCTATGCCAACATATCTGGTATTATCAACACCATGTTCATTGGATCACTTCAACTAATGGGAGTATTACAACTTCATCCATAAATTTCCTCAAATAGACTCATCCTCAATGACTCCTCATAACCATTGTTGTAAGAAAACTCTACTAGTGGAAGGTACTCTTACCACTTTCGTTGTTGATGCATAACATACATTCTCAACATTTCCTCCAAAATCAAATTCACCCTCTTTGTTTTTCCATCTATCTACGAATAATAGGTTGTAATTAAGGCTAAATATTTACCCAAACCTACAAATAATTCCTTCTAAAACCTGGAAGTAAAATTGGCATCTCTTTCTAACACAATATTCTTCAAAATAGCATGCAACCTCACTATATCCCTGATGAAGACCTATGATATATCACTAGATGAATAGGTAGACCTCACCAGAATGAAGTTTTCTACCTTTGTCAACCTGTTAACCACAACCATAATAGAATCATGTTGTCTAGATGTCCTCAGAAAACATATAATGAAGTTCATGGAAATGATCTCCCATTTCCATTATGGGATTGGAATCAGTTGCATTAAACCACTTGGATTCTTACACTCTACCTTTACCTATTGACAATCCAAAAATATAGCCACAAACTCTACCACTTCCTTCTTCAGATTCAGGAAATATTATAACTTCTTCACTATTTTCAATGTCTTTTGATATATCGGATGACCTGAATATGGCTTAACATGAAATTCCCTCAAGATAAGCTTCTTGAGTTCACCATTGATTGGTACGTAAATCATATCCCTAAATCTGACCAAACCACCGATTGTGAGACGATAGTACAAATATTGATTACCTTTACCCGATTGATGTAACCTATACCTAAGCTCCCTATACCTATCATCCTACATCCTCCCTATAAGATTTGATCCTGTAATTCCATCACAAAAGAACTAATATTTATTATGTGATTTGCGAGTACTCTTCTGCTAAGAGCATCTGCAACGTTGTTATATTTTCCTTTAATATACCTAATATTGAAGCCAAACTCACTGATCATGGCCAACCATCTATATTTCCTATAATTTAGGTTCGGTTGGTCGAATAAATATCTCAACCCATTGTGATCGCTCATCAATACAAACATCCTTCCAAGAAGATAGTGGCTCCACATCTTCAATGCATGGATGGTTTCTACCAACTCAATATCATGTGTCACATATTTCTACTTGTGCTCATTTATTTTCCTTGACTCGTAGCATACCACCTATCCCTCTTGAATTATGAATCCACTAAATCCTCTCTTGTAATCATATTTACACACCACAAAATCTTTATCAGGATATGCAATGTTTAGAACTAGAGCATTTGTCAACAACTGCTTCAAATGTTCAAAACTAGTTTCACCTTATTCTTTCCACTAAAATTTATTTCCTTTCATCTGTAATGATGTAATATGATATGCAATCGATGAGAAATTCATCATGAACCTCCTGTAGTAACCTACCAACCCCATGAATTATTTGACCTCATCTTCATTCCTAGGAACTACCCATTACATGATAGATCTTAATTTTTCCAGATCCACTTCCATTCCTTCCTTGGAAACAACATATCCCAATTAATGTACCTATTTCTAAAAGAATTTAATTTAGTAAGCTTATAATACAATTGATGCTCTCTTAGAAATCTCAATACCACTGGTAAGTGTTCGAAATGTTCTTCCTAATTCTTAGAATATATCAATATATCATCAATGAATACAATGATAAAATTTTATAGATAAGGATGCAACACGTTATTCATCAAGAACATGAAAGTAGTTGGAGCATTAGTCAAACCAAAAATAACTACCACAAACTGACAATTCTCATACCTAGTTGAGAACACAGTCTTGTAGAGTCCTCTTATTTAATGTGCACCATATGATATCTTGATCTCAAATCAATAATCAAGAACACTGCTACTCCCTTCAACTATTCAAAAAATTCATTAATCCTTGACAATAGATACATGTTCTTGATGTTTACCTGATTCAACTACCTGTAATAAATGCATAATCTAAGACTACCACCCTTCTTCTTCACAAAAAATATTGGTGCACCCCACGACGATACACTTGGTATAATGTACCCCTTATCAAGAATTTCTTTCAACTTCAACTTCAATTCCACTATCTCTCGAATGCTCATCCTGTATAGTGCCTTTGATATTGGTGTTGCTCCTGGTACCAAATCCATAGAAAATTCAACTTCCTTGTGAGGCAGAAAATTTGAAATCTTTGTTGGGAATATATCCTGAAACTGTTGTAAAATCGGATACCTCTTGAAGACTTCCACATCCTCAACATCCTTATCTTTATCACTTGAAATATGCATTGCAAATAACACATACCCTTTCCTGAGACTTCTCTTTTCCTACATAATTGTAACCATTCTAACTGATGTATTCTTCTTCTTACCCTGCAATATTCTATGCTATCCATTGCCATCCAAGCACTCAGTGGCCTTGTCATAGCAATCTACGTTGGTCATGTGAAGGTAAAACCACTCCATACACAAACACATATTGTATGATCCAAATGGAAGCACATTCAAATGCGTTAATGTAGGCATACCATTCAACTCAAATTCACAATATATTACCCAATGATGAACTATTTTCTTAGTACCTGTAGCCAACTTCACTAACTAAGACTCTACATGCCCTTCTTTTCTCAATCCACACTTATCCATGAGATCAGGGTTAACATACCTATAATTATGTCCAGGGTCAATCAAACTAGAAATAACTTGATAAAAAATCCTACTGCCCATATCGATAATAGATGTTTGATGATTTTTTGTCCTATTATCTAATGTTGAATAGATCTGAGGAATTATCTATCCAACATCTCCAATTTATGTGTTTCCTGTGAACTATAGATCTAAGGCATACCACCTTGATACAATGAGAAATCCCTCTTGAGATGCCCCTTGCTACATATCGAACACTGCAACTTTCCCTCACCATCATCTTTATTTTGATGCCCTCCAGGCTATGACCCATGTCCCTTTCCAGCTGCATTAGACTTTTTGTAAGGAACAAAATTCTCTTTCCCACCTACATCCTGAGGTCTTGTTCACTTCAGTGGCCATTTAAATTTTGTAGAAATTATATGTACTAAGCATGCATATGTCAAAGATCCACCTGATCTCACACTATTTAACTTTATGCAAGATACTTAATCTATTCCACTTGTTAATCTTTTGCGGAAAAATTAATTTCACACACATGTGAAGCATAAACAAAAATTGTCAATCACCCATAACATAGTTTTTAACCGGGAAAGCCTGAAGTTGAAAACCCCAACTATCATATATTATGTATCATGGAGATCATATGAAAATCTCATACAAAGCATACAAAGCTTATTACAAGCTCTCAGTGCAGTACAATCGTCATACACTAATCATGAAGAAATTTGCAAATCCATGCACTGATTTCTGCCTCTTGATAGCCTACCTCCACTGCGCAATCCAAGCTGATTACAAGGACCAATTCGATGTAATACCACTCTCATTGACTGCGTTATTATCATTGGAAACTCCAATGTATATGTAGATGCAATCCATGCATCACTATGGTCACAACGGATAGTCTATCTCACCCTTTCACCTATCTCTCCACTGGGTCTCCATGTTAGGACTCCACTATGTATCATTTTTACTATATACTTTGACACCGTCTTACCTTTATAACCATGTTTAAAAAGGATTCCATTATCATTTTCATTTACTTTATCCCAAGGTATATAAAATCCTCTTCTTTATTATATGTTTAATCTGTTTGCATATAATTCCATAATACTCTTATATTTTATCTTTAATCAAAGTGGATTGTTGCTAACATAAGTCTAAAAGATTACAGATAATCTATGTGCTGTGCTGGAGCAATCGGCCGTTGCTGAAACAGTCAAACTTCGTTGCTGAAACAGCTGACTCCGTTGCTGAAACAGTTGACTTCGTTGCTGAAACAGCCAGCAAGCACGCAAATTCCGTCACTCGTAATTTGCGATTCTGGAAGAGTATTTTGTGGAACAATGGCAACAACATGAAGACGTGGTTACACAGATTATTCTGAAGATAGCATTCTTGTTGTATCTGTTGTAACAATATATTTTTATGGAAGAACATAATAGTCCTATTTTAAGAAAGAAGAACAGAATTGGGATACACACAGATTCGCTCTCATGTAATTGTAAGAGATGTCTCCTCTTTAAAAAGAGGAGACATCATCATTAGAGGGGAGTTCGAGTTGGAAGGCTACAGGAGAACATTGTAATTGAGAGACTGGAGCTAGACTCCATTTGTAATGTATCATTTCTTTTGACAGATGAATAAAATTTCCTTTTGAGCACTCCAATTTAATTCTCTCCCTGGGGAATCTTGTGAGAGGGAAAGGGCCCGCCTTCCTCACAAGATTCACCCTTCTGTCCCTGTAATTTGTTTAATTTCTTTATGATGTTTTCACTCCACTTTAATTTCGTTGCTAAGACACCAGTTACACAGTTCTGTAGTTTATTGAATATTCTGTTTCCTTAACGCTGCATGTGTTCAGTACATTCATTCTTAAGGGGTTGAGAAACCTATTTCTGTTATATGTTTGAATGTGTGATGCTGGGAAGCAGGTGCTGAAGGTTCCTGTACAAAGGAATAGGGTCATGCTCCCACTAATTGCCTTTCTTTTCCTACAGTGTGGTTAGAAACAGGAGACAAGTGCTGAAGGTTCCTGTTCATGGGAATAGGGTCTTGGTCTCTTGAGTTATCTTTTCTACAGAGTGATTAGTGTTAGGCAGCAGGTGCTGAAGTTCCTATTCAAAGGAATAGGGTCTTGTTCCTGTTATGGTTGATTGGTTTCCTTTCCTGCAGATTGATTTCCCTTTACTTGGATTCTAAACTGCAACCTATGAATTACTTCTGCTATAACATAATTGACTTCAGCTTTGATTAAATAGAGTGTGAATAATTAGATTTGTATGATTGGTAATTGTGTGGCTTTTTACTACAACATTTTTTTGCTTTTGAAATTGAGCATATCTAGTGCGTGATTGTCTTTGGAATAAAAAGACTTCCTCGGGTTGACAATTTATGTGGAGCTTGAATTGTGAAAACAATTAAAGCTACCAACATTTTGGCGCCGTTGCCGGGGAAGGCAATTATAGATTTCAAAAGCATTAATATTTTCTTTTTAAATGTGCAGATTGTATGAGAGGACGCGGAAACCAGAAGAAAAATAACCCCACAGGTGGCAAAGGCAAAGGAAGGGGAGGAAGAAAGACTTTTATTGACGAGATTGTATCAAAGGCTGAATCATCATAGAGATTAAATTCTCGAAGACCAAAACTTCAGCACTCCCCTCAATCAGATTACAAAACAGAGGAAGTTTTGGGTCCTGAAAATATAGAAGAGCCAGTGATTGAAGAACCATCAGTCAGTGCTGGAGAGTCAGAAGAAAGTGTTAGTAAATCAGTAGAGCACATTGAGGAAATAATAGAGAGTGTTGGACGACCAGTGGAAAACATTGAAGAGCCAGTAGAAGATCTTGACGATCGAGCAAGTGCAGTAGGAGAACCGACAATGGAAGGAAACAATGACGATTTCTTTGGTGGAGGATGTGTAGATCCTGAAGGAGAAGGAAGGGATGAAAATTCTCTCTCTACCTTGGGATTTCCTATCAGTGATCTCCCTGCAGGAACAACTCCTATGAAAAACATTCCATTGTCTGCTTTACCTAACTTCCATGGTTTATCATCTGAAGATCCGGATGAATTTATTTTTGAATTTGATATATTATGCAGAAGTTATGATTATGTTACTAATGCTCAAAAGTTGAAACTGTTTCCAGCCACCTTAAAAGGAAATGCTTTAAGATGGTTCATGAGCCTTGGAAGTCAGGTAATCACAACATGGGAGCAGATGAAACATAAATTTCTACTTAAATATCAAGACTACTGCCGGACGAGAGAAAATAAGGATGAACTATTCAATATGGCACAAAATCCGGACGAGAATCTGGAGGACTATGTAGAAAGGCTGCAGTACAATATACAAAGATCTGATCATCCGAATATAAGTAAGGAAATTCGCAAAACAATATTACTTAGAGGTTTAAGGGATGATTGTTTAGATATGTTAAACATGCTTGGCAAGGGAGATATATCTAAGGAATCATATGATGAGATTTTTGAACTTTCTAAGAGGTGTTCAAGGGGAGCTGCAAGGAACAGAGTAAGTAATAGAGATTCCACCTATTCAAGAGTGCAGAAATCAGCCAGTGGAGGAGCAACAAGAGCTGAAATAGGTAATTTACTTGAAGAATTTAAAACCGAGATGTTAAGTTCTTTTTCTTCACAAATTGACACTTTGCAGGTTAAGAAGAAGCAGGCTGAAGCAGAAGCAACTCTGGCTATCTTTTGCCCGAAGTGCAGAGACAAACATCCACTAAGGGAATGCCCAATGGATAAAATACCAATTTGCACCCTTTGTGAGAAAGATCATGAAACAAAACAATGTCCATCTCTACCAGGAATAAAGGCAGCATTGCAGCCAACGGAAGAAGAAGCTGAAGCAGTTTACCCGCTAACTCAAAGAAGACAATGGCAACCAAAAGGACAAGGTATGAACTCTAGTATGCCATTTAATCGTTGGAACAATTATTCTGCTTTCGGTCAAACAATTTACCCTCCCTTCAATCAAATGCAATACCCACCCTTCAATCAAATGAATTTCCCACCCATGCAGCAATCAAACCCTCCCTTTGTTGATCCTTCAATGTGGACTCCTTGGCCTCCACAGCAGCCATCTTCTTTTAACCCTTGGAATTCAAATTGGAGAAGTCAACAACTCCCGTATCCAAATCAATTGCCTCAATTCCAAAAACCACTTCCTCTGCCATCAAATGCTCCGCCAAATAACCAAATGAGACCCCAGCTACCTGTACAACCAAATCCTAACCCCAATAATAAAGTTGTGCAAGTCATTGATATTCAGAATCAGTCTATATTTCCTACTATGCAATGTAATGATATTCATTTAAGATCTGGGAAAATAGAAGAGCCTATTATTGATGACATAACTTCTTCTGATTCTGATAAAGATGAAACTGAGAAACATAAGAAAGCACAACCACCTTCTAACAAAAATGTTGAAATAACAGAACCACCATTCCCCGAGCGTTTGGTTTTAACTAGAACGCCTGAAACACTTGCTTTTAATCTTTTAGGGGAATTGCAAAATTTGTATGTTAAAATTCCACTTTTACAAGCATTAAGAGATGTACCAATTTATGCCAGAACAATAAGGGATATTTGTGTTAAGAAACCTGGTAGGAAAACTAAAGATCCTCTTACAGTACATGTGATGGGTGACTTATATGCATTAATGTCCGGAAAAACCCCTCCTGTGAAATATGGTGATCCTGGCCATCCTACCGTGACAGTTCAAATTGGTAAAACAATGATTCCTCAAGTTCTGGTAGATTTAGGTGCTACAATAAACATAATGACTCTTGAAACTTCACAAATGTTACAGCTGAATAACACAATTAGAGATACACCCACCATTCTAGAGTTGGCTGACCGTTCTACAATTAAACCTGAAGGAGTTGTTGAAGATCTACTTATCTCAGTTGAATCCTGGAATTACCCAGCTGATTTTGTTGTATTGCAGACTAAAACAAAGCTGGGGGGACATCCCTTAATTCTAGGAAGGCCATGGCTGGCCACAGCTGATGCTTTTATCAGTTGCAGATCTGGTTCAATGAAAATTTCTAATGGTTATGAAACAAAACAGCTTACTCTTTATCCTCATGCTACACCAATAATTAATAATGAAGACTCTATGTGGATGGATTATGATGATAATGTTGTTCAGCCTATTCTAACTATTGGACAAGCTTTAACTCTTAAAGAAAATACAGAGGATGAGATAATTAATAATTTTATTTGTGAACCTTCTTTTGTAATTGCTGAAACACACAATCAATTAACTGCAATTTTTGAAACTGATACCCAAGAAAAGATTGAATCTGAAGACTCATCTCAGACATTAACCACCATCTCATCTAAAAGCATAACAGTTGAAATTGAACCTGGCAAGACATTAAATATAAATCCTGATCTAACAGTTGATGAAACACAACAGTTAATGAAGTTATTGCATGAATATAAGGAATCATTTGCATGGGATTACACGGATATGAAAGGTATTTCTTCTGAATTATGTACTCATCGAATTTACGTTAAAGAGGGATGCCGGCCTGTTTGTCAACCCCAAAGACGAATGAACCCTAATTTACGAGAAATTGTTAAAGAAGAACTTCAGAAATTGCTTAATGCAGGATTTATATACCCTATATCTGACAGTGAATGGGTTTCCCCATTGGTAATTGTCCCTAAGAAAAACGGGAAATGGAGAGTTTGTGTTGACTACAGAGCCTTGAACAAAGCTACTCAAAAGGATCACTTTCCTTTACCCTTCATTGATCAGGTGTTGGATAGTCTGGCAGGGAAGAAATTCTTTTCTTTTCTAGATGGATTCAATGGGTATAATCAGATTAGAATTGCACCCCAAGACCAAGACAAGACCACTTTCACTAGCCCTTGGGGAACTTTTGCTTATAGAGTTCTTCCATTTGGGCTATGTAATGCACCAGCAACTTTTCAGCGGGCTGTTATAGGAATTTTTTCTGATATGTTGAATGACTCTATGGAAATATGTATGGATGATTTTACTCCTTATGGTGTGTCTTTTGAAGATGCATTACAAAATCTTGAGAAAGTACTTAAACGATGTATACAAGCTCACCTCTCCCTAAGTACTAAAAAATGTCATATGATGATGAGTGAAGGAGTAGTGCTTGGACATTTTATTTCATCTCAAGGTATTCAGGTAGATCCATCTAAAATATTGGTCATTCGGAATCTTTCTGTTCCTAAAACACAAACTGATGTGAGAAGTTTTCTAGGACATGCTGGATACTACAGAAGATTTATTAAAGATTTTTCTAAGATAGCTTCTCCATTATTTGTGTTGCTTATGAAAAATGCTGAATTTAAGTGGACTAATTCTTGTCAGAAAGCTTTTGAAGAACTCAAGCATCAGTTGTCTACCGCTCCTATTTTGAGGGGGCGTGATTGGACCCTCCCTTTTCATATATCTTCTGATGCTTCAGACACTGCAATTGGAGCTGTCTTGGGACAAGAGGTGAATCATCTTCCTTATGCTATCTACTTCACTAGTAAGAATATGACCCCTGCTGAGCTTAATTACACAGTTACCGAAAAGGAATTTCTTGCAGTAATTTATGCCATTAATAAATTTCGACACTATATCACTGGTTATTCTACTTTTGTGCACACTGACCACTCAGCTATCAAGTATTTAATGAACAAATCTGTTACAAATGCTAGAGTTACCAGATGGCTATTATTACTGCAAGAATTTGATATCACAATTGTAGATCGGCCTGGTAAAGAAAATGTGGTGGCTGATTTCCTTTCACGGTTAAAAACTGACAATGATATTCCAGTAGATGATTCTTTTCCTGATGAGTATTTGTTTGCAGTTTTTGCTCACTCTCCATGGTATGCAGATATTGCTAATTATTTGGTTGCAGGAAAATTACCATCACACCTGTCATACAGAGAAAAGAGAAGAATTGTTCAACAAAGTGCCATGTATAGCTGGATAAATGGGTGTCTTTTCTACACAGGGCTTGATCAGGAAATCCGAAGATGCATTAGGGAAGATGAAGTGTATGACATACTGAAAGCTTGTCATGATGGCCCTTGTGGAGGGCATTTTGCTGATAAGAGAACAACACACAAAATTTTGAGGATGGGTTACTATTGGCCCTCATTAGTTAAGGATGCAAAGAAATATGTAAGGGCTTGTGACAGCTGCCAGAGAATGGGTCAACCCAATCATAGAGATCAAATGACATTAAACCCCCAGGTAGTTTCTGAACCATTTGAAAGATGGGCCTTGGATTTCATAGGACCCATTAATCCTCCATCCAATCAAAGAACATATCTATTAGTCTGTACAGACTATATGACTAAATGGGTGGAGGCCAAAGCACTTATTAGAGCCAATGAAGAGGCTGTCCTATCTTTCTTATTTGAAGAAATATTCACTAGATTTGGAATTCCTAGAGAGCTAGTTACAGATGGAGGACCTCCATTCAATTCTCATGGTTTTAAGTCTATCCTTCAGAAATATCATATTTATCATAGAATGAATACACCATACCACGCCCAGGCCAATGGGCAGGTGGAAATCACAAACAAAGTATTAGAAGCCATTCTAACTAAAACAGTGAAGGACAACCAGAAGGATTGGTCTCAAAGGCTCCCTGAAGCATTATGGGCTTACAGAACTACTTGGAGAAACACTACAGGATTCTCTCCCTATGAATTGTTCTATGGTAAAAATGTTGTTTTTCCTGTGGAATTTGAAATCAAAACTCTAAGAACTGTTTTAGCTGTTAATCTTGATTTGACTGATGTGCAGATAGCTAGGTTGCAGCAGCTTCTTGAGTTGGATGAAAAGATATTAGATGCCATTCACCAAACAACCATGATTCAACAACAAAGAATGAAGTGGCATGACAAAATTATCAAACACAAGCAGTTCCAAAAAGGTAATTGGGCCTTGTTGTATGACTCTCGGTTTGAAAATTTTCAGGGTAAGCTACGTACACGTTGGCTTGGACCATATGAGGTAGATGTTGTTTTTCCTAATGGAACGGTAAGAATTTTAACAATTGATGATTCTAAAACACCTCTACTAGTCAATGGTCATAGGCTTCGTTTATACCAGCGCCCTGTTTCTAAAGAGGATTTCAAGACTGCTTGCATGACTAATATTCATTATCTTTTTCTAGGGGAGTCTTCTGCTCCTCACAGCATTTAATTTTCTGCACTATTTTTTTAGTATTAGATTAGATTAGACTTAAGACTAATAATCCCTGTCAAGGGTTGGCATATTACAATTGAATTTTGCAGATTCTAGAAAAGCTCATTAAGGAGGACAGATTCATCATAAGAAGATCTGAAGCTTCAATCACAAGAAGCTTGTTCCCTTCATTTTACCCCATTTCCTAGCAATATCCCTTCATCCCATTTCTACATTATTTCCCTTTTTCCCATTTTTCCCACTTCTACCATTCCTGAAATATCATCCTTCAACTAGTATTTCCTATCCCTTACTGCTGAAGTTATTCCCTATCAAACACTTCCCCCACTTGTTTCAAACCCAAGTCAATTATCCCATTTTTCTGATTTTTCCCGTTGCTGAAACACCAGTTTCAGCAACATGTCGTTCATGTTTCTGTTGCTGAAACACCAGTTTCAACAACCTGTCATCATTAAATCATCATTTCTTTCCGCTGCTATACAAGTTTTTTAAGTTCTCCACTTTTACGCTTCAGATCCTTTGGGTGAAAATTATTCAGTACTGAGCAGATCCTGTTACACTCCTGTTCTAAATTTCAGAGAAATCTACAGATTCTTCCATGTATATTAAGCCATTCTAAAGCACTCTACACTTTGAATTATTAAACCAAAGGTATAAATGTAATGTATGTGGTTTTAATGTAATGCAGTTAAATTATATATTAAAGAGAGGATCTTGCTCATAATGGTTGCAATCTCCACACGCCCAATCATCATTGCACCATACGTAGGGGGGGAATTTCGAAAACCAAATAATAATTTCACATTAACCAATCCTCCGTCACTTTTCATTCCATTTCCGCCGTCATTGAGACTCCGCATCCTCTGTTGCAACAACTAGCTTGACCAAAGCCTGTGTTTCTGTCTTCTGTGCCTATGCATCTAACTCAAGCTAGTAGCCATGGGAGGGTCGGCTATCAGACACGAGCCTGGTTCGATAAATCTTCTTCAAATGTTCCCGGAAGCCTATTAAATTTTCCAACAAGCAGGATGGACAACATACTTTGAACGGTTAGGAGAATTTGATCAGGAGCAGGTTTTAGAGTTCGCACAAAATCTTCAGGGGAATTTCTCAGTGGTTCAAGGCGTCCGCATTTCAGTTACAGAGGAGGACATAGTTCAAGTTTCAGGTTTGTCGGCTATTGGGACTCGCTGGTTCAGTAGGAAGCAAGTAATTTTAAATGCACAGCAAGATTTTCTTCGTCCAGATGAACCAGTTGAACTTAAAGGCCGCGGTGTAAGTCTGCATTCACTTCCTCGACCATGGCCAACAGTAGCAGAATTCATCAAGCACTAATTGACATGCAAAGGGAGTTACCAGGTAGTCTACCAACACGACTTCGTTTTGATGAATCATTTAAGGAATGGTCGATTAGTTAATATTCCCTATTATCTGCTTGGTTGTATCAAAAACATGTCCTATTATTGCAGACGGGCTAAATTCCCATTGTTATCCCTCACCCATCATCATTTATGCCAATTGTTAATTCAGAGGGGTTTTGCTCAGCAAAACCCCCCTCTGAATATTCCACTCCTTATTCCCCAACAAGCTGAAATTCCTCAGTAGGCCCAAATCCCCCAACAAGCCGAAAGTTCCCAAGAAACTCCTGAGATTCCTTATGAAGGGCAACTGGACGATATCCCAGACTCCCCAGTAATTCCATCCTCAGAGCCAGTTGACCCAACCCCAAGTTCGTCCCACTTAGTAGAGTCAACCATTCCCACTATTTCTATCCCTAGCGATGACTCTCTAACACCCCCGTCCCCACCTACTCATAAAAGGAAGAAAAGAACCCCAACAGTCTCTATCTCAAAATGACGAACAAGGGCCAAATTCCAAATTTACACTTCTTCCGAGAGCCCTTCTCCCAGAAAAGAACCTTCCCCTACAGAGAAAAGGAAAGACAGTGACTTCTCTTCTTTCCTACCAAAAAGGAAAATGAAGATGACTGTTGAAACAGGAGTTACTCCCATTTCCCCTGACCCCGCCACTATTCTCTTGAAACTTCAATCTTCACCCCCATTTCAAATCCCCCAACCCGTCTCTTCCGGTGGCACTGCCACACAAGAACCAGTGCCCCGGGATAATACGACATCGTTTATGGCCCAAACAGTGACTGTCACACAAGAACCAGTCACTTACCCAGAGGTTGAAACACAAGAACCAGCCACTGTGGTACAAAAATCATACACCAAGCATGATGATACAGGGAAACCAGCTGTAGCTACTCCACAAGAACCAGCTACAGCTATGCATCAGCAGACAACTCCAGAAGAATCAACCAGCACACAGGGTTCACATACTATGGCATCTTTGTTGGAAGAAAATGAGTTTCTGAAGTCTGAGCTAGAAGCCTATAAGAATGAATTAATCGAGGCACGAGAAGCCTTTGATAGAGAATTGAATCTCTATATGCTAGCACACACAGCATCAACACAAAATAGGGAGCCATGCAAAGAATACATGTGCCATGAGTGTGGTAATATTTACCAGCAGCTGGCTACAAAGTAGTCAAAATTCTGGTATCTGAGGCATCTACATCAGCTGCAATTAAAGAAGAATACCCTACTGCTCCACAAGAACCAGTAGGGCTCTCAATAAATTTAGAAAAAGAAACTAAACCATAGATATCTCACCCTGTGCTGGTTAGCTCAGCCACTCAGACAGAAACACAACCACAGGTATCTTGCCCTGAGTCAGTTAGTGCAGCCACTCAAACAATGTCCCAACCCAGTACTTCTAATGCCAGGACACAGACCCTATCATGGAATCAATTAGAACTGATGAACAAATGGAAGAAACAATATGCTGAAGAACAAGATACAATATTACAGCAGCATAAGTTAGCATGGAAGAATCACATGTATGCCAACTGGGATAGTTGGGAACAGACATTGCAACAGCTCAGGGATTCCAAGAAGGAAGTCAAGGCATCAAAGGAAAGGATGGCTTTGATGTTTTCATTAGTGCAGAAGTTGATGGCTACCCGAAAACCCTCTGTAAATTAATCTCTCTTCCTTTCTGAACGTTTAGTTTATTTTCAATTAAAAGCAATAAAGGATGGCAGACCTCATGAATTGCTTACTTCAGAACAATTTGTTGAGACTTTTGCTGAGGCCCCTGAAAGTGACCAGCATTTGCTGTGCGAACTTTACCTCCATAATGAGGCCATTCCTGACAATAGAAGAGCCAATCTCATTCCAATTGTAGGTGATATACAAATAAGGGCATTTGTTTCATTTTTGGCCAATCAGCTCACCTGGAAAACTGCGTTTATTGCAAGCAATCATAATGAGGAGAATAGGCTCCTTTGGATTAGACCAGAACCTTTAAGTCCAGCCATGTTTATAGCACAATATCACCAATTCTTACAGAAGCCAGGAATGCATAGGTACATGCAACAACTACAGGCTTCAACACTTTTGAAGTGTCAACAGCAAATCAGAGTAAAGGAGGCTGCTGCATTGAAGGCCAATACTATGTTTTCGCAGCAGTCATGTAAAGAAAGACAAGACTATCACCCTTTTAGCCCTGATAATCTCCAAGCTGCACTTTCCAGGGTACCTAATTATATCAGATGCATTCGACATTGTGGAGAAAACTGGATTGGTTATCATTTTCATTTTCCAATTTTATGGCTGCCTTCAGAGAAATATCAGTGTCACTACCAATTGGCTGGCAGAGATGAAGCCTTAGCATGGCAGAAATTGCAGAACAATAGAGGATTCTGAGCTCCTACAGATGCCACCTTCTCCAGCTACTGCTTGAGCAACTTGCATGCACAGAGTCAGTACTCAGACTCTGACTCAGACTAGGAGTTGCCTGAGGACATGCAACATTTTCAGCTGGGGGGGATGTTAGGACTCCACTATGTATCATTTTTACTATATACTTTGACACCGTCTTACCTTTATAACCATGTTTAAAAAGGATTCCATTATCATTTTCATTTACTTTATCCCAAGGTATATAAAATCCTCTTCTTTATTATATGTTTAATCTGTTTTCATATAATTCCATAATACTCTTATATTTTATCTTTAATCAAAGTGGATTGTTGCTAACATAAGTCTAAAATATCGCAGATAATCTATGTGCTGTGCTAGAGCAATTGACCGTTGCTGAAACAGTCAAACTTCGTTGCTGAAACAGCCGACTCCGTTGTTGAAACAGTTGACTTCGTTGCTGAAACAACCAACAAGCACGCAAATTATGTCACTCGTAATTTGCGATTTTGGAAGAGTATTTTGTGGAACAATGGCAACAGCATGAAGACGTGGTTACACGGATTATTCTGAAGATAGCATTCTTGTTGTATCTGTTGTAACAATATCTTTTTATGGAAGAACAGAATAGTCCTGTTTTAAGAAAGAAGAACAGAATTGGGATAAACACAGATTCGCTCTCATGTAATTGTAAGAGATGTCTCCTCTTTAAAAAGAGGATACATCATCATTAGAGGGGAGTTCGAGTTGGAAGGCTACAAGAGAACATTGTAATTGAGAGACTGGAGCTAGACTCCATTTGTAATGTATCATTTCTTTTGACAGATGAATAAAATTTCCTTTTGAGCACTCCAATTTAATTCTCTCCCTGGGGAATCTTGTGAGAGGGAAAGGGCCCACCTTCCTCAAAAGATTCACCCTTCTGTCCCTGTAATTTGTTTAATTTCTTTATGATGTTTTCACTCTACTTTAATTCCGTTGCTAAGACACCAGTTACACAGTTCTGTAGTTTATTGAATATTTTGTTTCCTTAACGCTGCATGTGTTCAGTACATTCATTCTTAAGGGGTTGAGAAACCTATTTCTGCTATATGTTTGAATGTGTGATGCTGGGAAGCAGGTGCTGAAGGTTCCTGTACAATGGAATAGGGTCCTGCTCCCACTAATTTCCTTTCTTTTCCTGCAGTGTGGTTAGAAACAGGAGACAAGTGCTGAAGGTTCCTGTTCATGGGAATAGGGTCTTGGTCTCTTGAGTTATCGTTTCTACAGAGTGATTAGTGTCAGGCAGCAGGTGCTGAAGTTCCTATTTAAAGGAATAGGGTCCTGTTCCTGTTATGGTTGATTGGTTTCCTTTCCTGCAGATTGATTTCCCTTTACTTAGATTCTAAACTGCAACCTAGGAATTACTTCTGCTATAACATAATTGACTTCAGCTTTGATTAAATAGAGTGTGAATAATTAGATTTGTATGATTGGTAATTGTGTGGATTTTTACTACAACATTGTTTTTGCTTTTGAAATTGAGCATATCCAGTGCGTGATTGTCTTTGGAATAAAAAGACTTCCTCGGGTTGACAATTTATGTGGAGCTTGAATTGTGAAAACAATTAAAGCAACCAACACTCCACTGGATCTGACATGCACTGTAGTTAACTGCTATATTTTTCAGTTGATTAATGAGTTATTATTTGTGAATTAAATAAATAATTAATTCACTCCACTCTCACTAGTGTATCATTCAGTTAGACTAGATACAACTAGCTCAACTAAGTCTAACTAAGTTAAATTGAATACAACTCCATAACTACTTCTTCCAACTATGTCATAACTCTGCCACTTGTGTTCTAACTGAGTCCTCCATGCAATAGCTCCAGTAAACCCTTAGGAATAGTGTAATTCCTTCTGTCAGCTAATGTGCCACATCTGTGCACTAAACTGAAGTGCTCCAAGAGAATAAGTTGACGTTTATTGTCGTATTATTATTAAGAGCTAATAATAATCGACATGAATCTATTTTTAGATCGACGATCTATAAATAGACTTCACCCAATATTCTAAAAATAGAATTTCATCTATTTTTCACATTTGACCAACCATCTACAAATAGCATCCTGCAACTTATAGAATATGCTCACCATGTCTAAAAATAGACATACACCTAAAAATAGCCTGTGTGGGCCCCACCTAGTTTAGGTGGTTATTTTCCAACTAGGATCAAGGATGATGTTTCAGGATGCCTCCTTCACTATTTATTGTTGCAATCTTCAACACTCCCTCTCAACAAGAAAGGACTGTCTTTGCATGCGACATGCAACTCCATGCATTCGCCCTGCAACTCTCGCTGCAACACTTCTGAAACTGAAAGGCTCCAAACAACTCAATCAGTCTAATGCATCTATCATCAAAGTCTTCGACTTCTGCTTAGCTACTGTACATGTCTTCAGGAACCACTGCGTTGTTGAACTTTGCACCCATGCACTTTGTACTTGCTGTCAACTCTAAACCGCGCTCCAGTATCCGACACTGTCACTTTGATCTGCCTGCATCAATCCAACTGATCATGCTACTGCTGCTCTATGGGCACCTCGTAGCTAGGTTCAATTCATGAGATCCACAACATCTCAATGAATCCTACCCAGACATTTCTTCTTGGATTATCCATGCATGTCACCCCACCTCTTACCTGGTGGTATAGCTGCATGCACTCCCTCTGCCCATCTGACACGAAATTTCTTTGCATGAGTGGTTGCTCCCACTCCATGATCCTCATGTTGTGACTGCTCCACATCCCGAGGTTCACTCTTACCTGCATTCAAATCTTTCTCCCTCTCAAGCTTCAATTTCATGTCTTTCTTGCACTTCCCAACAGTAGGAAGCTCCGTATAAATCCCATCTACATCAAATCTATAAAGATTCTTCTGCATCTCCAGTTGTGGCTACTCCACAACCTTCTGAGACTGCTTCTCACGCTGCATGTTGAGAGGCTCTCTCTCAACCACCAAGTCACTAACCTCTGCTTTTCTCCTCAAATTTTTGCATGCATCTTGTACCTCAGTGCATGTAGATTCTTGGCTCGTGCACATTGCAATTGTCCCGTCGTCGCAAAATTTTCTAACAAAAGAGTTGATTTTAAATCGATGATATCTTCCTCATCCGAGCTCCAATTCGACCGATTTTTTTTTTTTTTAATTTGGGTATTTTTTTGCAAGGAATCCAAATATGCTATTTTTTTTTTAAATATTTCACCAGAAATTTTAGATATTCTCTACAAACTAGCGTGCCCAAAATTTCCTGCTCTCATTCCATGTAGAAAATCTATAACACAACTCTGATACCATGTAGAAATTATATGCAATAAGCATGCATATGTCCAATATCCACCTGATCTCACACTATTTAACTTTATGCAAGATAATTAATGTATTCCACTTGTTAATCTTTTGCAGAAAAATTAATTGCACACACATGTGAAGCATAAACAAAAATTATCAATCGCACATAACACAATTTTTAATCGGGAAAGCCTGAAGTTGAAAACCCCAACTATCATATATTATGTATCATGGAGATCATATGAAAATCTCATACAAATCATACAAAGCTCACCACAAGCTCTCAGTATAGTACATTTGTCATACACTAATCATGAAGAAATATGCAAATCCATGCGCTGATTTTTGCCTCCTGATAGCCTACCTCCACTGCGCAATCCAAGCTGATTACAAGGACCAATTAGATGTAATCCCACTCTCATTTACTGCATTATTATCATTGGCAAATCCAATGTATATTTAGATGCAATCCATGCATCACTATGGTCACAACGGATAGTCTATATCACCCTTTCACCTATCTCTCCACTGGGTCTCTACTAGATTTGACATGCACTGTAGTTAACTGCTGTATTGTTCAGTTGATTAATGAGTTATTATTTATGAATTAATTAAATAATTAATTCACTCCACTCTCACTAGTGTATCATTCAGTTAGACTAGATACAACTAGCTCAACTGAGTCTAACTAAGTTAAACTGAATACAACTCCATAGCTATTTCTTCCAACTGTGTCATAACACTGCCACTTGAGTTCTAACTGAGTCCTCCATGCAATAGCTCCAGTAAACCCTTAGGAATAGTATAATTCCTTCTGTTAGCTAATGTGCCACATCTGTGCACTGAACTGAAGTGCTCCAAGAGAATAAGTTGTTGTTTATTGTCGTATTATTATTAAGAGCTAATAATAATCGGCATGCATCTATTTTTAGATCGACGATCTATAAATAGACTTCGCCCAATATTATAAAAATATAATTTCATCTATTTTTCACATTTGACCAACCATCTACAAATAGCATCCTGCAACTTATAGAATATGCTCACCATGTCTAAAAATAGACATACACCTAAAAATAGCCTGTGTGGGCCCCACCTATTTTAGGTGATTATTTTCAAACTAGGATCAAGGATGATGTTTCAGGATGCCTCCTTCACTATTTCTTGTTGCAATATTCAACAAATTTAGTCTTGTCTTTCCCTTTCCAACCTTCCCAAGACTTTGTCTCATAATTCGATTTCTCATTACATTGCTTCAACATTTCAATGACTTTTTCAAGTGACCGAGGTTGATCATACTCAATCCGATATTTTAATGCTAATGGTAATCCGCTATAAAATCTATGAAAATTTTCTTTCTAATCCTTAATATTTGTTACATACGTCAATAACTCTAGGAACTTAGTCTTGTATTCCTAATTTGTGATCGATCCCATCTTTAGCTCATATAAATCTTTAGATTTACTATTATAGTACCTCTCTGAAAAGTACTTCTTCCTGAAAAGTCTCTTGAATTCATGCCAACTCAACTCCTTTGAAATGGTGTATCTAATCTGCTTCACATCTTCCCACCAAATTTATTCTTTCCCTTTGAGGTTAAAAATAACTATCCTGACATTCATGTTCTCAGTGTAAACATGAAATTCAAAGAACTTGTTCATTCCAAGCAACCATGCGTCTGCATCTTCTGGTTTCTTCAACTCTCCATTAAATTTATGTGGCTTGAATTTCTTGAACTCATCCAGAAAATATCATTTGTCATTCCTTCTATTAGGATTATAAAAATGATGACCATGGTGCATGTCCGAACTAGAAATAGAATAAACTCCATTTTCATTGCCTCTTCTATCATGTGTATCCAAGAATATTCCATCCCTTATGATATCATCCTTGTCCGACCTGTTCCCATCATGAGATCCGCTACCATAGGATCCATTAATCATTTCCTTCATTCCAGGACTACTCCTAAATAGTCCTTGTCTCTGCAAGTCTGACAAACTCTGAAGGATAACTACATTTACCTCTACTTATTTCTCTTATGCCTTGTAAAGTCTCTCTTGTGAATCAATGATTCAACCATTATATTCTTTGAAACTTCTCATTTTTTCCTTCAAAATTCTGAAAGTGTCTACAATATGAGGGGAATAATCATCACCATTCTTCTAATCTGGTCTATAGGGAGAGTCTCGTGAACTATGATCCACCATTTTTCTAGTATTCTTTGATCCTCTTCTTCCTGCAAGCATACCATGTCACATAACCAAACATAAACATAACCAACATAAATCAGTATAGTTCAGGGGAGGATATCTGCTCTGTAAAATCAACCAGATTAGTATGAAACATGCATAATCATAATCATAACAATACATTGACATCATGCATTACAATAACAACTGCATACCATGACCTCATGCATGGAAACCATGTCCATAACAATACATACATAACAACGTATATACACTCACATGTATAACAAATGCATATACAACCTACATGCATTCATGAAAAATACATCCCAACAGCAACATCATCAACTTTTACATGAAAACATAATTGTAAAAATGATTACCATCATGCTTACATAACAAGCACATATACAACCTACATGCATTCATGATAACCACATTCTGCCCATCCATTCCAAGTGTTGAACCATTCTCTTATACCACTATGTGGTATCAGATAACACCCAAAGAGAGTGAAACTTAGCTTTATACAACTTTGTAACAACATCCTCCCACATTTACCTAAGTTAACCAGTCCATCTGGTCAAATATGTGACAAAGCATAACTATGATATGACACAACCTCCTAGGTACAATTAAGGAAATGGAATTGTCTAACCAAAGCTTTATTGACGACCTCAGGGGCTACAAAACCCCTGGGAGCTAACCAACCACTCCAGGTGCCAAATCCTTAAGTTAACATGACTTTTTAATGATCTATAATTTCAGTCACTCCCATGACAAGTAAAGACAACAACTATAACCCACCAGTCGCACCCATGACCTTTCTTCCCAACGACTATTAACTAAATTTCTTAGTTTTTTCCAGCAATCTCGACATTTGAGCCACTTTTTCAAGGATAGGATTGAAAACTCTATGGATAACTTGATGAAGCTCTGTGAAATGATAAATGACACAAAGAAAAATCCTTTAATCCAAAACTTGATCAAGTACTTAACCTGACCTATCCTAAGCATGACAGATATTTCATCAAACACGTCATGAATATGTAATCTGTAGGTCATAATTACATATCTAAACATAGGGGTCTTATAATTATCTTAGAACTGTCAATAAGGTTTGATGTCCTCCCACAATAAATTCATTATCATATATTAGGTCATGCATTAATTGTTGGAAATATTTTCATTGATGGGAAAGGAGCACAAAGGAGCAGCACCAGAACTATCATTAAGGAAAAGGAGCATAGAAGTAGCAGCAATAAGGCAAAGAAGCAGATCAAGAAATAATGCAGTAAGAAATCATAAAATAGAGGTAGAGGAGCAGTAATAGATCAACAACAAAGGTAAAGGAGTAAGAAACAAATCACGAATTCTGGATTCAGAGAAGTAATATAGAATGGTGGTCTGTATTTTGGATTGAAATAGTGAGTAAGGCATTCAACAAGCGTGATAATCCCAGAGGAGTGAATAAAAAACATAAGAACAAGCTTAGGATATATCAACACTTTTAAAAACTAAATAAAGCTCAGGAAGGATAGCGGAGATGTAGAGTAGCGGTGGTCGTAGAAAGCAGAGAAATCGACTACGACAGAAAAGACTAAGAATAATTCCAAAGGAGGAATCAGACGACGAGGATCGAATCACAGAATTAGAGATTTAATATTAAATGACAGAGATGTGGACGCGTGTCAGGCGGAGAATGAAAGCACACATCGGAGATCGGAAATTATAGTGTTTGTGTGTTAAGCACTTTACAAGTTAAATAAAATAACTTGTGATGCAGTAAGAATTGAAACCTGTGATGTAATAAAGGGGGGAGCCATGTGTTGGCACAACGATCAAGCACATATCGCACATCGGCGGTTTTAAAGTTTAGCATTAGTACATCACAAGGTAAAGTATTTTGGTTGCAATGCGATGAGGATGGGAGATGGCATGTGAGATGGTACAGTGGGGCCGTTAGATTTGGCGAAGATCTACGGTGGAGATTATAGCGCAATTTTGCATTGGCATCTATATTTTTTAGTTTTTCAAGGTATCTGTTATAAGTTGTGAACTACGAAGTGGAGAAACTTGTGAAGTGAGATTTCTTCTAACTGGTCACTGTGTTGTGGGACTCCACAACCAAAGTTAAGCCTGTATGCATGATGTTGTGGGACCGATTGCTTTTTGTTTAAAGTGTCGATAAAGTGATTGCATATCGTATATGTTAAGAGGAAACTTGTTAGTGCTATGAACTAAATCTTGCGAAGTGTGACAAGAGCCTGTATGCGATGTAGCGCCAGAGTCAAATTGCAAAGGATCTCAAATTTGGATGTAAAGCATTTCTAGTGTTAAATCGCATCGTAGGTGGAAAAGGGAATTATAACGTAAAACCTTTTATATGTTGAAATGCGATATGAGATCGGATGCGATAAAGTTCAAAGTTAAGATATGATGTATTTTAAGTCTGGGGCTATGTGTTTTATGAAGAAAATTTTGGAAGCAGAGAACGACTCAGTTTACGAAGAAAAGACTGAATGTAGGCAAAAGACTCGGGTGTATAAAGAAAATTCTGAATGGGAGTAGACTCGGGTAAGACCTGACTCTAAGTGCAGAACAATGACATGTATATGTGGCTGTGAGTTAAAAAGGAAAGGTTGAATGCAAGAGAAAATACTCTGGGCAAGTGACCCGACACTCGTGCAAAGGTGTAATGCGACTGCAGCAGTTTGACAACAACGACTGAATGTCGGAAGAAGGAGACTTGGGTAAGTAACCTGACACAGAGCAAAGGAGCAGAGAAGAGCATACAACACTGCAGGTAATATATGCAATAGGCAGAGGCGGTGTAAAAAATAAAGGCATGGGTCAAGTCGGGCTAAGACAGTAATGCTGCAACACAGTTGGAAATATAACTGCAGAAACATAAAAGACAAAGGGACAACAAGTAGAAGAGGACAAACACACATCAAAGCTAAGAAGTTGAAAGGGTTGAGTGAAATATTTGATTGTAACTATAAATGTATTAATTATTTTAGATTGTTTGTGATGCAAAGGCAAGTATCCAAGGAAAAGAAAAACTCCAATTTAATACTAAAATGAGTGTATATATTGTTGTAACATCCTGAATATACTGAGTGAGGAAATGAGTGGGTGGAAGGAAAGAGTCATGCATGTTCACTTCATATTCCCATATAGAATGCAAACAGCCATGAAGTGATCTCTATAAATGATGTTATTGTAATGCGTATAGTGGGGTTAGAGAGTGGAAGAATTAGAGAGAGAAGATAGAGAATTTAGGTAAGATCCAAAGATGATAAGGAAGTGACGGAAGGTTGAAGGACTAAGTGAAGAAGGAGGTGAAAACAAAACATATCTAGTAATTCAGCATATGATTTTTTATTGTAGTGTGAGAAAGTTATGCTTCCATATAAATTTGTATCTTGATAGATGTCCAGTTGGAGTTGGTTGAGGTAGGATCCTCCTATGAGTTGTAGCCTATAGAAAATATATGGGATTTGGAGCTTCCTTGGAAGTTGTAGCTTGCAAAATTTGAGGTAGTAGCCTCCTGTAGGTTGGAGCCTACATAAAATCAGTGGTGAGAGGGAGTTGGAGCTTGCCTTTGCATCACAACAATAACAAGATGTGGTTTTCTCCCTTATGGGTTTCCACTTATATCTGTTGTCTATGTTCTTGATGATTATGTGTTGATGTGATGTTTTAATCTGCTTAATTACTTATTGCCCAGACTTTATGATTGTTGATCCATTATGTATTAAGCTTCTTATGAAATGAAAGTTTAAATGAGTAGAATGGAAAAAGTCTAAATGTCCATAAATGTATTATATTGATTCACCCCCCCCCCTCTCAGTTTAACTAAGGGTTCATCAATTGGTATCAGAGTGAGTTCCTTCTGTATCAGTTTAACAATTGGAAGGAGATCCTAGGTCCCCAAAATGGCTAGCCTAGAAGGATGTTCAACAAATAAAGCCCTATTTTTTACTTGCACAAACTATACCTTCTGGAAAATAAGAATGAAGGCCTATTTGATGTCTCTTGGATTAGAATTCTGGATTGCAGTGGAAGAAAAATATGCACCAAAGGATACTGACACAGAGAAAGAAGGCAAACAAAATTTCATAGCTAATGAAAAAGCAATGAATGCACTCTTGAGCGGTCTATGTGAGTCAAAATTTATCAAAGTAATGCATAGTGAGACCGCCAAAGATATATGTGATACATTAGAAAATATCCATGAGGGAGATAAAAAGGTGAAGGTGGCAAAACTGTAAGCCTATACAACTCAGTTTGAAAATTTAAAAATGAACGAAGATGTAGCCAATTTCTTCTTAAAGGTTGTGGAAGTTGCAAATAACATGATAAATATAGGAGAAACCATTAAGGAATGTGTAATAGTACAAAATATATTGAGATCGTTACCATCCAGGTTTAACCCTAAGGTTTATGCCATAGAAGAAACATCAAACTAGGAAACATTGACCATGAACCAATTGCTTGGAAACTTGACGGCTTATGAGATAAGACTTCCAAAGGGGAAGTCAAATGTGAGGGAGGCAACCTTTAAGGCAGATAAGTGCATAGAAGAGAAGGAAGGTACATGCTCCTTCTTTGATGAAGAAGAGGCCAAATTTGTCAGAAGATTGGATAGAGGCACAGGAAAGTATAAAGGTAAACTTCCTTTTAAGTGCTTTAAATGTGGAAGAGTGGGGCGCTATGCATCAAAATGTCCTCATAAGAAAATAGAAAATCAGTCAAAAGGGAAAAAGAAAACCAATTTCAGCAATAGGCCGAAAGGGAATATATTTAATAGAAGAACATTCTATGCTCAACAAGACAACAGTGCATCTGAGAGCTCAGATGAATCCCCCAATCAAGAAGGAACATCAGAATTAATTTTGATGGCCAAGGAAGAGCTAGAGGAAGATCTCTTGGAATTTGAAGAAGAAGGTGAGGTAGATCTTGAGGGGGAGCTAATTAGTGCCCTAGAGGAAATAGATAGACTTAAACTTAAGGGTAAGAAACAAAAAGAGATTCTTCTGAAATATGCAAAGACAGAACCAGATTTAGAAGATCTTATTAAATGGAAAATTTAACTATAATAATCAAGGAAAATAGAGGATATTCTGAAAAGAGAAATAGAGGAGAAAAATCAAGAGCATGAAAAGCTGGAAGAAGAAGTGGTAAGCCCGAGGAAGAAAATAGAAAAGGCGCAAATTGAATTAACTATGAATATTTCTCAAATGAAAAGCTCTGGACATTTGGAAAAGATTCTAAATGCTCAAAGATCTCCTCATATAAAGGCTAGGATAGGCTATGAAGGAGAAACCAGCAAATCCAAGGTAGAAGATAACAAGAATATCATTTTTGTAAAAGCTATAAAGGATAATGTAGCAACAAAAAGGGAATCCATAGAATTAGAAGCCAGCAAGACCATGATATATAATAAAACAAATAGAAACAAGCAGCAACCTCAAGTGACAAAGAAAGAAATGAAGAAACAGTCAACTGCAAAAGGCTCATACGCTCCTAAGGACGAATTGAACAAATTTAGAAGATGTCAAAGGAGGTTCCTTCCTCCTGTGAGAAGTATCACTTACTTTTCTTTCCACAAACCTGGAAATATTGCGGCATAATTTAAGGCAAAGAAAATCCAGTCCAACCAGCAAAATATGCAACAAATGAAAAGACTACCTCAAACAACTTTCTCTGCCAGAGACAAATACTACTTCCATGGGTATTGTTTTTATTGTAAAGGGTTTAGTCATAAATCCATGGAGTGCAGAGCGTATATACATAGACTGGAGTATGGAAACTCAAGGGGAATTAGGAACAATGGTGGATTCACTCGTGTACATAATCCATTCAGAAATTCAATCAAATGTTTTTTTCCGCCATAAAAATGGGCACAAGTCTCACGAATTCCCTCTCAAAGACTATGATTCGTCTCCTTAGGAAATTTACCAAACAAACAATTGCATGCAATGGAAAAAGAAGCTAAATAAGTGTGATCTGGTTCTAATTGCTCAAGATCAGAAAAGTCAATGGAATGTGTATAGTGGGTGCTCAAAACATATGACTAGAGACCTAAGCAAGTTTGTAACTTTTGATGAAAAGAAATATGGGAATGTAACATTCGGCAATGATAGAGCATGGAAAATCAAGGGAAATGGCACAGTCAGCCTGAATAATGGAAGATGAGAGGCTTAGGATGTATTGTTTGTAGACGGTCTAAAATCCAATCTGCTAAGTGTTATTCAAATGTGTGATAAAGGGATGTGAGGTCCTTTTCAGGAGAGTCATGTAAGATTGTGAAAGGTAATAATCACCATAGGAAATACCTTGATCAAGGGTAAATGAATACTATAATGTTTGGTATAGGAAGAGGAGAGCTGAATCATGCCACATCAAGACACTTCCGACGAATCTTGGATATGGCATAGAAGATTGGGACATCTAAATTTTGACCACCATAAACCGAGCAAAAAGGACATGTCGTATATTTTCTTGCACAAAGAAGCCACCAAATACCATATGTAACTCCCCGCCAACTTGGAAAACAAACAAACACATCGTTAAAAGCTGGAAGAATTATCTATCACAAGTAAGTCTCTTCTGTTTATTAAGAATCATGCGGTCCTTCAAGAACTAATGCACTGTGGAGAATTGTATTTCACGTTGATAATAGATGATTTTTTTTCCGCATTAATGTGGTGGAATTTCTTAGATACAAATCCAAAGCATTTGATAAATTCAAGATATTCAAGGCACTAATAGAAAATCAAACTAGATGTAAACTAAAATGCATCGCAGCAGATAAAGGAGGTGAATTCACAGATGAGGAGTTTTCTACACCAGGCAATGAATATGGGATAAAGAAAATTTGTAGTTACAGTACACTTAAATGTAAAAGAGTGTATGCGTAGAGGACAGAAAGTTGTCAAAATAATACTCCAGTAGCCATGATGCAAGAAAGAAACATTCTTAAACCCACTGCAGAAGCAAGACACACAAATATTCATATTTCCTAACAAAGTCTATCTCAGACGATTATGACAGACTCCATATGAATTTTGGCATGGAAATCCAACATCAATCAAATACTTTGAGAGTCTTAGAGCAAATGTTTGTAGAAATAATACTACGATGAAAATTTGGGGAATTATGATGCAAGATCTCAGATGAACGAATATTTTTGGGGTATGCATCCAAGAGTAAGGGGATACAAAGCAAGGTCAAAAAAATTCATAGAATTGTGGAAAGAACCGATGTGAGATTCGATGAAGATATACCGTATATAGAACTGCTATCTAACCGGAAAATAATCCTCCAAATTATCATGAAGATGAGAATCAATACATAAAGAACATAGTAAGTCAACAAAAGATATAGAAATAAACTCAAAAGGACCCTCGAGACACACTCCTAAGAACCATCCAAAAAAGCTTGATCTAAAATGACTGTATTAGTTTTGTTGTGCTAAGTGTCTTTTTAGAAGGAAACATGTGCATATTTTTCATTAGTTTGCATAAGGATTGACTATTTTAACCATGAATTTTAGATGATTTTAAAGTAAATTAGAAGCATAAAAACTTAAATAACACCGAAAAATATAAATAGAGAAATAAGTCACCATATATAACGCCACAAATACATGATACAAGTAGTTCACCTCCGGGGATAAAATCGTATTGGTCCATCTGCAATTATATGCACACCATATTTCATTATGCTCAAAATTTTGCAAATGGCAGCAGTTTAAAATCTCCAATGGATGCTTTCTCTACACCAATGGCTCCAAATGCTCCAATACGTCAAGAAATGCTTCATTCACTCTAATGGGTGAAAATTCTGAGTCGCCCATTTTTTTGCCCACTATACCAAGAAAAATTCCACTAAAAGTGGAGAACTCCACTGTCCTATGCTTAAAATATAGATTCGCCAAAAAGGCATGCTTTCCTAAACCACCACCGAATTTAACTATACAAGGCTTAAAGGTTAGAGGCTGGGTGAAGCACATGTGTGCTCCAAACCTGCCCAACCATAGCTTGGCCTGAGTGGAACCCATTTCGTAATAACCGTGGTGATAACGGAACTCCAGCTTGAATGTTGAGGTTAGGCGGAGACCCGGAGATACTGCTTCTTAGAACCCCATGTACCTACGTGGATATGTTGGCAAATAGATTACGAGTTGAATGTTATCAATTAAGTGGAGTTTTATGTTAACATTCGACCACCAATTGCGGAGACCGCCGGTGTTGGGACCACCGATGGTGCCTGGCCCTATACTCTATTACAATAAAACTTAAATAGAACCCGAAACTTCTTGGTTAAGATTCATCGTGTGGTTCGTGTTGTTAGACGTGCGCGTGTTGTGCCGCAGGTCTAGGTTCAATTTGAACCCTCAAAAATTTTAACACACCATTAGAGACATCTTGGGCACTGTGGCTAGCCACGTGGCACCCCTTTAATTGGTCCCCCAAACCCATTCAATGAATAAGAAGGTGACATATGTCGTCCCATGATTGTTTCCCGAGAAGAACAGGCTTTGACATTCCTCACTGACCATGCCCACCCACCCTCGTCGGGATCGTGCATCCCACCAAACCTGGTCAAACTCGTCGCAAATTTTACCTATTTGGCATTTCACCTGGGAACTACCCCCCCCCATATGACATCGATTTTTCGAACTCGTTCGTGGAAGACGAGATCTACGCAACCATCCCAGTTTCAACCAATCCATGTAAATTTGAATTTTTAGGAAAATTTATGAACTCCCGATCCCTCCTCCCCATTGGGAAGCTTTGGATCTCAAATACTTAGATTACTCCGTTTAGTAGATGAGGTACAACTCCCTCACCTTTCTAACCTCCATCCATTTTTTTCTTGCTTGGTTTAGTGCTCACCCCAACTCAAAGGTAGTAAACACTTTCCCCCTCATGTTCTTGTCCTCCCGTCAAGAATTCATCTTCCTTTAGCTCATCTAGAATTTCCGGTAAGAAATATTCAATAGAAGGTAGTTGAACATCACTTCCTTGATCATCGATAAAAGGTGGCTCATACAAATGTAATTTTTTCAACATTAACAATTGAATACATCTACATATGTTATGTGTTTATGCTGAAATGAATTATTACCAACTTGATTTATGACTTGGAAAGAAATATATAGACGTAATGGGTTTGAGCTTTTACCTTCCCTTGCATCATTTCTTTGCTAATGTGCAACCATACCCTCATCTCCTTAAGTCTTTCATCAACTCCAATGTTTTTCATGCCTTTTCAGATTTTCTTTGACTTTTAACAAGAGCACTGAACTTTTTGATGTATAATCCTGGAATTTTTCTCAATGAAATTTCAAGCTCAATAACGTTATGAAACCAACTCCAAAATAGAAGAAAATAGAGATCAACGCCTTAGAAAACATCCACTTCGAGGGCGAACTCATTACATTACATAAATGAACAATTCTTGATGATACAAATGAAAAAACCTCCTTCTATATATAGGGGTCCATACATTACAATATGAACTCTAATGTATTCAAGAAAATAATGAAGGGAACACAATAATAACAATATGGGGGTTACAGGGGTACAACAATAACAATAAGGGATCGCACTAGTAATATGGGGAACCCAATAACATGCTCCTCTCCTTCAAAAAAGTGTTGTCCCCAATGCTTGAGAACATATGCTCCCATGTAGAATGTTTAGTGGTAAATTTTCCACTTGATGAGATACTTTGAAATTGATCACTTTACAAATGTCGAGTTCTTACTTCGCACCTGTTTCAGTTCCAATATGATTTTTCCTTCCTCAAAAGTCTTTGAATATTGTTTGAATGGAAGTTTGTCACCTAGAACTTTTAAGTGCTTTTAAACATGGAAAAATGGAGTGTTCTCTTGCGAAGAAGAAGGAAGCTCCAATTTGTATGCCATAGTACCAATATTTGCAACACCTTGTAAGGACCATAGTATTTTAGCGAAGAATTTATTGTCATTTTAGCTGGCTTAGGGACATTTGTTCGTATGGTTGTAGGTGTAAAAATACATAGTATCCTACATCAAAATTCTCTTCGCGATGTTGATATGCATGTTGTTTTATTCGATTTGCATAAAATTGAGGTTATCCTTTAAGAGTTGGAGAACTTGCTATCATGCTCAAGGGTGATCTTCCACTACTTGCACCGTAGAATTTTCTTGTAAAGATGATGGATATGTAATATATCCATAAAGTGTCATAAATAAATACATTTTATGTAGTATGGAAGGAAGTGTTATACCACCATTCAGCTAGGAGGAACCACTGACCCATTCCGTTTGTTTATCGTATTATAAAACGAAGATATCCTTCAAAAAATTTGTTCACTTCATCTCATTGACCATTGGGATTCAGGATGATAAGATGAGTTACAGCTGCTGAGTACGGCAAAACAGAAAATAATTCTTTGTCTAAAAATTTCCAAGAAATGGGATCTCTCGCTTACCATAATCTTTGGGTTTCCATGCAAAGCCTTTTGATTTGTTTCCATAAATGATGTAGTAATTGTACTTGCTTTAAATGGATGAGATAATGCACAAAAGTGTGCATACCCGGTAAGTCCGTCAACTACCATCATGATGACACTTTTTCCTTGGAATTTGGTAAACCTATGATAAAATCCATTGAAATTCCCTCCCAACGTTGACTTGGAATGGATAAAGGCCGTAGAAGACCCGTGGTCTTAATTGTCTCAGTAACTTTATTTTGCTTGTAAAACCAAACATTCTCGCCACAAACTTTTGAATATCATATTTAAGGCCATCACAAAAAAATTCTTTCTTCACCATATGGTAAGTTTTTAAAAATCTCGAGTGGCCTCCTAAATAGAAGTGTGCAATTCCAAAAGAATATTTTGTTTTAGTTAGGAATTCTTACAAAGATATAAGCGATCTTTGTACCATAAGGAACCATTTTTTTTCCAACTAAATGTATCGTATGTACTAGAATCTTGCTTCAAATTTTGAACATGTCCACACTTCTTCGTCTTTCTTCCATTCATCTCGTTTATTAGGTCCCTATATTACTAGTATAGTCCCTTATTGTTGTTAGTGTAACTCCCTTTATTGTTATTATTGTACCCTTGTAACCCCATTTTGTTATTATTGTGCCCTTAAATTATTATTGTTAGGTCGGCTAGATTACATTGGCCCTACCTAGGATTACATTATGGCCCCATGGACTCCCACAGAAAAGGATACTAAAATTGCATCATCCAAGAATTGTTCACTTATGTAATGTAGCTGAGGTTTCCCTCGGGAAGTGGCGATTTTCAAGGCATTAATTTTTTCTTCTATTTTTGGAGTCGGTTACACAACATTTGGTATCAAAGGTTTGGATCAGGGTTTCGCCGGCCCAAACAAAGTCATCGTGGCATTTTCGCTACAAATTTTTTTCACAACTTTCAGAAGCCAAAATTTTAGGGTACGAAGCTGAAATCCCGAGGAAGATTTTCTGTGTACCAGAGCTTGGTTCACAATATGTTCGGAGATATCATCCGTGGAAGTTAGGTCTTTTGTTCAAGCTCCTAAACAAGTCATTGTGGCATTTGCGCTATAAATTTCTTTCTTTACCAAGGTTCAGAATCTGAAATTCAGCATACATGAAATCAAAGAGCTATCAAAAATTTTAGAGCTTGGTTTGTAATATTTTGGAGATATGATCTGTGGAAGGTAGTGCTTTTTTAGGTTCTCGAATTTCATTCCAGGATCGTAAGTTCAATAACTTCTCCTATGATTTGAGTTCCATTAAAAGTGGCTGGCAAGGGCTACGTACCATAGTTTCTTGGCTATCACCCCCGCAGACAAAGAAACAAAGGACACGTGGCAAGTCCCCTCTACAAGTTTATTTCCACCAAACCTACCCGTAATTAGGTCATTGTGGGAGATTGGACACAACTTTGTCTTGGGAATCCAAATTAGGATTATTTTCAGGCATTTGAAATAAGCTTCATGAGGGCTACTTAAGGGACTTAAGATATTGAATATTTTCAATTACGTAGACAATTCAATTTCATACTCATCTTCTCAAAGCAAGTAAAAGGTGTGTATTTTTTTTTTTTCCGAATTGCATAAGTCTTTAGTTTGAAGAATCAAGTTGAATTGATTCCAAGGGCATATTGTAGAATAGTATCAATATTGATTCTAAAATAATTTCTAAAATAAATTAACACCCATTAAGCTCTCTAAGGCTCTACCATGATCATACATAAGAATAAACATGATATATCAAAATTACAAGAGCAAGTGTACCAGCCTCTCACTCTCGCCAAGAGCAAAAAATGAAATGAAAGTTTAAAGAAAGGCGGAAGTAGCATGGACGGTTTGAAGAAAGGTGACAGCTAATATGGATGGCGTGGAAGTGAAGACAGACGCTGAAGAAAGGCATGGAAGCTAAGATGGACGGCATGAAGCCGGCATGGAAGCTAAGATGGCCGATATAAAATCCACATCAAGATTCGACAAAGTCGATACAAGAAATGTTTCCTAATGGTGAAAAGATAGTAGAAGAAATCCTCATGATGAGAACAAAATAAACGTTAATCGTGATTTACAACCTAATGTTGATGGAAGACCACCATATTCCAAAAAATGAGCAGGAGAAAGTTTTATGGAAAGGATCTCCGTAACATGGATACTACAGACAGCAATATTTTGATCTCCATAATGTGAAAAACACACAAAAGGTACGCATTGCAACTTTAAATTTAGAACAAAATGGCATTTGTATGGTATCTAAGGGAGTGGTCTTCCGTAAAATATTGTTACTTGGTCAATTTTTGTTTTATAGAAATGATAGCACATTACGTTATGAGGATACAAAGATAACACCTTCCTTTAGCCAATCGATAAATCTCAAACAAAAGGGTTTAAAAGGAAAGACATTGAGGACTTCCAAAAAATTGAATATAATGGTAACCGATATCCCGCAGGAACACAGATTGATCTCTTCATATGCACTTTAAAGGATAACATTCAACATGAATTTTTATGCCTTTGGAACTGGACATTCATTGAGAAGGCATTCGTGTTGGCAAGAAAAGTTGAATGTAAAATTATGGCAACAAGGAAGCCTGCCATTCAATTCTATAAAGATGAAAGTGTACACGCCAGATTTCCACAACCCAAGGTTGACACCACAACAATTGGAAGAAAAAAGAGCAAAAGGGCTTTACACAGCTTGTGATAGCAAATACACTAAAGGTCATAAGTGTGCTGAGAAGAAATTATTTACATAGATTGTGAAGAGGAAGAAGAAAATGAACAAGAAGAGGATACACACCAGAACCAAACTTCAGAAGAGGAAGAAATGAATCCGATCATACCGTGTAATGCACTCAAAAGGTGAATTACCACTCCCTCAAAACTCTCAAGATAAAGGACAACCAAGAAGAAAAAGGTAATAGTGTTGATCGATTCGGGGTAAAGACCCATAATTTTATTCATCAGGAAGGTAGCCAAGGAATTAAATTGTTTCTCATGCCTAAATACTGTATCAAGCCATGATGGTTGCAATGGAGAACCATAAATTGCTCTGGAAAGGCCAAGAAGACGCTAACCATGGGGGAATATGTGTTGACTAGTCCAATGCTTTCCCCCATTTCTATGGGAGGTGTCGATGTTGTGTTTCAGGGAGTACAAATAATACAATCTTCGTATCGTAGCTTTTAATTTTCAAGAACTTTTCTGAAATTTTTTTCAAGGAAAGGAAGTTTAATTACGGGTATCAAGGAAGCCGGAAGGGATAATAAGCTCTAATGTCATGACAAATCTTCTAAAGAAAGAACAATGAAAGCACTGTAATAACGGAAGAAGTCACAATTAGAAGTTCCGATATCAAACTATCTATTTCCGCATCTCCAACAAGTTCTGGACAATCATTCCAAGGTATTGTTCCAAAGGACTCCTGGTACCTATTCGTGATCTGATCATGCTATTCATTTGATTCCAAGAAGTGTTCTTCCAAACATCAGACCTTATAGATATCCTTACTTCCAAAAGAGCGAAATGAACGTATGATTGCGTAAATGTTAGAGGCGGGTATAACTGAACCTAGTCAAAGTTATTTCTTTGCTCCGTAGTATTGGTACACAAGAAGGATGGATCATGGCTAATGTGTCCCATTTATAGGGAGCTCAATAAGCTCACCATTAAATATAAATTTCCCCATTCCTGTGATTGATGAATTATTGGATGAATTACATGGAGCAATTATTTTACCAGTTGATCTTCGTTTCAGATATCATCAAACTATAATGAAGACGCATTATCCTAGTGTTACATTTCGGTCTCATGAGGGTCATCATTATGAATTTTTGGTCATGCCTTTGGTCTTACAATGCACCTCTACATTTCAGGTTGATGAATTCCATTTTCAAACTCTCCTAGAAATTTGTATGTATTGATGATATACTAATCTATATTTTAAAGATTATAAAGAAATATGTTAAGAGGAAAATGCAACTATTTGTAGAGGTACAATTATATGTAAAAATATTCAAATGTTTCTTTGAGTATACAAGAGGTGGAATATAAGGGCCAGCCATGACTTTGATTTGTGCGCAAAGTAGGCACCTAACAAAATTAAAGATAAGGAATGGAAAAGTTACTAAGATACAGAAAGAGGATTTCAAGCACAGGTTATTATCTAAGTTTGTTAAGAATTATGACAGTGATTTGGACACATTATTGAAGAAAGATGCATTTCATGGACTCTCGAAGCTAAGGCCTTGAACATCTTAAAGAGGCAATGTGTTATATTTACCACACTAGACTTCACAAAAACATTTATCAGGAATGGTGGATTTTAAAGGGTTTTAAATTAAAAATAATACAGAAGGAAGAATCTGAATGCTTTAGAAAGTTGTCCAATCAAAGGAAAGTATTTACAGAACCTATTTGCGAGAAGGAAATGTTAGTACATCGCATGCACTAAAGAAATGAAGAATTTATTTAATGGGAAGAGAATGTAAAATCAATTGTGATAGTCTTAAACACTTTTTTGGAACAAAGACTATCTTCAAGAGCAACAAAAATGGGTCACCAAAGATGTTAAGTAGGACTTTGAAATAATCTACAAAAAAAAGGAAAGCTTAATTTTGTTGTGACAAATTTTTAAGAAAGAATAAGATAGTGAAGTATCATTAGAAAGCATTTTTATTATCCAATCCAGATTGGATAACCAGAAGTAAGAGATAGTACCAAGAAGGACAAAGATGTATGGACACTCATTCAAAATTTGGTGTTAGTAAGATCCTAGTACATCCGATACATTTAGTTGTAAAAATGATTCTCATGGTACAAATATCGTTTATATCTTTGCAGACTCCTGTCTAAAACAAAATATTCTTCCGGAATTGCACACTTCTCCTTTAGGAGGACACCAGCATTTTTAAAACTCAACACAGTGGTGAAGAAAGAATTTTTTTTTGGGATGGCCTTAAATCTGATATTCAAAAGTTTGCGGCGGAATGTTTGCTTCTAATAAAGTGGAGAAAATTAAGACCCCGTGACTTCTACAACCTTTATCCATTCCAAGTCAATGTTGGGAGGAGATTTCAATGGATTTTATCATAGGTTTACCTAAACCAAAGGAAAGAATGTCATCATGGTGGTAGTTGATAGACTTACCAAGTATGCACACTTTTGTGCATTATTCTATCCATTTAAAGACAATATGCCTATCAGTAATAACTGAAAAGATACATGGAAGCCCAAGGGTTGGTCAGGATGCTATTAACTACTTTTTTTTATTTTGTGCCTCGATTGCAGTTATTTTCTTGTTTGGGTACTCCATTAGCTCATAGCTCATCTTATCATCCTCAATCCTTGGGTGAACAAATGTAAAGAAAATAAATGTTTGGAAGGATATCTTCATTGTTTTGTATCTCGATAAACAAACACAAATGGGTCAAGTGGTTACCTCTCACCGAATGGTGGTGATAAGCACTCTTCCATACTCTGCAGCAAAATGCCCAGATTCTACTTATGAACTGGTGATATCATTGACCATCGATCACATCATCTTAAGGGAAAATTCGAAGGTTCAAGCAAAGAAGATCACATCGAGACATCAAAGAAGAAGTTCTCTGTCCTTAAAGATAACCTAATGGTACAAATCAATGAAACAACAGCAGATCAACATCGCAACAGAGAAGCTGATGTAGGAGATTGGGTATTTTTAATGGTTATGTCCATATAAACAAATTTCTACAAGCGAAGAAGACACAAATTATCGTCAAAGTACTATGGTCCTTATAAGGTGTTGCAAAAGATCGGGTACTATGGCATACAAATTATTTCGTTTCGCGAGTACATCCAAGCCATGTTTCTGTGCTTAAAGAAGGTTATAGGTGAAATCTTCCACCAAACAATATTGCCAGAACTTGATGAGTACAGAAATCATATGAACCAAGAAGTTACTGAAATGAAGAACTCCTATTAACCACAAAATCGATCAATTTTATATCTCATCAAGTGGGAAGAACTACCCATTGAAGATTCTACATGGGAGGATGAGAATTTTATACAAAATCACCTGCGTAGCTATCAGCTCAAGCGTTGAGGAAAACTTTTTTTAATAGGGTGTTAGGTCCCTATATTACTAGTATAGTCCTTTATTGTTGTTAGTAACCCCCCCCTTATTGTTATTATCACCCTTGTAACCCCCATTTTGTTATTATCATGTCTTTAAATATTATTGTTATTTTAAGGATTACATTGTGGCCCACTAGGATTACATTATGGCCCCATGGACTCCTATATAGAAAGGAGGTTTTGAAAATTGCATCATCCAAGAATTTGTTCATTTTCTTATAACAGCCTGAGGCTGCTCTCTAAGTGTTCTGGAGCCAAAGGCATTGATATATTTTTTCTTCTATTTTTTGTTTTGTTAATACAAATATGCTTCGCTTATCAAATATGGTTGATACAGAAATTTCCAAAGAAATGCTTCCACATGTTCAAACTTTCTTGAGAGTGCATCTACAAACACATTACTTCATTTTTTTAGATGATTTCAAAGTCATAACCCAACACTGTAGACCCATTTTTCTCGCTCTTTTGAAGATAGTTGTTCAAAGTGTTTAATAGACCATTCATAATTTACCTTAAAGTGCCTTCTCATTAGGTAAGGCTATTATTTCTTTAGTATGCAATTATTTACAACATTTCCTTCTCATAAATAGATTTTTGTAAATACTTTCCTTTGATCGATGAATTTCTATAAAAAAGCAATAGGTCTTCCTTCTTGCATTAAAACGACACCAATCACGCATCGAGGCATCACATTCCATAATAAAGGTTTTTGCATGCCTGCATAGCTAAGACCCACTTGTGAACATTGCTCTCTTTAATATGTTCAAAGGCCTTAGTTGCTCTGTGATTCCATGAAAATTCATATTTTTCCAGAACAATGTTGTTAGAGGTACAAGTATTCTTCATAATTTTTAACAACTTACATACACACTTTTAACCCGAGAAATCTCGCAACTTCTTTATGGTTGTGGGGACTTTCCATTCCTTCTACCTTATACCTCATGATGTTAAACATGACCCAGATATTCCACCTCTGTACTCCAAAGCAGTTACTTGGATGTTTGTTCATATAATTGTTTCTCCTTCAATAGTTTGAGCACCGTTCAACATGTTGAACATGATCCCAAGACGTGTTGTGATTTTAGTATGTCATCAAAAAATACTAGAAATTTTTTTCTAAGGGAAGGGTTTGAAAATGGAATTCATCAACTCCCTTTAGCCGTAGAAGGTGAATACTGGCAGGCTAAGTTGTGACCAAAAATTCATAATGACCCTCATGAGTTCAAAATGTTCTTTTCGAAATATCTTCACTTCTCATTCTAATTTGATGATATCCAGATGAAGATCCAACTTGGTAGCCAACTGTGCCATGTAATTCATCCAATAATTCATCAAGCACAAGAATGAGAAATTTATCTTTACATATTTATTGAGCTCCCTATAATCTAGACATGCACCATGATCCATCCTTTCAGGCACCAATACTAATGGAGTGGAGAAATAACTTTGAATAGGTTGAATTATACCAAACCTCTATAACATTTGTGCAATCATACGTTCAATTTCGCTCTTTTGGACATGAGCATATCCGTAAGCATTTATGCTTGGAGGAACACTTCCCCGGAATAAATGAATAAATAGCACTGACCATGAATAGGGGGGGGGGTTCTTTGGAGTTTCAAAAGATCGCCAGAATGATTGTCCGTTGTTTGGAGATCCGGAGAAATAGATGATTTTGATGTTTGAACTTCTAGTGAGCATAATTGTGCAGTCATATCTCGTTGTTCTTTCTCGTGCTTCTCAAGTGACATTAGAGCTTATATTTTTCTTACCACAATTTTAATTGATTTCTCTTCTAAAAAATTCTAAAAAAGTTCTTGAAAATTAAAAGCTACCATCCCCAAAGATTTAAACCATTATACTCCTCTAGTACAACATCAGCACTCCCATTGAATGGAAGAATTTGACTATTCAATACATATTCCCCCATGGTTATTTGATATTATGGAATTTTCCAAAAAGAAATTTATAGTTCCCTTCCATTTGCAACCATCACTTGACATTCGGTGCCGGGTATAGGAAGCAATTCAATTCCTTGGCCATCGACAATGAATAAAATTATGGGTACTACCCGAATCAATCAAGACTATTACCTTTTCTTCTATATGTCCTTTCCATATTGGAGAGTTCGAGGAGGAATTCCCGCCAATGCATTACATGATATGGTTGGAATCTATTTTCTCTTTCTTCTAGGTTGGTTCTGTGTATATCCTCTATTTTGAAGTTTCTTGTTCTATTTTTCTCCTCTTAAAAATCTGTGTAAAAATAATTTCTTCTCAACAAATTTATGACTTTTATGTATTTTATACTTCACAACTATAAGAAAGCCCTTTGCTATTTTTTTCTTCCAATTGTTTTGGTGTCAACCTTTGTAGGTTGTAGTTCAGAGTAGAAACACTTCCATATTTATATATGTTAGTGGTAGGCTTTGTCTCCATAATTTTACATTCAATTTTTCTTGCCACCAATGCCTTCTCCAATGAATCGTGTTCCCAAACACGAACTTCATGTTGTATGTTATCCTTTAAAGTCCCTAAGAAGACATCAATCCTTTTGTTCCTATTGAATGTTAGTTACCATTCACCCTTAAACTTCTATCAGTACCCATCCACCGAACCCTTTTGTATGATCGAATGGCTAAAGAAGGTGTTTTCTATCCTCATAATAAGCATTATTTCTCCCATAAAATTCGACTAAGTGACAATTTTTTTTAAGGGAGTAAAGCCATTGATACCATACAAATGTATTTTGTTCTAAATGTAAAGTTGCAATGCATACCTTTTGTGTGTTTTTCTATTATTGAGATAAACATTTTCTCCATCTCGTAGTATCCATAAACATGATCCTTGCTATCAAACTTCCTCAGCATCCATCTGGAATATGGTGGTTCTTCCATCCAACATTAGAGTTTGCAACCACGATTAACATTTATTTTGTTCTCATCATGGAGTTTCCTCTACTATCTTTTCGGCATTAGGAAAAATTTCTTGTATCAAATTTGTCAAGCCTTCTATATCTCGCTTTTAGATCATTCTTCAGCTTTCTCCTGCTGTTGTTTTCATTTTTTTTCTTCAGAGGTCATCCATATTAGTTTCCATGCCAACTTCCATGCCATCCATCTTAGCTTCCATGCCATCCATCTGCCCCCAGTGCTGCTCTTTTTCTGCAACCATCCATACTATTCTTCAAGCTATCCATATTTACTCACGCCTTCTTTATTCAAACTTCCTATTTCATTTTTTGTTGCTCCTTGCGAGACTGAAATTTGCGCACTTTCTCTTGTAATTTTGATAGATCATGTTAAAATTATTCATCTTCATGAGCTATAGTTATATTCCGAGGGCTTAATGAAAGTGAAATTATTTTTAGGGGGAATTCTAGAATCCAATACTATGCTCAATATAGGCCCTGGAACGACATTTAAAACCGATTTTTCAAACAAGACTTATGCACTGCAGCAAACAACACACAGCTTTTCTGATTTTTTGAGATCTCTGAAGGCTTAAACCCAATTATATCCGTAATTTGTGGATCTTCAATATATGAAATTGGCCCGTAGTAGCCCTCCTCGAATCTTCTTTTCAAATGCCATAGTTCCTCGACACCGATTTAGATAGTTCGAAGGCACCTATGTTTAACTCGAACAACTTCAATTATCGATTGGTTTTGTAAAGAGCACTTGTACGACATACCACATCTCACTCGTTTCCTCCTTCATCTATGAAATCGATAGAAAGGGAAATAAAATATGTTTAATTGTGTCCAATTTTAACATAATTCCAATCCGATGCTATGAGAGACAAAGCAGGACGATTTTCCCAAGGTCCTCCCTTGAGACAGAAATTGTGAGCTCGAAAAAAACCATAACTTCAACGTATCATATTCTCCGAAAAAATATTGCAAACCAAGATCTCAAATATTTACAAGATATTCTCCATTTCGGATTTTCCTATAACAATTTCAAATTTTCCGAAACTTTGTAGAAAAAGAGTTATATCGAAAATTCCACGATGACCCTAGGTGAAATTGAGGAGCCTAAAAAATCCTAACTTCCACAGATCATATTCGAAAATATTGTGAACCAATATCTCGAAATTTTAGAAAAGCAAAGTCTTCAAGATTTTAGATCCACTCAGAAACATTTCAACTTTTGAACCTTTGTATAAAAAAGTTGCAGTGAAAATTTATCAAGGACTCGTTTAAGCAACAAACCGCTAGAATCCAAAAAGCTCGATACCAAATGTTATGAAACCATCTCCAAAATAGGAGAAAAGAGATCAACACCTTATAAATCACCACTTTTGATGGGGAAACCTCCAAATATATTACATAAATGAAAAATTTTGATGATACAAATGACAAAAACCTCCTTCGTATATAGGGAAATCATAACAATATTATAATCCTAGTCGACCTAACGATAATAATGTAAGGCAACAATAATATACATGGGGGTATACAGGCACAACAATAACAATAATAAGGGGGCTACACTAATAAAAAAATGAGGGAGACTACACTATTAATATGGGGACATAACAATCAATGTCACTATGGCCATCAATTACAACATCCCAAAACATGAAGCTCCATTTATTATTTCGGAAAATACCCAAAGCATACTCTTCAAAAGGTGATGTTTGAGTGAAGAGCAAGCGGTCTCTATTGTAAGTGTATTAACTGTGTATTTGCTCATCCCACAACTTAGGATGATTGCTAGAATATTCATCATTAGATGCAGTACAGGCTCAGACACCACCTTAGTTTGTCCATTTATTTGTGGATGAAAAGTGTGCACTTTTTCAAATTTGTGTCCATCATTCTCCATAGATTTGACCAAAAATTCCCAATGAACTGAACTCGTCACTAACAATAGAAGTTGGAAATCCAAAATGAACACAAACATGTTGGAAATAAAGTTCAGTGTTTTTTCAATAGTAATGGTTTTCTTACATGGCATAAGTATACACATTTTACTCTAATCTATCCACAACTACATAAATATAATCATGTTGTTTTCGATATAGGTATACTCAAAAATTCCATGACAATTTCCAAGGGCCTTGATGGTACCCGCAGTTGCATGTACAACCCGTGCTCTCTATTAAGCTAGGCTTACTTGTCGTACACATAGAACAACCTCTTATAAAACACGATACACCGTCTACCATGCGAGGCCAATAACGATCAGATGTGTCACAACTTTGCTTACTCCCAAAGTGTCTAAAATAAGAGACAACAGCTTTCCCCTTTCTCATGACATTTAGCCTCTCTCCTTGTGGTATACAAAGCTTTCCTAAATGAAACAAGTAAAATTTTATACATGTGATAATCTTTTTACTTCAATTACATTCCATTCACTCAAACTAGCATACACATCTTGAAAATCAATGTTTGTGCATATTGTTCTATGTAACTTCTATATTACTAGAATAAATTTTTGCTAAAAGTAGATGCACTAATGATTAGTCTTGAAAGTATATCTACAAATTTATTAAAAACACTTTCCTTTTACCTTATAACCAAGTGAAAATGTTACAAACTATCCACTCAAATGTCTGATTACGTAATTTTTTGTCATAACAAAGTACCGTAATGGTTGGTGATCGATATGTACAATAGTATCTTTTTACCCATCAAGTAGTGTTTCCACTCCTTGACACTTTTTACCAATGCATATATTTATTTGTCATATGTAGGACAATGCTCAATACTCATTAAAAGTTTTGGGAATGAAGAGCATAGGTCAACGTTGTTAAGGTAAGTACTGCACCTTGGGGAAGCAACTACCAGTACTCCGCTTGTATCTCCAAACATGTCTCAAATTTGTACGTGTTGACTTTGGAGGTGAAATTATCTTGTATTTTAAAAGCTTCGAAAGCTGTCGTTGTTTTCCTCCTCATTGGAAGCCTTTTCTTCACACTTATTACCGCATGCATAGGAGTCGGGATGGAAGAAAAGTTAGCAATAAACTTTCTCCAATACCGAGCCGCACCTAAGAAACCTCTTACCTCGGTTAGATTGCTGGGTGGTGTCAACACCCACAATGGCTCACTTAGAAAGATCGACTCTCAACCTCCTCCTCCTACAATATGTCCCAACAATGCCAAAGAAGTCTTTCCAAACTCACACTCTGAGATCTTAAGAAATAATTTCTCTTTTCAAAACATCAACACTGCATTCTACATGAAAAAAATGTTCTTCTTGTTTGTTGAAAATCAATATGTCATATAAGACATGAATCACAATTCATCAGAATGGACCAAAACACTATCCATAACTCACATGAGTTGTTTGCACAGCACAAAACCAAATGGTATAATTGGCCACTCAAAGAGTCCTTGTTTGGTTTTGAAATGCGCTTTCCATATATCACTTTCTCGAAATTCTTACTTGATGGTATCCACTTGGAATATAACTTGGTGAAAATTTTCTGCTCGAATGGAACTATCTATTCTTGGGAGTGGGTAACCATTCTTCACCGAATTGCTCAAAGCTCGAAAATCTACACACATGCGCCAAGTCCCATCTTTCTTTGGTAGACAAGACCATGGGGGAATCCATGACAGTACTTGGCCTTATGATTACTTTTTTCCAACATCTCTTTGATTTAACCTTTTATGGTAGCATTATCCATTATCTACATGCGATACAAACCAATATTCGGAAGAGGACAATCTTCACGCAACTAAATGTCATGTTGAATCTTTTATTTTTGGTATAACCAGTTTGCCTGCAAAAGCATATCATGATATGGACTAGAATGCATCATATGAATATGATTTCCTCAATCGCTAGACTTATCCCCCAAATTATTCATGGTTAACATCAGTTTTAAATAATCATAAGAAATGTACTTATTTGAATTTACCAACCTCTTTACTCCGTCCATTTACCATAGTAATTAGTTTGCTTCTTGTGATGTGTTTTAACAATGAACTCATTCCATATTTAACAAATGATACATGTTTTATGAAGGGCGGGAATATCTTTCCTGTCATGGCATGTAAGGAATCCCCAACACACATCAATACAGTGTCAAGAAAAACCAAATCTATCCAACTATGTCAACAAAAATTTGGGGTAGTGATTGCAAACCGCAATATACATTTCTTTTCAAACCCGTAAATTTGCATCCCTACAACCAAGTCCCAATGGATATAATTTTGGATGTGGTATGGTCTCAAGGTTAATTTTCGACCAAGTGTTCCAGATCAGAAATGGTTGCACCCACTGTCAAACAATGTGTCAATATTGATATGTTGGGATATGACCTCACATGAAATAGTTCTATTCTTTCCTCTTCATTCGCAGTGTTTATATGACATTTGATGTACTGCATTTAGTTGAATAATTTATTTTCTCTCCATGTTCTTCAATCCCATGGTTGTACCCAGATTGGCCACCTAAATCAAATCCTAAATCATGTTGATTTGTAGTTGTAGTTTTTATTTCCCTTTGTTATTGGGTTTCTCTTCTAGCCTCATTTTCAGATGTAATTTCCAACAATGAGTTTGCCATGGCCTTATTTTGAACAATGTTTACAAACCAATTTTTCTCTCATTTATTAACATATGAATTATTTTCGTTTTTACCTTTTGAGGTCTTTCTTTTGGCTTTACCCTTAAAGTGCTCTTCTACCTTCTTCGTAAATCTTCTTCCCTCTAGCTTCTAGATGTGTGGCCCGAACACACACTTCATCTATACCGGTGGGGTTGGAAAACATGGTAATAGTATGTTTTAGGTAGCTATGTAAGCCTCCTAGTACTGAGCAAAGACTCTGCCTGCAAATCACTCCCTAATAAGAGAGCTCTTCTCCTAAATTCTTCAGGTATTTTTGTACATTTTGTCCCTCTGACCGCTAAAGTTCGCCGCCTGCTTGGGATTTATGAATATGAGTCATAATGGATAAAAATGTTTTTTAGTAGCATAATGAAATCGACCATGATAGAATAATATTACCATGTTTTCATCTACTTTGTCTTGGATTCCCACCAAACAAGTGTTGCACCTTCCATTCTCAATGAAGCTAATTATCTTGGTATCATCATCTTGAAGGTTATGGATTCTCAAGAGACCCCATCAGCTCGATCCAATTATCAAGATTTTCTACATTGACTTCACCATTAAACATTGGCAATTCAAACTTAACATCAAGTTTTAAAAAAGGACTTTTACCAAGTAATTTTGACTCGTGTATCGATGCACTACAACATGGACATAGATATTATTGAGGGTGAGATGATGGTTCTCCTTTGCCTCCATTTCCTCCATTTCCTTATTTGACTTATCTTCATCATTGTGACCTCCCAAAGAATCTTTTCCTTCCTTGTGAAGTTTAGATCCTTCCTTCTAGTCTCTATTCCCTTTTCTTTGCTGTGGGATTCAATCCATCTCACTATTTCATGAAATGTTTTCCTTAACACTCTTCTTCCTCTTAGGGTCAACTATTCATGGATTTTCCTTCTTCTCGAGAAAGCAAAGTAGCCTCTCGCTTCTTAGTTGAACTAGGTGGTGGAGATTGTGGCAATCTTTCTCTCCTTTGTTGTGGCTCCCTTGAAACCCTTCGCTTCCACAAATTTGTCTTCTTCTTGAGTTGATCTCAAGTTATATGAAACTTGCAAATAGTTAAACACTTCTTTGCACTAAAAAAATCCGCAGAATAAACTCTAGCTCGATACAAAACCTCGTATCCGAAATGACCGTATTAGTTTTGCCGTGACAAGTTTTTTTTTAGTTAAAAAACATGTGCATACTCTGTTCCATTACTTTGCATAAGGATTAAGTATTTTAACCATGAATTGTATATGATTTTTAGCAGTTCAAAGCATAAAAATATTAAATAATACTTAAAATGGTAAAACAGAGAAAGAAATCACCACATATAATTGCATACACGACATGATGAAGGTGCCCATCCATCCCCGGGCTACATATGCCGGTCTAGCTCCCAATGGCATGTCCATCTTTCAATATGTCTGTGCCGTTTTAGCTGTTGTGTTGCTGTGCTGTTGCTCCAATGGTTTTTTTCTCCTCGCACCAATGGCTCCCGAATGCTCCAATTAGACAATAATGACTCTTCATTCACTTGTGAATGGGCGAATACGCAGCCTCCTACTTCTTGCCTGGGCCATACCATAGAAAAACCTCCACCAAAAGTGAGAACCCAACTTAACTCGAGTTATAATAGTAGATTCCGCCAAAAAAGGTGTGTTTGCCTAAATCGCCAAATTTAACCGTAACATTAAAGGCTAGTGGTTGGGGTGGCCACATGCACACCCCAAACTCGCGGCCCAACCGTAATAGTCGGCGGAACCCATGGTACATCAGGTGACAAGTTTGAACTTCAGCTTGGAATGTTACGCACAGACCACGGAGAGATAACGTTTAGAACCCCATGTGACCACCTATGCGGATATGTTGCCGGATAACGGGTTAGAGGTTAGATGACCACGAAGTTTTATGTTAACATATGACCACCAATTTCGGGATCGCCTGGCGGGAGCCTGGGGACCGCCTAAGGTCCCCAATCCCCATACTCCAGCTACATAGGCACCATAATAGAACCCGCCAACCTTTTCGTTAAGCATCCACTATGTGGCTCGGGTTTTTAGACATGCGCGTGTTCTACCGCGGGAGGTTCAGGGTTCAATTTCGGCATCTGCAAAAATTTAACAAACCACTAGGGGACACTTGGCAGCCTCATGGCACCTCGTTAATCGTCCTCCAAAACCCATTCAATGAATAGAAATGTGACACATGTCATCCCATGATTGGCCTTAAGAAAGAACATTTCCCAGACATATTCCCCTTTTGCCGACCGTACCTCCACCCCGCCGACCGTGCATCCTAGTCAAACTCCGGTCAACCCGTTGCAAATTTTACCCGTTTTCCATTTCAATCGAACGCGATATCTCCCCTCATACGACATCGATTTTTTGGAACCTTTATGGCTCCTAATCGTGAATATGAGATATACGCAACCATTCTAGTTTCAACCCAATCCGTAACTTTGAATTTTGAGAAAAAAATTGAGAAATTTTCAATCAAGATCAAACTATCGGAGACAAGAGTGTAGGAGTCTCAAAACTAGAAGACAACTAGTCGAACATACTAAGGAAGGTAACTCAGCCAGTGTTTTCAATAGATAGAACCAGAGAATTTATGAAGCCATCAAAGACAAAATCAAAAGCTATGAACAAAGAATTAGACCAAATTGAAAGAACAAGACCTGGGAGTTAATTCCAAGACTCAAGGGAAAAAAATTTTTTGTCAAAGCAAAGTGGATATTCAAGAATAATATGAATGAACAAGGTCATGTAATTAGAAATAAAGCTAGACTAGAGCAAGGGATATTCTCAAATCAAGGACTTCCACTATGATGAAACTTTTTCCCCCTATAGCAAGAATGGAAATAAATTTAGAATGTTTTCGGATTTTCAGACATGATTGATTTAAAGGTATATCAAATGGATGTGAAGTCCGCTCTTCTTGAATGGATATCTAGAGGAAGCAGCTCATACAACAACTCAAGGATTTTCCTTTATCAAATAAACATGACTATGTGTGCAGATTAAAGAAAGCCTTGTGTGGTCTCAACAAGCACCATAAAGGTATTTTCAGGGTTGACAAGTACTTTCAAAACATGGTTTCCAAGAAAAGATAGCAGACACCAATCTATATATAAAGAATATGAAAATGAATTCTTAATTTTGCAGTAGTATATGTATATGACATCATGTTTGGTAGAAACAAGGATGAGTTAGTAAAAGGATTTGCGGAAGAGACAGAAGTCGGGACCTGAGGATGTTCATATTGAGAGCTGGGTTTCTACCTAGGAATTCAAATTATAAAAAAAATAACAAAGGTATATTCATTTCACAAGAAAAGGATTTAAGAGACATCTTAAAAAGATTCCAAATGGAAGACTACAAACCTGTGTCAACTACCATGATCACTGGATGCACGTTATGTACTGATGATGGATCCGTAGATGTAGATCAAAGACTTTACAGATCTGTTAGACTCCTATACCAATAGGTGTCATATTTCATGATTGACTTGATGGGCTATGTAATATGTTCATACCTTTTCTTGTTGCAAACGTTTCCATATTCTCAAAAAATAAAAAAAAATAAAAAAAATGTAAAGAGGGTATACCCTAAAAGAAAAAATCAAAGGGTGAAAAAGAATAAAACACAAAAAAATGAAAGAAATAAACCCCAAACAAAAATATATACCACGAAAGTGTGAAAGCTCAAATGACACTACTATTTCACTAGACAAGTTATCACTGTGCAAAATGGTCAAACTTTAAGTGTTGGATCATATATGAAGAGTCAAACTATTTAAACTCTCGACTCATTCATTTTTCAATTTCATGTTGTAGAATATAATAACATCTGCCAAATAGTTTAATATTGGAAGACAAGTAGATAGGTAGAGTTAATAAAAGGTAACAATGGGGTCAGAACTGAGTCTCTGATAATAAGGTTAGAACTAGATAGATTTCCACGTGTAAAAGAAAAAGTATAAGGGCTTCTACCAAGGTACACCTAACAGTTAGAAGAAAACAGTAGAGTAAAGTAGGTAGTAGGTAGAAGGGATGTTGCATAATTACATGATGATCAATGGCTTTAGATGTGTGAAATCTTTTATTTTCATCACAAAGTGCAAAGGCAAACACCCATCTGAAGAATTTCAAAGCAAGGCAAAGTCAAATTATTAACTTCCTTCTCATTTTTCCTCAAACATTTCACTAATTTCCAAGTGCTAAGCATTTAGAAATTAAAGGGGCTCAAGGCATTTTGACTTGAGGGACCTCCAACTGTACCCCCAATAATTTGTGCAAAGACCTAAGTACTTAAAAATATTCATCCACCTCTCAAAAATCTTTTTCAAGTAAAACTTAGCCTACTTAGGGAAATCATGAGATATTTCATAAAAAAACCTCTGCAAACTTAATAGTCCTGCAGTTAAGGATGAAGTGATTATAATGCAATTTTCTTCTAAAAACTTCACTTTCTTAGTTATATTAATGTATTTTGAAGTTTACCTTGTCCCCTTGTCATATTAACATTGATTTTAGCTTTATTAACTTCCTTATAGAAATGACCTCTCCTATTATATATAATTCCTTTTTATATAATATCCCAAAAACCCATGTATTGTGTTTTAACCAAAGTATTTAATCCCCATTTGTTCCAAATTAAAAAACCTAATTTATACCCCCTTTGGTTAAAAAATAACTTTAATTTTACTCCCGCCCCCTATGGTAAATAAATCACATTGGTTTAATTATCATATAATAAAATATATGAAAAACATTTAAACATACGATGTATGTGTTTAAAAAAACAAAATGCCCAAGCTTTTTTTTAAACCTAACTTCAAAAGAAATACAATCCCATTCCCTTTCATATTTTTCCCCTCGCCCCGATGCTTAACCCGAGGTAAACTCAAGTGTATTTTCTTCGTATCCTGCAAGTTTAATCTAGTTTGTGTAACCATTCTCAATGCTTTCCCCGTCGTATAAGGATTTAATTAATCTAATACGTATTATCAAAAACCCACCCTCCAATCAAATCTCACCAATGAGTTTATTCAAATGTTATTACGGCTGGCCCAAAATGACAAAACCCCGTCAACTTCACTCCCCGACCACCGTTCGATCACCCGCTCCAAGATCGATCGTTGATAATTCCGCTAGCCATCCGCATCCGGCACAACGTTAATGATGCGTTTCCAAATAGTACCATGGCCACGTGGCTATTCGTTCGGGAACCGTCGCCCCCATTCGCTCAATACCACCTTCCCCGTGCGAAAGAAACAAACCGTCATCGTCATCCCCCGGACTCATCGGTCGACATACCGTACGTCATTTATTAAAATAATTAAAACCCTCGCCGCACTCGACTTCGTAAAACAAAATACGTTTATGTGTCTTTTTCATCGTTTTAAGATGTTTCCTCATAAAATTCAAAATCAATCATTGTAGACACCGACCGTTACTTCTTCTCAAGAAAATCGTCAAATTGTTCAAGAATTCATCTGCTATAACCAAGACTCGTTTAATCACCGTTCAAACACCCCAGTGTTGCTCATTTTCACTCGATTGTGCAGAAACCATTTGTAACCCAACTCGCGCCACCCAAGCCTTCAACTAAATTTATGACATTCGCCAAAAATCATTCTATCCACCTACGTACCTCTCAAAATCAAATGAAACCTTTTCGACTCCCCGCAAACCAATGCTTTCTTAACAATTTTTTTTTGGTTTTTGCTGTGTGATTTAAGACCACATCCGGATAAACAAATTTTAAGACTAGTCATAAGACTTGTTTACTCCAAGAGTGTTATCAAATCTATTCAAATAGAGATAAATACAAATACATGCTTTTAAAGACAAGAAGGTTAAGATAATAAACACTTAATTAAACGATGAAACCTAAACTACACATTGAAGGTGGTTATCACAAGAAAGAACAATAAAGAGTGTCGTGGATTAAAGAGTATTAGATTGAAGACCAAGTCAATTAAATCATTAAAAGTGAAGATAAACAGACAGGAAGATAATATATAAAACAGAATATACAAGTTCTTGACAAAGTGGAAGACAGACAAAAAATAGAGCTAGTAAAAAGTAAAAAGTAAATAGTGAAATAACAAAAGCAAACATGAAGATATTGAGGGTTAAAAGATTAAAACACTTTCACTCGCAGACAATGAAGTTTATCTAAAGAAACTAAAACAGCTAGGAAGAAAAAAAGGTGAAAAGATGGAAAAACACAAATGCTAGTGAACATTTTGTTAGAAATTTCTGCAGCGTTTAGTCATTATTGCGTAAAATATTATGATCAATCCAAGATGAATTTTTTTCAAAACTGAAGGAGGTTTATGTTCTTAAGAGGACTATTCACAAATACCTCTCTCTCACTTTTCTAATAGCTATTATGGTTTTGGAAATATTAAACAATGTTGGAAAGTACTAAAGGGAGAAATCTCATTAAGTCACTTTCATTTTTATAAAGAAATATTTGCCAATCAGGAAATAAATCATACAAAATCATATATTTTTAACTTGCAGACCAATATACAAACATATCTCAATTTTTGTACAGTGATTTCAGAATGAGAGATATGCACATCTTTACAGTTATTTTTTAGACTCGTAAAACTTTGTTTTACACATATTTACACAAATTTATTGTGGCATCTTGGGAGAGGAATTGTAGGAAAGGAAAGAGGTTTATCTCACCAACATACATACACAATACACTCTTTTCACTTTTTACATATATATTACAGATTGGAGAAGCCACAAATGTATCATTGGACCCCAAGTTTGCAGAATTGTTGGAGCAAGTAATGCACAAAGAAAGGAAGTGTGTTAGTGACTTGGATGCCTCATCATCAACTAAGAGTTAGATAAAATTTGAATTCTCCTCTTGTCATCACCCATATCACACAAAATAGGTGCCAAGACAAATAGTTTGAGTACTTTTACTTAAGTTCTATTTAGTAAGAAGTTGAGAGATTTGTGAACCAATCTTGATATTTTTTCAAGATATTTTAGTTTAGAATTTGTATAAATACTTCAGCTTGGAAGTGTTTTAGGTGGATTCTTAGACTCACAGTATTGAATATTTTGGAATAAAGAGCTTTGGAGAAACTGTAAGTAAAACCGGACAAAAGAATTGAGGCAAGACTTTTCTCAGATTCATGTGTCAAATGAAGGATCGTTAATAAGCTATCTTTATCCATGTTTTAAGTTTTTTATATTTGTTTAGCACATTTATCTTATGTTTACTATCTTGATATTTAACGAAAAAGATTAAATCGTAAAGTGCTTAGGTGTAATTTGATTTCACTGTTATTATTCTAAATGTTTTCTTCTAAACTGGGTTTAAACAACGAATTCTTAATTGCTCCCGTTTGTCTGGGCCCATACATCTTTATTATTTAGTAAAGAATACTTCCTAATCACATTTTTTATTGATAATCAATGTATTTCTTTCTCTAATGTGTTGAAAGATCTTTTATTAGTTTTCATCCATTTGAATTTGTCCATTCATTTTATCGGCATCGTTTTCAGTTTGATTATCTTGCCCCGATAAACCATCTTTTACAAAAATTAAGCTAAAGAAAAATTAATCCTTGACTCCCATTAGCCAATGGACCGAAACTATTTGATTCTGATCTCGCCCAAAGAATTCCATTAACCTGAATTCAAAAAAAACCTCCTTGAACTTTACAACTAGCCTAATATTTTCCAAACAAAGTTAAATTTTAGAGAGAGCTCCCTCCAAGCGTATTGGCTAGATTATAAATCAAGGTTATTACACACTGGACTTTCTTCTAACAACCAAGGAAAATCCGAGTGATAACATAATGGTGTGACCATACTGGGATCGAAACAAATTTATTGTTACTATTATTTATAAACTGCCGTACGTAGCCCGAAGTTAGCCGTGTAGCTTTTTGAAATTGCTTGGTTGCAATTGCAAAAGTAAATAAATGTCGCTTCGCCTATCTCTAGTCTAGTTTATGAACCGAACTTTGGTTTCAAATACTCTGATCAATTCCTCTTGTCAAATAAGTCTTTAATAAATTTTAAATACTATCTAAAGCCTCTTAAAGAAATAATAGAAGTTGTTTTGAAAATTCATAAAACAAAATAATTATAAATACACCGTTAAAATTTGGTTTCCCGAAGAACTAACTTTTTCTTCGTGTATCTGTTTACATGTTTAGATCTACTTATATGATGGTAGCGACCATGACACAAGAAAGAACGACTCCACTCAGCGACTCCACACCAATTTCAAAACTGCATCCACCACCGGGAGGAATGAACCTAGAATAACATGGAAAGATCGTGCTTTCAACTTGGATCTTAATTCAAGACATTAGAGGTGTTCTTCAGAAAAACGTTTAAGAGTGTACTATTTATATAAGGATCTAACTTGGTTTTACAAATATCGTAGCCTTTCATTATGGCTAATTTTCAAGATAATCCAAGATAGAAACGAATATATGTCTTACGTATGCAATCACATACGTGGATTTCCACACAAACTACCAAAGGTAAATTGGAGTGAAAACTGCTTATGTTTCAAGATGAGAATATTGATGATCCTTTAATACATCTCATTAAATTTCATATACACTCATCAAGATTGAAGGGTGATTGGCATGAGGATTGCCCTCATGAAAATATTCATAGTGGAACCTTGAAGGAAAGCAAGGGAATGGTATGGGAAGTTTCCCAAACCCGCAAGTTTGTTTTCTCTAAAAGATTTTCATAAGGTATTTTATGAGCATTACAAAGAAGATTTTCCATCTTTATCATTAAAGCAAAATTACAGCCAGACTGCTTAAGATCTTATACATTACCTTGAAAATATTGATGAAGATTTTGGAAATTGTCAAGATTTATTAGAAGAAGTCCAAAATTACTCCTCAAGTTAAATATCATAATAATAACTGAAGAGAGTAAATAAAGATGAAATAAGTCGAGATAACAAGAGATCCACAAAAAAGCCCTCCGTAGACAACACGAAATGATGCTCGCCTTCGACGGTTTTAGCTGAAGGAAAACATTCAACCCTTGCTGATCAACTTTAGATAAGAGAAAAAATAATGTTATTCAAATCTAAGAATTCCGTAGATTTCCACCTCTACGGAAGAAGAAATCAATTTGCTTCTAAACATGCAACCATCCTCAAAATATTTACATAATGTGAAGAAATTGTTTCTACTTCTTCTAATGCCATCGTACAAAAGTTTTTATCCATGAAGAGAACAGTGAACAAGTGTTGATGCTCATGTTATTCTACCTTTCAAAATGCCCATTGCTTGATAGCACCCTATTAAGCAAATAAAATTAATTTTTAAAAGAATGTAACTAATCTGATCAAGATATATTAGATTGTTGTGTGATAAAAAATTCCAAAATACTAACCAATGTTTATAATTGATGACATTCATTCTTCCGAAGATTTGCTTCTAAATATGACCGCATGCCGATAATTATGTTCTCCCAATTCATGATAATTTCACAAAAACAATCACTAGCTATTTTGAGGGATGAGATATTAGAACTTCACTTTGATGAGTATTTTTCTAAGAGCTTTCTTTCTTATTTTTAAATCAAGAAAATGTTCTCCTCAAGTTAAAAAATGGCTTCTTGATATAATTTCGAAATTATCAAAATGAAATCAAACCTTTACAGATTCTCAAATTCATATACCATTTCCAAAATCCTAAAGAATTCCTTGGTACATTCCTTCTCCAAAGCAAGAGGAAATTGTACTACATCTTTCACTGTATAATGAAGATGATTATTCTTTCAAACACAATACTCGAAGAAATAAGTTCATGGGTCTAATATTCAGTGATTCAATTGAACAATTAGTCATTGAAGGCCTAGAAGTAAATAAATATACACCATGCTTTTATTGATCCTATATCGCATTATATGGAGAATCTTTTGAGCCCAAATATGCAAACATGTTTTCTCTATAAGGACTAAATACATCAAAAGTGGCTTTTACACATCATATGATTGATTATAAAGGCACATGATCATAATATACTTCAATTTTGGACTGCCAGCAATCAAGGTCCATTTATTTTGCTGCCTACTTGATTGGCTTCATTGTATTCTGTATTAATCGATTTAATAATATTTTTAGTAGATTAGATAGGTAAACATGCTAATAAGCTCATAATTTTGAGCATTTTTTTTAGTTTTCAATTTTCTACTAGTTTTTCATTAAGTTGGTTTGAAAATTTTTGTGCGTTGTTTTAGTTTCGCATCGTATCAGGTTGTGAAAATGACTATATTCAATTCAAGATTTTCAACCAGCTTAAAAATGGCAGCCAGACTTCGGAACAAGTGCTTAAAATTTAACCCGGGAAACAAAGTTTTAAGCTTTGAGTGGATAGTAACTTACCGGAGTTGAAGCCCGAGGAGAAAGCCCAAAGCTTCGAAGTATTACCGTCATACATACAATAAATAAAGGCGGTAATATAAATATCCGTGTCTTGCTCATAACTACTTTGAGGCTAACCGACTATTGCCTCTTGACTTTTCACAAGGAAAAGCCATCCTCAAGTGGAGCCAAAGGTTAGAATCCTATGCCCAATAGGTGCCTATTTCATGATTTACTGATAATAAGGTAATATGTCTTATGACTTTTCTTTGTTGCAAAGGTTTCATATTCTCAAAAATTAAAAAAAATTAAAATAAAAAGAGAGGCATAATTCTAAAAAAAATCTAAAGGTGAAAAAAGAATAAATGGTAAAAAAGTGAAAGAAGAACTCCTAAACAAAATAGACCAGGAAAGTGTGCAAGTCTAAATGCCACTACTATTTCATTTTCCGTAATAAGCTATTGTGTGTAGCGCTTGTCAAACTTTTGCTACAATTTATGAAGAGTCAAACTGTTTAAATTTGACTCATTCATTTTTCAATTTCATGTTGTAGAATAGAGAATAAATATCTTAAGGTCAGCTTTAATCTTAAGTATAAGTAAGATAGGTAGAGTTAATAAAAGGTGCTCAATGCTTAATCCGAGCCCTTGGATAATAATATTAGAACAGATTTCCATGTGTAAAAGAAAAGTGTGACAAGGGTTCAAGGCATTTCATGCACAATCAATAAAGAAGAAATAGAGAGCAAAGTAGGTAGGGTAGGTAGATGAGTGCAATTACATGTGACACTGAATGGCTTTATGAAATATTTTTATTTTCAATTACAAAGTGCAAAGGCAAACACTCCAAAATTGAAGAATTACAGAAGCAAGGCAAAGTCAACACACCTCTCTTTTCCTCTTCAAACATTTACCTAATTTCCCCAAGTGCTAAATACTGAAATTAAAAGGGCTCAAGACATTTCTTGACTTTTTGGAGGGACCGACCCCGCCCAATAATTAGAAAAGACCTAAGTACTTAAAAAATATTCATCCACCGTCAAAAATCTTTTTCTAAGTAAAATCACATTGTGGGAAAAATCATGAGATACTTAGTGAAACCTTCAAAATCACATTTTATCCTAAGCTTAAGTGATGCGATTATAATGCAATTTGCTTCTGTAACCTACTTTAATATATTGAATGCTTCTTGAAGTTTACCTTGTCTCCTTGTCATATTAACATTGATTTTATTTATTAACTCCTTATAGAAATGACCTTCTCCTATTATATATAATTCCTTTTATAATATCCCAAAACCACACAGTTTTAACCAAAGTATTTAATCCCCATTTGTTCAAATTAAAACCCAATTTATACCCCCTTTGGTTAAAAAATAACTTTAATTTTACCCTCCCCCATGGTAAATAAATCACATTGGTTTAATTATCATATAATAAAAATATATGAAAACATTTAAACATATTTGATATGTGTTTAAAACAAAACAAGCCCGAAGTTTGTTTAAACCAACTTTAAAAAAGAAATAATCCCATTCCCTTTCATATTTTTCCCCTTTATAATTTTGCTTTTTAACTCAGAAGTTAAAATCCCGATGTATTTTCTCAGATTCAAGTCTTAACTTCCGGTTTAATAACCATTCCCGATCGCTTTCCGCTCGTATAAGATTTATTCAATCGACACGATTAATTAAAAACCTAACCCTCCAATCAAATCCCGCCCCGATGAGTTTATTCAACCGTACGCGCGTCCGGCGCTATTAAAACCCCCGTCAACTTCACTCCCCGACCACCGTCGCATCACTCCGTCCACAGACCACGGTCACACATTCCGTTTAGCCATCCCCCGATCCGAACTAACAATACGAAATGACTATGTACGCCCAAACGCACCATGGCCACGTGTCATTCGTTCCGTGGAATCGTTGCCCATTCGCCGAATACCGCCTTCCCTCAAAAGCGGTGCACAAACCGGCTACCACCGCGTTCTTTGGGACTACCTACTACATATACCGATCATTTATTAAAATAATTAAAACCGCGACCTCTTTCGACTTTGTAAATAAACACGTTGCGTATGCGTCTTTTTCATTGTTCCATGCATAAGATACTTCCAAGTAAAATTAAAAATCAACCAATATTGTAGACTCAACACTTACTTTGTCAAGAAAATCAAAATGTTGTCTAAGAATTCATCCGTTTATAACTAGTACCGTTTTTAACTATCGTCAAACACCCTAATGTTGCTCATTTTCACTTGATTTAGCAAGAAAAACCCTTTGTAACCCAAATGCGCCACCCGAAGCCTCTGCGTAACCAATTCGATCATGGTTTACCTACCAAAAATCATTCTAGATTCACCTATGTGACCAAAATCACAAACAAACCTTTTCGACCTCCCCCTACAAACCAATGCTTTCTTAACAATTTGTTTTGTTTTACAGATCAAAAGACCACATCCTTGGATAAATAGTCTTAATACTAGTCATAAGACTTGTTTACTCCAAGAGTGTTATCAAAATCATTCAAACAGTAGATGGAAGATAAAACATACTATTGAAAGACAAGTAAAGGAAACAAAATAATAAACAATTTACTCGTTGAAAATGACAAGAAAAAAACCTAAAACTACACATTGAAGGTAAAAGGACACAAGAAGAAATGCTTAAAGAGTATTAGGATTAAATATTATTAGATTGAAGACCAATTCAAGTAAACTGGCTAGCATGAAGATAAACAAGATAGGAAGAAAATATAAAAACGTAACATACAAGCTCATGACAAAGTGAAGACAGATAAAATTAGACAATAAAAAGTAAAAAGTAAATAGTAAACAATGAAAGCAAACATGAAGATATCGAGTAGCCAAATAAAGAGGAAAAACACTTTCACCAGAATAATAATGAATGGGATTCAGTTGAAAGTGAAAAGCAAAGAAAGAACAAAATGGTGAAAAGATGGAAAACATAATAAGAGACACATTATATGAATTTCATGCTTTAGTCATTGTTTTGGCAGTAAACTATTATGATCAATCCAAGATGAATTTTTCAAAACTGAAGGAGGTTTATGTTCTTAAGAGGACTATCTACAAAAACCTCTCTCACGTTTCTAACAGCCTATTATGGTTTTGGAAATATTAAACAATGTTGGAAAGCACTTTTTGTAGAGAATTCAGTTTAAGTCGTCATTTTGAAGAGAATATTTGGCCAATTTGAAATACATCATAATAAAATGAAGTATTTTTTTTCCTAATAGAACACTCTACAAAGGCAAACCTATTCCCAGCCTGACAGTACATTTAATGAGAGATACATGCAAGGCCATCTTTTAATTATTTTTCGCACTGTGAAACCTCGTTTTACACATATTTTTACAGAGCTTATTGTGCACATCTGGAGAGGAATTTTAGGAAAAGGAAAGAGGTGTATCCATTACATATTAATCATGTCATTAACCCTTTACATGATATTCATATTATGGATTGAGAAATAAAATGTAATTATTGAATTCCAGTTTGGTGAATTGTTGGAGCAATGCACAAAGAAAGGAAGAAGCTAGTGACTCGATGCTCATCATCAACTAAGAGTGATAAAAACGAATCTTCCTCTTTTTCTGTTTCTCTACCTATCCATAAATAGTGCCAAAATAGAGCACATTTGGAGATATTTATTTAAGTTCTATTTATAAAATAGTTGAGAGATTTGTGAACCAATCTTGATATTTTTTCAAGATATTTTAGTTTAGAACAAAGTAAATATCACTTTGGAAGTGCTTAGCATTCTAGATCTAATGTAACATTGAATATTTTGGAATAAATATCTTTGGAGAAACTGGCAAAAATGGACAAAGAATTGAGGTTAAGACTTTTCTCAGGATTCATGTGTCAAATGGGGATCAATAAGTCATCTTGCCAACTGTATGTTTTGAAGTACATTTATTACAATATCATATGTGTTTCATTATCTTGATATTTAATGAAAAGTATTTAAATCAGTACTTAGTGTAATATGATTTCGCCGTTATTATTCTAAATGTTTTCTTCTAAACTCAGTTTAAATAAATTTAATTCTGAATTGCTCCATTTGTCTAGTTCATACATCTTTGGTTATTTAGTAAAGAATACTTAACTACTCTTTATTGATAATCAATCTATTTCTCTTCTCTTGAATGTGTTGAAAGATTCTTTATTTCCTTTCATCCATTTGAATTCCATTCTATCTATTTCAGATCATAATTGTTTGTAGTTTGATTATCTTGCCCTGATAAACCATCTTTTGTTAAAAACTTAGTTTTCTGGTGCAAACAACTTTGACTCGATTAGTCCAATGGATCAAACTATTCTTTGATCTTGATCTCAGCTAAATAATTCCAACCTAAATTCAAACAAACCTTTAACTTTTTAGTAACTAAGGTCATAGTATTTTTCCGAAAACAAAGCTAAATTTTATAGAGAGCCCTCCTCCGAGTGCACATTGGCTAGATTCCGTACCGAAGGTTGGTTTAGTGGTTACCTTGGCCCCCTTTCCTCTTCCAACAATCAAGGAAAACTATATAAGATCTATGATAGGAAGTAGTCTATACATAACTCGCCTAGACCAAACATTATGTTGGCAGGACTGAAATATATCACAAAGACCAAACAAAATCACATGCTAGCAATCAAGAGGATATATGAGTACTCGAAAGAATTAAAATTGACATCATATACAAACATGTAGATTGGTCCAGCTTTGTGGATGACAAGAAAATCACAAGTGGAGGCATCATTTGGGAGAAAGTCCATGGCATGGTTACACAAGAAGCAACCATTTTTCTCTATCTACATGAATACATAACAATGTGAGTTTAATGTACACAAGTAATGGGATGAAAAAAAAAATTCCAAGACATGAAGGTAAGCATCACCGAACCTATTTCTATCAAATGTGACAACACAAGTGCAATAAGTATATTAAAAAATTCAAGACTTCATTTGAAAACCAAGCACATCCCAATAAACTACCACTTCTCAAAGAACACAGCAAAGAAAATAGTAGATGGAGTACAAAGCAAAAAGGAACAAATAATAGACATATTCACAAAACCTCTCAAGTGAGAACCATTCGAATATCTGCAGAAACAAGTTTATGTGGTGGCAAGATTATATTCTTTGATATGATATAAAAAAAAATGATGATGTAAATACACCAACAAAGGTCAAGCTATATATATGAATACAACAAAGTGGCAAAGAGACAACCGGCATCGTGCAAGAAACATCGTCCAGGGATATGTACCTCATAAAATTTGTCACAGAAGAGCTAGAAAACTATGGTTTGTAAGATCTACAAAGGATCATTAATCGTAAAATATACGTCTTTCTACAAAAGTAAGTTAACAATGGCCAAAATTTTATTAAGAAGGATGAATAAGAGAAATGGTTATCATGATTATATCATTACATCATTCATCAATTCGTATTGGAGTGAAAATCGCCTTTCAAGAGAATTCAAAGTGTTCTCCCAAAAAAATCTTATACACCACCGGGGAGGCAGGTATAAAGTCGAAGAAGAAATCCTATACACAAACTGGGAGAAGTAATGCAAAAGACAGGAAACTACATTGGGAAATTCAACCCTTTTCCACCGATGTCAAAGGGGGAGGAAATCAAGAAGAAAGGTTTTTCCGAAAAGGAAGCGTAGGAAGAAAGACACCTCTCGAATGAAAGGGGGGAGGAAGTAACTGAGGAAGCATTGAGTAGCTGGTGGATGTGTTTCCATCAATTCCAAAAGGGGATACTCATGGGAAATACAAGTCAAGGGAAAAGGAGCAACAGCAGTACCACAACTATCACTAAGGAAAAGGAGTAGAGAAAGCAAAGAAGAAATAAGGCAAAAGAAAAGATTAGCAATAATGCAGTAAGAAATCATAAACAGAGGTACAGGGACAGTTAATTATGTCACATCGTAAAAGGCAAAAGAGTAAGAAATAAATCATAATTGACTAGAAGTGTACTGGCGAATGGTGGTATGTATTCTAGATTGAAATATATTTGTGGTGAAACAAGCGTGATGATCCTAGGAGAGTGAATAACAAACAAGAACAAGCTCAAGAGATATCAACATCTTTAAAAACCTGAAGGTGCTCAAGACAACAGATGCAAAGTATGGTTGTCGTAGAAAGTAGAGAAATCAACTAAGCAAAGACAAAAGACTGTAGGGTCAATTCCAAAGGAGGAGTCGTACCTGAGGATCGAATCGTCGTAATGAAGTTGATATTAAACGACAAATATGTGGATGCATGTCGAGCGAAGAATGAAAGCTCACATCACAAAATTAGTGGTAACTATAGTGTTTATAAGGACTTCACAAGTTAAAAAATAACTCGCGACAGTAATTGAAACTTGTGATATGTTAAAGGATATTATTGGGCACCGCAATCTAGTGCATATCACACACTCCAAGAAGCCATCAGACATTAATACATCGTACAAATTATTTTGGTTACACAAGGAGGACACAGAGATGGCGGTGAGACTAACAATGATGGATCTCGTCAAGATCTACTATGGAGATTGCCAGCGTAATTTCACATCGGCATTTGTTTTGTTTGTTTTTAAAGGTATCTATTATAAGTTGCAACCCAGTGGAGAAATCGCGAAGTGCGATTGCTTCCAATCGGTCACCGTGTTGTGGAGTACCCTACAAATAAAATCAAGCATGTATGCATGTTGTTTTGGGAGCATTACCAAGTTAGCAACAAAGTGATTGCATATCACATATGTTAAGATGAAACTTGTTAGAAAGTTATGAACTACAAATATTGTGAAGTGCGACAAGAGCTTGGATGCGATGTAGTGAAATATCAAATTGCAAAAGGATGTCAAATCTAGATGTAAAGCCTTTCTAGTGTTAAGTCATAGTGGTGGAAAAGCGGAATTATAACGTAAAAATTTTGATACAACAAAAATGCTATATAACTAAAATTATAAATTTTGAAGTTAAGATTTGATGTATTTTCAAGTCCAGGCGTGTGTGGTTTACATGAAAACGTTGCAAGCAAGAGGAAAATCAATACGAAGAAAGACTTAAATGCGTGCAAAAAGACCGCAATAAAGAAAATTTGACAACACCAGAGTAGACTCAAAGACCCCGACTCTAAGTGGCAAGAACAACGTCATATAGATGGTGCCCGTGTAGAGTTAAAAAGGAAAGGTCGAAAATTAGCAGTTACTTCCCAAGATCCACACTCTGTGCGCAGGCAGCAGTCACATAGTTTGATAACAAAGATCAACGTGGGAAGAAGAAGACCGAGTAAGTAAACCAACACAGCAAAGGAGCAAGAGAAGAGCATAGAATGTTGGTAAGATATGCAATAGGCGTATGGTAAAACATAAAGGCATGGGTCAGGTCGTGCTTAGAATAGTGAATGATGCAAAAGACAATTGGAAATATAACTAATAAACATAAAAGACAAAGGGAAAACAAGAAAGAGGAAAAACACAAAGAGAAACTAAGAAGCCTAAAATTTATAGAAATACATTTGATTGTAACCGTAAATATATTAATTATTTTATATTGTTTGTATGCAAAGGAGCAGAAAGGCAAAGAAAAACTCAATTTAACATCGAAATGAGTGGATATATCGTTGTAACATCCCGAATATGTTGAGTGTAGGTTTTAACTTCATCGCAAATTATCTACACAAGAATCTTATAATAAAATAAACAATAGCGAGAGTATAAAACATAAAACATATAAACACAAGAGATTTTTCCCTGATCCTAAACGGGGACAACTAGCTTGATTTTTCTATTTATTCCTTTTTTTAGTGTTACAACACATATATATACATGCCGAAGTATATAAACCAATCGACAAATCCCTGATTAGAACATAACCGTAGTTCCCTCGAATCGCATCTACAAAATACCGGGCCAAAACCATCGTACTCCCTAATACCATGTGCAAACCATGTACAAAATCATGTACGAGATCGCCCACCGGAAATGCAAGGAACAATTTTTTTTTTCAGCCGCTTCGACTCTCGGCTGTGGGGGCTATCGCCCCCCGTGACCCCTCCGTTGCACCCGCTGCCGCGCGTGCTTAGTCGTGGAAAGAATATACACCAAATATTCTCCGACGGTTGTTTTCTTTTCCACAGATCACGGAGTTGGGTCATTGTTCAATTTTCTGCAAACACTCATTGTTTCTCTACACCAAAGATATCTTCGAGTGCTCGTCGTACCCCTTTATTACACGTGTTCAACATTTTTCAAAGTAAATTCACCTCAACAACAAGAACACCCTTTAGCCTCATCCATTCCTAACAAAGTGATATCGAACATCAATGTGCTTTATCTTTGAATGATAAAAGGCTCTATGCTGTAAGGTCTGCACTTTATTGTACTGCTGCTCATCCTTATAGCTTGATGTACCAACCCCATACTTCGGAACACACCGCAACCAAATGCTTCCTCACTACATGAGTCACTGCCATTCCCCCCCCGCCTCCGTAGTTGAAAGACAATGGCCAGACACTCACCATCCAGTTCAATCGCGCTCCGTATAGGCTAAACACATACCCACTTGTAGATTTTTTGTCCAAATCGTTCAGCCTGAACAAAACCATCGAATGTCCACTGACTTTCCAATCCGGGTCTTCCAGCACGCGTTTTCACACCCACTAGTGCCACGAAGACCCCAACCTCTTTCACCGCCGTCCAATGCTCCTTCCCCCCGTCGGACATGAACTGCCACATCAGACTGACAGCAATGTCCGTCTAGGCCACCACGTACACATCAAAGCACGACCGTACTCGTATATGGAACACGTATATACTCTCTTCTTGTGTCTTTAATCGTTCAATGCATAACCCCATAACTTGTGAATAGGAAAATTCACCTGTCACGGTCCCAGATATTGAACCTCGCAATATAGTCTCGACATACTTCCTCCGGGTTTAAACAGCTTCCTCTTGGCTCGATCTCTCTTAATTTCCATGCCCAAAATATAGTTCATAAAAAAGACCCGCATCCTTCATGTCGACCTGAGAACAATTGTCTTCAAATCTTGGATAATTTCTTCGTCATTTCCAATCAACATATCATCCCACATACAAGACCAAATAATAACACGGTCACCAATTAATTTAAAATAAACACAAGCATCCTCCTTACTGTGAAGCAAGTCCCCCGCATATAGGTATCAAATTCTCTGATACCACATCCTTTGGTGACTATTTTAACCCATACAAGCACAGACTTCTTCAACCGTGATAATACCAGCTTCTTTCATTCTCCATGCTTCCTTCAAAGTTGCTTCATGTAGGATCTTTCTAGATCCTGGAAGAAAAGTTGTTTCACATCCATCCTGTTTCATTCAAAAAAATCAAATGCAATGCCAGTCAGACAAAAGTAATCTAATAGAAGTAACTTTGGCAACAGAGAGAAAATATCAAAATCAATTCCCGCACTCCGGGGAATAACCTTCGCCACCAACCGAGCTTTGTGGCCTTCCACCTTGCCTTCTACATTCATCTTCTTCTTCTTTAACACCCATTTTCTCCCAATGGGATTCCTTCCGCCCAACAACTCCACCAGACCATGCGTATCATGAAAAGGATGCCATTTAATCAAATCATGGCCTCCTTCCGTAATTTTCCATCCCTGGAACGCTCCCCAATGCTAACTATCATTAGTTACATAAGGAAAACTCGAACAGTAAAGGATGGACTATACTTTTATGGTTGCCTTCTTTCCCGAACTCGATCTTTCAAAGTCGGAGTTTCAGGGTTCTTCATCTTCCGAGTCTTCTTCTCGTTGTAGAGTCCGATTCATCCTTGAAGCCGAAACTTCATCTTCGTGCTCCTTTAGACTTCTGCTTCTATCAACATCTTTCACTTCTCTGAACACCACATCTCTACCGTACACAACCTTCGTTTCAGGTTCCAGTTTGTAACCCCTTAAATGAATTTTACACCTAATAAAGATGCACCTTCGTACTTATTATCCAACTTGGTCCTTTCCTTTGGAACATGTACATATGCATCACATCCAACAACCTTAAATGTGAAAGAGAGATTTTCACCACCACTTATGGGGGTCTTATCCTCCAACGCCTCGATGAAGGTGTGGATCCGTTAACTATAACATGCGCTCTCCAATCGGCCGCCTTAATTCTTTGTCCTAACCCGTACCATTGAGCGTTTCTTGCCTTTTCCATCGTTGTTCTATTCATTCTTCTTTCCAGAACTCCATTCTATTGAGTGGTGAGTAGTCTTTCGTCATATGCTACACCACACTTCTTACGTAATCCTTCAAATTCCTTCGTACAACTCCCCACCATTATCCGTCCTCAACGCCTTTATCTTCTTCTCCGTCTAGCTTCACCGCAGCCTTAAATTTTAAATCTGTCAAAGACTTCAGATTTTATTCCTCAAGAAATATATCCATGTATTCCTTGAGAAGTCATCCATGAATGAAACATAGTGCACACAAGACTTTCCCAAAGGATGGAACCCATACGGGGCCCAAACACACTACCTATGTGCACAAGTTCTAACATTCGTTCGCCCTTCTAGAAAACTGGGATACAAACCTACCCCGATTTTTCTTCCTATACATAAAATGTTCACATAAATCAAAATCTAGAGAGAAATTAGTAGGCGACAATTTTCTACCATACCATTTCTATGCATATCCAGTCTCTTCTCTGCCACGTTTCGATGCCATGACATGGTCCATTCTCCGCAGACAGCCAGGCTTTCCGTCCCACCTTCGTGAACCGCAAAAATATTACACCCATCAATAATAAAGGCGTCTTCGTAGCTTGCACAGTCTCACCGAACTCTGATACACACTTGCTCCCCAACCATCTGTGTACCTCGAACACCGTTTTTACACCCGCATCATCCATCTTGCTTACGTAACCGTATCGCTCAATGTGAATATGGAAGAACACCAGAAGTGTTCATCCTTCCACCTTTAGAAGCCAAATGAACTTTTCCACGTCCAAAGATTCTCGCCGCGTCTTCCTATCCCCAGGGAAGACACTACCATCATATTTTCTATACTGCTATAAACTACCCCTGCGGGGAGAAAGGCAAAGTGAAAGGATGCACCCGAGTCAATCAACCATGACTCATGACTGGCATGTGTATTTAAAGAAGAAGCCAACACACATCCCCACCTTCATCCGAGGTGGTTTTTGCCTTGTATATGATCAGATCTCCTTTTCCTTTCTCACAGAGCTTTAGATCTGCACTTTTTGTAGTGCCCTTCCTTGCATTTTAAAGACACCTTACAAACTTTCCAGAGATTTAGATCTCCCACTCGAAACCTTATTCTTGTTTTTCATTCTGGGACCTTTCCTCATACGTACAAGGCATCTCCATTCTCGACCTCCATATTTCATCTCATTTCCTCCGTCACAACGCCGAGACAATGTCATCAAAATTAAGTGTATGCCAGGCCATACTATCGTAACAAATCCACTGTCTCACTGAATTCGCAGAGAACATAACAAACTCGATGCACTTATCTTCATCTAATATTTTAATATCAACAGGTTATACCGACTTCCCACACAAAGCATTAGAAGGCGTTCGCATGTTCCGTCACCGAGTCTCCCATCCTTCATCCTCCGGTTATACAGCCTTTTTTCCGCAGACCAACTTATTCACTCGTACTCCCCAGACGAAAGAAAAGTCCCAAGCTTTTCCCACAAATTTTTGTCGTAGCTTCCGGGGATATTCAAAAATATCGAATTCGAGACACAACCATTGTGTGCTCTTAGCCTTCCGATCCGTTCCCGCCTTCATCCGACATTCTCTGTTGGCGAGTACCCAGACGACCGTGGGATCCAGATTTCGTATCCACGCGTATCCTCCATTCAGAGCTCACGGTCCCAAAACTTCCATTAAATTTTCTGACTCCTACTCTTCCCGCCGCCATCTTCTTTTACCCTGTGAATTCATCCTCATGATTTCCACCGAACAAGCATGCCCACTGTGCCCAGCGAAAAACTCGTTAAAAGAAAGGCGTCCCCCCTTGGCCGAAATAAACCTCCGATACCAAATGTAGGTTTTAACCCCCGAACATAAATTATCTACACACGAATCTTATAATGTATAAAATAAACAATAGCGAGAGCATAAAACATAAAATAGATAAACACAAAGATTTTCCCCCGGATCCCAAATCGACGACCAACTTATTCTATTATATTCTTTAGTATTACAACACATATATATACATGCCGAAGCATACACAAACCCCAACCATAAACCCCGGATTAGAACATAACCGTAGTTCTCTACCGGATCTAAAAAAATACCAGAAGTCAAAACCATTCGTATTCAATACCATGTGTAAGACCATGCACAACCACAATGTGACTACCCACCGAGTTCAAGGGAACAAAATTTTTACGGGGGCGCTACCCCGTATCCGTGTGGGGGGCCACGTACCCCCGTAACCCCCCATTGTGCCTGCAAAGGGGGGGGGGCTATCGCCCTTACCCCCCACGCGTGCTTATTCGTGGAAATAATATAACACATACCCAACATTGTTGGAGAAATGAGTAAAAGGTAAGAGCGATGGCTCGTTCACTTCATATTCCCATATATAATGCAAACAACCATGAAGTGATCTCGTATAAATGATATTATTGTAATATTCACAGAGATATTATAGAGGAAGAATTGAGAGAGAGCGTATAGAGAAGTTTTGCATATCCAGAGCTGATATGGCACATTTGAAGGCTAGCGCAACAATGAAGAAGGAGTAAAAAAGAATCATATGCTATCCAAAATCAAACATGATTTTATTGCAAGTAGAGGAAGTTGGTGTTTCCATACTGTTGTAGCTTGATATATGTCCTGTTAGGTCTGTTGATAATGAAGAGCTTCCTGTGGGTTGTAGCCTACAAAAAATAGATGTGAGTTGGAGCTTCCTGGGTGTTAAGCTTGTAGAATTTGAGGTAAAGCTCTTTGGGAGTTAATTTTAAGGAAAATCCTCACAGCAGGAGGAGTCGTAGCCTTTGCATCACAACAATAATAAGATGTGGTTTTCTCCTTATGGGTTTCCACTTATATCTCATGGTCCATGTGCATGATGATATGTGTTACGTGTCGTATTTAACGGCGTTAAATGTCCGTTGTCTACATATTAAGATTGTTGTTTCATTATATATTAAGTTGATAATGTAATGAAGGTGTAAATAAGTTTAAAGGAGATTTTAAAATCTTTGATTTTATTAAACTCAATTCTCCTCTCTCTATTTATCTAAGGGTTTAACATTAATTAACCATTAATTTGTTAGAGATGAGAAAGGAAAAAGTATCCTCTTTGTTCTCGATTATTTACTCGTGATCATATTTAGTTATTATTATGTTCTCTTATTATCTTTCTTCTTAGGAAGGTTTCATCAAGAAAATATAAAAGCTACCAACACAAATACATCAATGACACTAGAGATGTAGGCCAAAATCCAAGGAAAAACCCCCAGGGAAAAAAACCCAAATTTTAATTCTTCCTTCAAGAGATTCTGAAACTTAGACCTTGTCCTATAGCCTCCTTCACACCAAGTTGACCTTCATAGATCCTTCCCCGAATATGGAAGCAACAACAACAAGAGGCAAGACCGTGATGACTTGGGAACTTAATTTGATTTTATACTTTGATACTAGGGTAGAGACTTCAATATAGTTTCAAAGACTTCAATTTAGGCTCAATACAATTCTCCACAAATACTGAGCACAAAACAAATCCCGACTTCCTCCTCCCTCGCGTGACACCTCTGGGAGCAACTCGATGCAACAACTATTGAATTTTATTGAGAATCAATCTCCCAAAATATAGCTACAAATTTAGAGAGAGGGGTGCCAAATTTTTTATTTCCTTCAACTCTATAAGTGTAAGTCCAAAATAGAATCTAGAAAGTCGTTCTCCTTAATTTCACAATTTATCCTGTTATGGGCTCAGAAATTGAATTTCGCTGGAGTTTAGTCTCTGTTCTGCTAATTAGATCTACTTGTGTATATATAGCCTTCTCATGGGTTTGAATTAATGGATTCAGGTACGACTTGATCACCTTAACTTACCTGATGGGGAGGCTTCATAAATCATATTTTACCCACACGACCTATTTTCACGATTCAAAAGCCTACTATGGACTAAATGAGTCCGCAATAATCATATAGACTCAAAAATAAAACCTAGAAGTCCACAATAAATGGACTTTAACCTAAAAATAAATATGACCCAAGCATGTGAAAAAACCCATGCTTTAATACCTCATTTAATAATTGTATGTACTATTTTCTTTATCTTTTCACAAAAGTAAGAACAGTATCAATTAAGTACAATTTATGAAGACCGAACCTAGTTACATTCTTCAACAATTCCTCTTAACTAGAGGTATTATATATCTAATAAAAGGTAGGATACTAACTATATGACCTATAAAGAATATTTAGACACTTAAATGTCACAAACTAGATCCCCCGACTAGGGAACTCTATCCATTTTCCACTCAATAGTTTAGGCATCACAATGCCATGGACTAGGTTCCTAACCAAGGAAATATATCCAAGTGGGACTAATAAGGACTTAAATATTTCAGCCCTCTATAGGTACCATCAAGTTGCACTACTAACCATCGACCCAAGGAACTATGTACATCCACCCCATGTCACCCTCCCAACTAGACATCAAATACAAATTTCTTGCCTACTGCTCCTTCTATGAAATATTCACTCCAACAAAGTCTCATCCTCACTTGATCCATCAAATAAGGACAACTAATCTCTCCTAAATGAAATGCCAGATGAAAATCAGATGCTATCAAATCCTTTCGAGAGATTCACCTATGCAAGCAAACCCCAATCATTAATAATTTCGAATATATAATCCAAAACTTCTGGGTTTCGATGTTTCCCTTCAACTAATTCCGTAGGACTATCAATAGAATCTTTCAAGAGAATATCTCCTCTTCATTTGTTAAGGGCAAAATATATATTTTCATAATATATTTTCCAAACATGACTATAATTCTTACTCGTGGTCTTCTACTAAGACTTACCGTTGTTATTCTTCGTCTAGTGCATGACATGAAGTAGAGAACAATAACTATTTATTCTCTTATCCAGGATCCCTCTAATCTAGGGAGATCAATTTTAACTGTGCCCCTCTTAATGTAGGGATATTTAACTTCTTTAGGTGTTATATAATATTTACGTCTCCATCCTTTTTCACTTACCAATAGCTTCGTCCTCTTCATGATGTACTCACACAACTTTAGATAGATGCCACAACCAAATGCAACTATATAAAATACAGTTAGGCATAATGCAGTAATCCAAGAATTTTCAATTTTATACATATAACATACCCAAACAAGAGACATATTCTTTCAACATTTTCAGGTACTTTTATTAGGAAACATAGACTATTTCACAAAGTCTTTCATTCTATCTTGCCTACTGTTTCTTTCAAAGGTATAATATACCTTGATACAACATTGTGACAAACCTAGGAACCAATATATATCTATGAATACATTCACAACCTTAATTACATGTTAGACTTTCCACCAGGGATTCATACAAATCCTATATTTCATATCAAAGAATCAATCACAAGTTAAACATAGCTCGAACATTATCAAATTCTCCAGAGCTGGCGTGTTCTATATTTAAATCAATTATATATCATGAAGAGCTTATACTAGGGTTTAATAAATCCTATAATTCAATAAATACATCAGCACAACTTCCCACTAGGATTCATGTGTTCAGATTTTCCCCATTTATAAATTCTCAACACAATAATTATATAGATTCAAATCATCATATACTTAGAAAATTTAATCATTACTAGGATTTATTTATAACCTATACTTTTCAATCATCAATTGTGAGATTTTTCAAACTTTGTTTTCAAGGTCACCAAACCCTGTGTTCTTAACTCATTGGAAAAATAGTCAAATACACATATATATCAGAGATTACTGTCATTATAAGCACATTATATGTTAGTCAACATTAATACATTAGACATATTGTCCTGTATCAGGATAGGATTCAATTAAGATAACATCCTCAGGGTTTCACTCCTAGGACTTTCGATAACAAGGTTTTCTTACCTATAGACCTAAAACCTAGAAAGGCTTCTGCTCATTATTTCTAAACACAAACTCTGAATTATACTTCACTTTACAGGTTCGATATTTTAAATAACATCATTTTAACTCAAGTGAAATTCATAGTTCCATGACTGTATCAAAATCCAAAACACATCACATTTTAAACACATTAATCATAAAAGTAATTTTCTAGTACATTCAAATAGGTTTAGGGTTTCACACATCATCAACATACCCTTAGGTACATATTTCTAGGAGAACCTTTGTCTGTATTTATATAAGCAATGAGAGGTCCTCATATATGAAAATCTCCACTTACATTACTTTTTCCCTTTAGTGAACTTCTCCCTGATTTCCTTGTCTGCTATTGAGACCTTTCCTTTATTCACCCAAGCTCTAAAACCATGTTAGAGAACCGTAAAAGGTGAAATATCCTTGTTGATGTATTATTTAATTGATTTTCTTTATTTATTATTATGCTCTTCTGTTCTTATTCTTACTGGGCCGCACGAAGAAAATATCAAAGCAAATAGTACATAGATCAAGGACACTAGATGTAGGTGCGAACTGTGGAAAACTTCCTTGAGGGGAAACCGAGTCGCAATTATTCCTTAAATAGCATCTGATACTGACCTTGACCTAGACTTGCCATTCTCAAGTTAGCTTTCCTTGTGCTCTCAATCATATGCTATAATGCTTGCGCACTATGATGACCGGAACTTCAACCTTGCTTTGGGATTGCGATATTGAGGTAGAGACTTTGATATTGCTTCAAATACTTTGATTTAGGCTCAATAAAACTTATCCAAGAAATATAATCAACAAAACAAACTTCACTTCTTCCCTCTCCCTTGCAATAGTATTTTCAAAAAAATAACTATTAAGGCTAAAACTTTTTGATAAGTTCTGATCATTGTAAACTATAGCTCCAAATGCATACAGTGTGCCAAATTTTTTTTTTATTTTCTTCACCATAAGTAAAGCCAAAATTGAATCAATAAATTCTTTCCTTAATCTCGTGATTTCTCTCATGGTATATGTGATCAATTTTCCGTGTTGCAGCTAATTTCTCCAAGTGAATTATATTCCCATAAATATAGCCCTATGATGGGTTTGAATTACGTATCAGAGGCCAAATTGACCATCTTAAAGCCGACATGATTTGGAGGCTTCTTAAATCATATATTACTCAATACTCGACCTATTTGCATGATTCAAAAGACCAACATGGATCAATTTAACATGCAATAATCCTATACTCAAAATAAAATGAAGGCAGTCCCATAATAAGGACTTATTCAAAATAATATAACCCAAGCATGAAACTCATGCTTTTAATAAGTCATTTACACAATAATAATTATTTTCTTTATCTTTAACATTTACACAAAATTAACTCAAGTACAATTATGAAGACCTAACCTATTTACATTATTCAACATCATTTACTATTCAAAAAAATGAGATACACAACTAAAGTCTATTCATAAAACCATGTTTATAAATGGTATAATGAATAATAAAAAATTCATAGAACAAACTACCAAAACCACATAAAAACAAGTACAACACCAAAATACAAGGGGAAAAGAGAGCTCTTATTAACATATGAAAATCCATAACCAAGTCAAGACTTCCATATACCACCGGCCATAGATTGGCCAAACCAAATCTTTCTTTCCGCTAATTCCCCACGCCATATCTCCAATCATGAATGTGGAACTCACAACAAATCAAACCGTGAGCTTCCCAAGCTTTGCTGCAGATCCATCCAGCCATCGGTCAAGGGATTTCTAGGTCTAAACTTCTAATAAGCAACCAAAAGATGCATCGTTTATCCCGCCATTATCGACCAAGGATTCATATGTCCAAACAAATAACATACACTACCACTATTTACCACAATACCGCCAAAACTAGCTGAGCATTTAAGAGGTCAGCAAGCTGGAGCCACAACCATTTATTAATAATACCTCTACGAATTTTTCTATCTCCACCTCAATATTTACTATATGTGACTTAATACTGAAGTTAAGGGATCCTCAGTAACTTGAAATTTTCTGAGACTCACTTTCCTGGGCCCAAAACCATCAATAACCAAACCAAACTAATTAAAAGAACTACATCACACCATGGTTATCCGAAAATGGCAAGGCAAAATTGAAACCCCTATCACACTAGAAAACCCATGCCCATGATGGAAAGAGAACCATAATACACATGTGCATGTGCACCATGCATGCCAAAACTAACAAGAAAATCATACATGGTAAACTTAGATACTTACAAGTATTCCCATCATAGCCATTTGATCCAAATCTTCCGTTTGCATTTGTTTCCTTTTCCCTATCCTTCCTTTGTCTTCCTTTCTTCCAGCCAGAGTATTCTAAAGAATTCATGTGAAAGAGTATGAGAGAGCAATAATAGAGAGAGAACTCCAAAACAGTATCTAAAAAAGTTTAACCATCAAAATATGTGAACTGATCCTTAAAAAACATTTTTAATAAGGAGGCCTCTATTTTCTTTCATTTTCCTCTATTTTCCTTCAATTTCCTCCTTATTAAAACATGTAACCTTTCACCTTCATTTTCTCCTATTTTCCATTATTTTCATAAATAATGTCAATTAATGTATCTTTTCCCTTTTCAAATATTTTTTCATTTCCTTTGTCATTTTCCTCTTAGTCGACAACCAATGAACACTATTTAGAAAGCTTTTTCCAACTTTGAACTTGGAATACATGTCCCATAACCTCTTGGTATATTTATTTTATTAAATTAATACATATATGAAATTTTAACCCAAAGTTGTTACACGAATTCAAAGAGCTTATAGGCATCATTCGCTAAGAGGGTTTGACACATATGTGGAGGCACAATGATGAATGAACGCAGAATACTGTTAAAATTATAGCAAACAATGAAAATAGTAATGAGAATAGTAGGGAACCAGAACATAAAAAACTAATTATCATGAAGGTGAGTAAAGAAGGAAGAATAGTATAGGAATCCAGCAACACCAAAGAGAACATCGATAAGCATTGATCAAACATGGGGAAAAGAAATGTACTGCATATCATAGCATATCACAGATAGCTCTAGTAACGATGAAGAGTGAGGATAATCTCTTTTATTTATTCAGTAAATGAATTGAATTACTTAAATATGTATGAAACTAATTACTTAAAACTATCCATTGACGAATATCAAGATGAGGATTGTCATAATGAGAAATACAAACATATATATCTATCAAATTTAAATAAAATAAGTGTGTTTAATACAAAAAATAGTATTAACTGTTTTTTAGTTATTATTAATTATTATCTCATAGAATCCATTTTGTAGAGTGGTGTGGTTTTAAAAATACCAATCAAAATCCTTTATCACTCAAATAAAGTGGTTGGGGATTAATAATCGTTACAACTATCATTATTATTTATTTTCACATCTTGCGATCGATTTCTAAGTGGTATAGTTCACAAAATAGTCAATCAAAATCAAGGTTAATTTCCATTTAAGTGGTATGGATTGTGGGGAGAATAATCTAGTCAATGTGTAGAACAGAGTGGTTATGGCTTTGTTGAATGAGATTTTTAGACACCAGAGTTTAGTTCCACCACCAAGATTGTTGCCTCAAACTTAAGATGATGACAAGAATTCCCATGCTATAAATATGTAATGTCATCGTTGAGCTAATGACAAGGTGTGTGAGCCTGTCTTCACGCGTAAAAGGGTTTGTTTATCTTAGCTTGGCATGAGCTCGTGCTTGCTGTGTCGTTGTTTCTGCCATGCCCCTTCTCGGCCTCCCCGCCATTTCTCAAATCGGGGAAGATTACCGCCTGAACGTAGCCGTGCTCCATGAAGCATCATGACCACCGTGTACACTCCCGTGGAGACCAATTATAGCTTTCACCTCGGCGGGAAATCGAGAAGTATCAAGATTCGAGCCTTTGACATTGATACTTGGGTTTGAGCTAGCATAAACCAATCTTTGGACATTGCTTCGGGTCTGTTAATGTAGAGGATCCTGATCAAATGGTAAACTTCTACGAATTGGATTGGAAGGCTTAGCCGAATCTAGCAATGCAACATTGTTCGGCTGACCGGGCATTACATTATCACCTTGACGGAAAAAAGGTGGACATCTTGGTCGTTAGCTCCGTAGCACAAAGAAGCACCGGCCCATCGTTCGACCGACCATAGCCGCAGGGCATCAGAGTGGACATCGGCACAACAAACCGTATCCTTAACGCCGACGAGAGACCCGCTATGAGTTGACGAGGGACCGCACGGATAGCAATTCGCATCAGCATTTCCAAGGAGAGAATCAAGGGACATCTTCATGTCGAGCCAATGTGGAGGGAGCTCGATGACTTGTAGGATCATATGCTTAAATTGGCATTGGGTTAAATGAGGAGAAAGCACTTGACTAGCCATAACTTTTTTATGGTTTTTTTGCTATGAATAAGATGATAGATATTCTTCAAATTCTAATTGCAATAATTTTTGCAAGTAAATTAGAATTTTGCAATTGAATCAAGCCACGTTGAAAACAATGGCTAATCCTTCGCCGATTCATATTTAAATGAATCCACCAAAATTGATGGTGAAAACTACGTCAATCGGAAGTTTAAGTTGGTCATCGTTCTCGAGGCATACAACCTCTCGACGATTGTCAAAGGTGATGAGCCCAAGCCTATCACCGCCCATGATTCCGCATTACAACGAGAACAGGCGAAAGTGCTATTGCGCATGTCTCCAGAAAGGACAACATCATTCTACATTCGGACCTGTACATCTTCAAAGCATGGGAAATGTCAAAGGTTAACAGACTATTTAATGCAACTATGATGACGTAAAAACGAAGCTACTATCTATCAAAATGGAAGCCAAGAAACATGCATCAACAACTTTGTTTAGAATTAAAGACTTAAGCGATGTGTTTGGTGACATTGGTGAAAAAGTGTCCGGTAGCGATTTAGTAACTGCTTTGATGGTTTAGTCTAAGACTATAAAGTCTTTATTTCCATCACTCTCATTGTATAAACGCTTCCATAATGGATGAATGGCTGGAATTCTTCTTCAAGAAGAAGAGAGAATGAAAATTTTTGAACCGGGATTCAAATGATTTTGATTTGGCATCGTATTGCAAGAGGTAAAATATCATTCCGAGGGAGAACATGGGACAAGAACAAAGGCCATTTTCAAGCAAAGCGTAAAGGTATGATACATCCCTACTCTCATGTTAAGAGAAAACATTAAGGTGGATTATTAGAAACTGGACATCTGGACAAACATTTCTATAGAATGTCACCAATGAATCAAAATTTGGAGACATAGTTGCTTACAATGAAAATTTCATGAATGACACTTCAAGCCATCGGATTTAAAAATCTTAAATTTTTTCTTTTCCCATGTCGTATCGTCTTCATTTCAACCGTTTAGCGAGACCGTTTGGTTCATAGATTTTGGTGCATCAGCTCATATGACTTGTATAAAGAATGGTATGATAAACATACGAGAAAACTATGGGGCCACACATTTACCTAGAGATAATAGGTCACATAAAGTCCAAGGCTATGTATGAATAAGTGTGTGTGTACTACCTAATGGACAAATGAGAACATTCATGATGATGTATGTTCCTGTATTAAAAATAAATTGATATATGTTTGCACCATTTTATAGCCACTTAAAAGTGGGAATTTGGTAATTTTGTGTATTGTGAAAGATGTTCAAGATCACTACAAGGTTGTTTCCACAGTACCAAGCTTGTGGATTGTATAAATTACATGTGACGTTAAAGCGTCATGTTGCATTGACATCCACAATAATGTCAAACAAACGTAGTTATGGCATCGTCATGTATGGGCACCTAAATTACAATGATTTATTGTCGTTGCAAAGAAAAACAATGGTTGAAGGTCTTCCAGCAGGAAGTGTAGCATTTACTGTGTGAAGCCACTTGGTAAGCAAGAGAGAGGAGTTTTCGTTCATACATAGAAAATACAATATGATATACTTGAATTAATTCACACCGATGTGGACTTCCATGAAAACTAGGTCGCTTGGTGGTGCTTCCTACTTTCTTATTTTTGTTGATGATAGATCTAGATATACATGGGTCTATTTCATACGAAGAAAAAGTGATTTCTTTGAGTATTTTAAAGAATTCAAAACTTTTATTGAAAAGAAAACAGGGTAAACACATTAAAATTCTCAGACGTATCGTGGTGGTGAATATGCAAATCAGACATGAATGTGTATTGTAAACTTCTGGACCCAACAACAAGCTCACGTACCTCAAGTACTCCCCGAAGAGCAACAGCATGTAGAGATGGAATAGAACACCGGTGGGAGTGTGCTCGCATGCTTCAAGGTAAAACATTTCTAATGGTTTCCAGGTATAAAGCCACATCGTTGTTTATTTGAAGAATCGAAGTCCCACTAAGAAATTAGCTTAAACTCTTTATATCTTTATGGTCATAAACCCGAAGTCACTTACTTAAGAGTATTTGGATGTACCGCTTTGCACATATTCCTATGATAAATGGTCACATGCAAAGTCAATCAAGTGTGTTTTTATTGCATTCACAAACTTTAAAGTATATAAATTGTTCTTAATCCTAGTTCATACAGTCTGCTGAAAGTCAGATGTGGTATTTTATGAGAATGCTTCGATAAAAGTGATACAATGAATGATAAAAAAGCGTGTAATATATTCAATGATGATCATGTCAAAATTGATACTTTGGTTAGACATGAATAGGAATAGGTACAAAATGTGTTCAGATCAGAATGAAAGTATGAGTACATCCAAGCAAAGAAGATCTACCACGAGGAAGATTCACCTCAAAGCAAAAGAGAATCATGGATGGAGCTCCAACAGACAGAAACCAAGAAGGTCAATCCGAAAACTCCAAATTCCTAAAGGTATAAAGATTATGCCTTTGACAATGGTTTCATCATGAATGTTGTAGAACCAAATGATTTATGAACAAGCTAAATAGAATGAACAATGGAAAGAAATGCTATGAATGATGAATATGACTCTCTTATGAAAATTAAAACACATGGGATTTAGTTGAACTCCTTGAAAATAAAGTTCTAACAAAGCAAATTAGGAAGTGTATAAATCCAAATTTAAAGGAGATTAAGAGTAATGATAAATTTAAAGGCGATATTAGTTGCAAAAGGATATGCTCAATATAAATTGATTATGAAGATACTTTTTCACTCAAAAGAGGCCAACTGAATACAATTAGAAAGGCACTACTTATTTTAGCTACAAAACATAATTATAAATACACTCAATTTGGGACACAAATCTACTTTTCTTCAATGGTGATTTAAAGGAAGAAGTTTATCCGGTTCAACTCGAAGGGTTTGTCAAAGAAAGGGACACAGCATCTAACTGCAGTTAAGAAAATCCTCATATGGTTTGAATAGGCGCCGAGATCATGTTGTGTAAAGATTGATGACACCTATTTTATCGTAATGGGTCATAAAAAGAAAATGATCCTAACCTATGGTGTTTAGAAATATGAAGAAGGAAATTTTGCTTTAATATCTTTATGTATGTGGGTGATATCATTATCATAGTGCGTGCTTAAGCAAGTTAATTGAATAAATTAAAATTCAGCTTGTCCTTGTGAATTTGAAATGAAAGATCCGGGTGAATTGCATTACCGTTTAGGAATAACGTATGGAGAGACGCAGTAAAACATTGATCACTCAAAGTAAATACACAAAGGTACCTTAAAAGTTCAATGATGATTGTTGTAAAGATAAGTATTTAACTCCCAGAATAGAATGCAAAGCAAAGAAGATGGAACTAAGATAAATGAACTTTATCACATGCAGGGAAGTCCGAACTATCTCACCACTACTCGCACTGCATACTTGCATACCCGCCTAAGATTGCCAGTCACCATGGCCATGCCTCCCTCAGGAAATCACCGGAATGCTAAAAGAAAAAAGTTCTCTCGATACTTAAAAGGAACAATCAATTTAGTTATTATGGCGTTATCAATGAATCCGATGCACAATCGGGATGTGCTTTTTGATCTGGGATTAGTGAAATCCCGCGATTAATACCTCCGTCGTGCATTTACATGGGGACTGGGTTTTGTCATGGAGTAGTAAGAAACAACCAACCGTTTTTATCATCACGAATATGAGTACAAAGCTTTGAACAGCCACCCGTGAAGTCGTTTGGTTGCGGAGAATTTTTTATCGAAGAGGAGAAAAGTGGTTCAACATGCATAAATTGTGATAATCAAAGTGCTATCAAATTAGCACACAATCCAATATATCATGCCGCATCAAAACACATTGAGCCGCAATACCACTTTTTACAAGAGAAGATTGAATCAAAGTTGCAATTGATTTAGTATTTGTAACAAGGATAATATGGTCGATATATTTACCAAGCTCTTTTGTAAACTCAAGTTTGAAGTTTTTAGAAGTAAATTAGGTGTCAGAGAAAATCATTTCTCCACAAGGATGGGATGTGAGAATAATTGTAACAATGTATAACAGGGAGTGGTTATGGTTTGTTGAACGGTAGTTTTATAATTAGAGTTTTAGTCCACCCGCCCAGGATTGTTGCCCAAACTTGGGAAGATTAGGTGAATGCCTATGCTATAAATATGCAATGTCATCATGGAGCTAATGACAAGGTGTGAGCTCGTCTCATGTTGTGTGTTGCATTTGTTTTATTTAATTTGGATCACATAATAGTCAATAAAAATCCAAAATCCTTATTATCACTTTATATATTTGGATTAATAATCATATCGTTATTATTATTTATTTTATTTGTTCTTAAAAATAAATAATTGTTCATACATTTAAATATTATTATTAATAATGATTTTTTTAATGAAATAATTTTTATTTTATAATGATTGTATTATAATTATTATTATTTTAATTATAATAATATTACTGTTTTATTGTATATATACTTTCCACCAGCAAATGGGTGAATGGTTCTCCTTAGCTCATCATTTATAGTGAGAACCAAAAGAACATATGAATAAAAGGTCACATAGTTTGCTGATTAACACACTCATGACTTGCATGTATGTATCATTGGTGGTTTGTTTAAGACAGATCTCCTATGTCAACCAATAGTTTTGCCTTCCGTGCAACATCATACATTTACACATGTATGTTTCTCCTCTGAAGTTTGTGATGTATTATTAAAGCAAATCACACTTCAGAAAGCATCAGGTGTTGGCCTAATATAAAACCAAAATCGTTAGAATATTTTCTTTACAAATAAGTTATACAAGATACAAGAGGTAGCACCACCCATAACCATCTCAGCCCATCTATGTAAACAATGAATACTATTTACCTGCTACTAAAATTTTTCTTCCTCGTGATTCGCCCTCGTGAAAGAATAACATTGTGCCTACCCACATCCAAAACTCGATAGCTTGCATGGCGTACACTGTATTGAAAATCTGGTGATATCATAAAATATTCACTCACCCACAAGGGCACCCCCGTACATCGTCAATCACTCACCTGTTATAAGTCCGTGCGTGCCGCTACCCAATGAACCAACATAATCATGCTCTGTCAGAGAAGACGCAAATTAAGAGCCAAATTCAGGAGCTATTGCAAAGGACACATTAGGCCAAGTTCATCACCTTGTGGGAGCTCCGATCGTGTTGGTGTTTAAGAAAGATGACACTTGGAAACTCTTTATTGAATGATTTGAATTGGAATGGGATCATCTCATAACAGTATCCAATTAGTGATAATGGACCATGGACCATCTCAAGGGGGACAAATATTTCATCAAGATTTATTTTAATTCGGTTATCATCGTGGTTCCAATTGAACCTCTTATGTGTGGAAGAATTCTTCCAATCTGTGAGGAATTTTCAAATACATCATGTTTGATTGAGACTAATTTCATAACTTTCATAGAGGTTGATTGAGAACATCTTGCGACCTCTTCACCAACTAAGTCATGGTAGTGTATTTGGACAACATCTTAATCTCATTGACCAAATTTGGGAAGAGCACCTACATCATACACGACCGGTCCTCCGTTATGTGACATCACAAGTTCTATGCCAATTTGGAGAAATGAACTTTTGTACGCATCGAGGTTCAATATAAGGTGTTGGTCATCGATGAGAGGGGGTGTTCATGGACCTAGCCAAGATACAAGTTACTCAGACTATTAACCCAACAACTCTAATAGAGCTACGCATCTTTCCGGGACTATAATTCTATACCGCAGTTCGTGCTGGGTTTCTCTCATATCACGGGCCCTTGAGTCTAATCACCAATGGGAGCGAAAGAAAACTTCTCTCCGATCCAATCCCAAATCGTGTTGAATTTTCGAGTTGAAGCATCTCCTCTTTCCAGACAGTTTAAAAATTTAACATCTGCTGAGATTGAGGTAGAGCACGTGACTATGCTAGTAGTAGTAATGACCGTGCAGCAGATTCAAGGTAACATCGTTGTTGAAACAATTTTAGACACAAGCCCGAAAGTATCCCACCTATGATATAGATATGTATTCCACTTCTTACAAAGCCTAATCGAAAATTGAAGTATTACATTCGTGGAGGAAAGAATCCATCCACAATGCACTATCGATCCCTACAATTCAGACACAAGGACAGCAACAATCACCATCATAGATGGTCCAATATATCCGGGTGAAACAATTCCACCCGAACATCAAGTACAATAAGGGAAGACCAACAATACGAGTATTGTCTAAGACACCCACCAATCCTGCCGACCACCTGTTTCTCGACTGTGGATTATAGACTTTAGGGGTACCACTTTATGCAAAGAGTGATCCGGTAACTCAAACAATGACATCAAATTCTCTTGTAAGGCAAGCAAGCTCAATATTTTCACCCCAAAGGCACACATTGGGACACTTGGGACACCCTTTGTGTTCCTCTTCAAGTGAGTGTGGAAATATGATTGTTTAGGCACACTATAGGTGGGTTGCCCACATTTCATAAAGAGATAAAACATCGTCGATGTTGCAAAAAGTATTTTTACTTCGCTCTAACCTTTCGACGGGTTGTTGGGAAGCACATCGATCCCACATCGCTCGTGTTGCCACAAACCAATGATGAAGAAGCACAATATATACTCTTATGCCTTAGAAATTCATCTATGGATTACATGTTGGGCCTCCCCTTCTACTAAGCATGGGTACACGTTTTCGTTATTATCAACAAATTGGGAGTTGCTATTCTAGGAGCTGTAGCATGAGTATCAAGAACAAAGGCCACCATGCTTCTCTTTGAACGAGTGGGGCACTTAGATGCCATGGTCCATTGTATTAGATCAAGAAAATAGGTTCCTAAGTACATTTTGGTTAATCCTTCGTCGATGTTGGATTCTAAGCTCATTAATTCCACGGTCTTCCACCCCCGAGACCGATGGCCAAACAAAGGTGGTCAACAAGATGATCGTGTACATTATGTGCATGCACAACTCAATGCATCCATACATATGTGATTAAAAAACCTCCCCCATGTTCATAATAACCACAATAGAGCTCTCCATAACTCAACTAGCCATAGTCCTTTTCTGTGTGGGTTGTGCCTTCCAGCCACTATGTCCTATTGATTTAATACCATTTGTAGACATCGAGGAAATTGCCTCATGTCCACAATATGATAGGGCTAAAAAATTCATTGAGCACATTCAACACATCCTCTAGTAGTCCAGACAGCATAGATGTTGTTTCACTGTGATGTACAAGCATCGTCACACTAACATCGGTTCCATATGTAAGTTCAGGTATATTTATATGTGGTTACATTTTATATGAATTGCTAGCCACACAGAATCTTCATCATCCATAGGTCATGCACCATCATCAAGTTTTTAGTGGACAACTTTCTGGTATTAAACATTTCATTTTCCTTTAAATGCTCGTATTTTTAATGTAACTACCATGACCATATTTTCCCATTGTTGGATACATCTGTACATTATTGAAAATGACACCAACAAAGCCAATCCAGATACCAATATGTCAACTGATAAGACTGCACACACAAATATCAATAACACTCACCAATAGAGGATCCAAATATATCGATTTGCTAAATTAGGGTCAACTCCTTCACCAAAAGTGTTCACCAGACTGTGTTCAAGAGAAATTTTCCACTCATGGAGGTTCAACCTAATGTGAGACCATTTCTTCCTAAGGGGTGAATACCGCATCCCAGAAGATATTGAGAGAAGACCAAATTATTCAATGAATATACCTTAGCCAATTTTCATCTATTTCAATTATAGACTATTTATTATTTTAGCTATTTTTTAACCAACCTTCCAGCTATTGACCCCCTAACAAAATTTTTTTGAGGTTCAGAGGAATTTAAAAGAAGGGCCTAGACAATCCTTGTAGTCAAACATATCTTTCCAAATGAGATATCGTATGCTACGGTGTCTAAATATCATATGAATGTTACAACTTTTGCAGAAGTTAGTTGTCCAATTAACCCCAATAGCCCACAAACTCTTAGTGTTTCATCTCCGGGTTAGGTTTTGGTTACTTATGGTTTTCATTTGTTGTTTAATAAATAAAATTCCCTTAAGCCACACCTCATGAATACAAATAAAGGTAACAGTCACATATCTTTCATATAAGTTACTATTGTACCCACTCTAGTTTATTTATTATTTTGTATATCTTTCGTCTTTGATATTAAAATCAAATGAATGTTTATTTTAGTCGCACCTATGTGCTTATACTTATATTTTTATTCGGTTTCATTCCTAAATAAAATATGGATAAAAAAGGGTCAAATACAGTCTTGAGAGTTAAAGAAGAAGAAAGATTCAAGCATTAGTTTCCACATTACGAAATTGCAACAACCTTTCAAAGTGGATAGATGTGATATTATACTATAAAAAGATATGTAGAAGTAGGAAGACTGTATGTAACCATTTTGGGCATTTTAGAGAATTTTTTCACCATCCTACCTATGACAAGGAGTTCTGGTGCCCTAGTTCAACCTATGAAGAACTAGGAATAATATATAATGGAAAGTATAGAATAATCATATAATGATTAGAGACTATAGTTCCTATATACCCAGCAAGCTAACAATCACTACATAGGAGAAAGAACAGCATCTATATAAGTCTACATAGGTTGCTAACCATGTAATGTGAGAGTGACAAGATAACCAGCACCATGTTCTGTTAATCATCCTCTAGTTGATCAATAAGTGAATATACATAAATACGTATGTCAACCATGGTCAAACATAGATCAGGAATACCATAATGTTCATGGTTAATTCTATGGACAACATGGTCAAACCATACACAAAACATGGTCAACAGGTTAATGCTTTTGACCCACTATGAATTTATATCACCATCAAACCACATTAATAAATTGATGAAACATATGAATCAATCTCATTATAATTTATTAATAATAACATTATTACATTAATGTTTTTTATTAATATCAGTATAATGTTATTAATATTATTAATATTATTAGTAATTTTATTAAAAATATTATTATTAAAAACTTATATATAAATGTTATTAATATTATTTATCAATATTAATAGTATTTATATTAATAATGAATGTTATTAATGTATTATTAATAATATAACTTACTAGTAAAATTATTATTATATTATATAATACTATGGAATATTCTATCTTCATAATTAATTGTTTAATATTAATGATATAGTGAAATCCTAATTAACTTGAAAGACTAATAAATCAATCACTAATCTCAAATATAATTTAATAGTAATTATATTTACATGGTGAGAATGGGAGAAGGTGGACCACAACACGTCAAAGAGAACGTTGATAGACTTCACATCGTGTAATGGTGGGAGAATGATATCTACCTATAGATAAAGGAGTGCTTGTCTGTACTTGGCCTTTTATATAAAAAACAGACGTCCCTCTCGAGCATCTAACACCAGATTGGGATTTCCTATACTTAAGGCTCATGACAGAGACAAAATGTGCCCTATTGAAAATGTGTTTCTCCCGAAGAAGTTAAAAAAACTTTAAAATCTATGGTGGAAGAAAACTGCATGGCATTGACCCCGGATTTTTCCCATTTTAATAACCATAGAGAACCTGTGGATTTGATGGAGGAAGATAAATGAAGGACAACTCTGTGATCAACTCTACTTTCCTGTATTAATCCCCAAAAAAGAAAGCTTCTCTTTCTTTCGATGAATATAGCCTGTATCTTTCTTTATGTAACACAGTTTACAAAATCTATCTCCAAGATCCTTTCTAAGAGATTGGAAGAAATTTTATCTTATATATATCACTTATGAATATGGATTCCTAAAAGAGAATATCCATGATGTACCACAACAAAGACAGTAAGACTCTTCTTCATTTGATAAAATCAAAGAAGATGGTCATAAATATGAAGAGATTGAGATTTAAAAAAGAAATACCCATGTGGATTGGGTGTTCCCGCACTTCCACCTTGCTCAAGATTGGACTTACTAAGGAGGCGGTGGTTTGGATAATGGGGTGTATTAGTAATACTTTGATGGCCGTGATTATCAATGGTTCGGCATCAAAAGTTTTTTCAACTGTGTATGGGTCCAGATGGTGTGCCCGTCTCCGTTATTTCATCTTAGTTATTGATGCTTATGCCTGAAAATAAGAGGGTCAGAAGGATGGAGCTTTTAGGGGTGATATAATCGTAATCATTGAAGACTTCTCACAATTTTTTCAGATGATATCCTCATTTTTGAAATGCTGACTAAAGAAAAGATAGAAGGTAAATGTTTTGATGCAGCCTCAATTTTTGTGAAGGGAGGCCACCGGAATGAGAACCATGTTGAGAAATCTTGCATTTTTTACGCGCAGGGCGAGGAGGGGAGATGTATCTAGGCTTAAAAGCTCGTTCAATTTCAAATTGTTTCCCCATTGAGTAATGGCATGACAGGACTAGTTTTAGGAAATGAAAGTGGGAGTTATTCACTGAATAATGGATTTAATAGATTAATAAAACATAGGCAGATTAAATTGTGTCAAACCCAAATGGTTATCCAAAGGTGGAAGGTTGATTCCCCGATCAAAGTCGTTTCACAACAAATAACAGACACTGGGGCCATCTATTTGTTTTACCAACAAAAATTCAGAAGAAACAAAAAAAATCAAAAATAATCTTTTTTGGGGGTGGAGGAAGAGTTAAAATCATACACCTCGGCCAAGTGGATGAAATGAGGACACCTGGGCAGCGTTGGGGGTTGGGGTATTCTATTCTGACGCCAAGGCAGGCCTCACTCTATCAAGACAATCTAGAGGTGCCTAATGGCAAAGGAAATGGCAAGACATACAGTCAGAAAATATCCTCGAAAGAACTCGTGAAGAATCATATCTTTAAAGGAAGAGGCATTAGGGAGATCTTCAAATCCTAGTGATTTTGAAAACTTGGCCTTCCAAATAATGGAGTATTGGAATGGTATTTAAATGTAGAAGTAAAATCTACCAGAGCAGATTAATAATGGGATTTATGCCCACAACAACTATGGGGATTTATTCAATGTTTAAACTGAGGGCGTTATCTGTTAGGTCATCAAGGAATGGCCTAAAGGAGATCTTAAATTTGACGATTTCAGAATAGGGACTAGATGAGATAACACCATGGAAACATTTGGTTAATAGTTTCAAGTCTATTGGATCAGGCAAAATGTGGTTAGTAGACCGTTACAATGGGAAGGAATAAAGACAAAGGAAAAAGGTTGATAGCTTGAGATATTACTCAATAGTAAAAAGAAAATCAATCAGACCTCAGTTTATTCTGTACAGTTTTGTAATGAAATAAATGAAAATGACTTTTTCCTTAACAATGGAAAGATAAAAACTTGACATGGAAAACATGCAAAGAAGAGGTTGGAATGGACCAGGGATATGTCAAGTTATGTGGATTAAAGCGTATGAAGATAATGAGCATTTATTTTAATGGCAATCAGGTCATTAATAATTATAACATATTGGGCAAACTATATTAATATTCACCATATTTTACCTGGGGTTGCTTGGGTGGTGGGCTTAAAGGAGGTCACGGTTAGAAAACTATTCTACTTATTCATTATATCCGCAGCCACCAAACATGAAGTTTAAGATGCCATTCACATCTCTGGCATTGCAAACTCTTTGACTTTTGTGCTCATGTGGGGAAAAAATACTTAAGACCACAAAAACCACCTATTGGCCTATCAAAAAAAAATTTCCTCGAATTTCGCTCGCTGACATTTACGGTGGCATTCCTAGTACCGCTTATGGTTGCGGGAAACTGTTTTCATTCTAAATGTCACCAGAATTTTTTAACAAGGGGACACGAAGAAGCTAACAGAGGGCGTGAAATGGTAGGCCTTCCAATGTTGTGCGCCAACCATCTAGATATAGAAAAAAATTTGGATCATTGGGGACTCGAAATATCGATAGACCATATGAATGAAAAAGCATGGATCAACATAGCACTTGGCAATGGATGAGAGAATCAATCTGTCTAAGAACTGAATTCATCGCGTCACTTTTCACGGTGTATAGATGAGGATGAATGTTGTTGTCAATTTGCACTATCAATAGCGGACCTGAGTGCAGACCGTGGTGATGCAATATCGGGCTTTTTCTTGTTAAAGATGGAAGTGGCGAACCTGGCATCAAGTAGGCCTTCCAAGGAGAGGGAGCGTTATCTTTTTTGCTTTATATTGCTACTTTTGTTTAAAAAGACTGCAGAGCTACAGCCAAAATAGCTATATCATTAGTTAATATGCTAAAGACAATCAAGGACCGTTTTAAATAGCAAGAGTATGGTTTTTCTTTTTCTCTCGAACCATGAACAAAGTTCTAGTGAAAAGATAGATTTAAATTGATTCATAAAATAATTGTATCAAATGAACCTCCTAGTTTTTTCTCGATAATAGTTTTTTAGAAGTTGTCTCAAAGAAATATATAACCACCTATATTTTCTATTTAAATTTTTTTTTTTTTTCTTATTTGTTTTTATTTTTCATTCCTTTTATATGTTATAAGGATATAGCATTTAAATTTTAATAGGTTTTAAAAATTTAATTTAAATATTAATAATTATTAAATAAATAATTTTTAGTTTAGTTAGTTGAATGATTTAAAGAAGAGATAAGAGAAAAAGAAAAGAAAAAATATTTAAATGAATAATAAAGATTTAATCAAATATTTTAGAATATTTTTAATATTATAAAGTATATCTATCAAAGGAGTTTTATTGCGAAGTAATTATGCTATTTTTTTTTTAATTAGAATGATTGATTCAAAAATCTATTGTCATGTCTTTAGGAAATTTTGATATTTTCAGAATATTTTTTAATAATACACAAAATAATCAAACATTGAGTTTTATGTAAAGTAGTATGTTGTTTTGTTTTTTTAATTAGATCGATTAATTAAAAAACTTGTCATATAAATAAGTGTGTGAGAGATAGTTTTTTTTTTAACATATGGTATTAATAAACTAGAAATATTGATTCATGATACCGTAACAAAGTAATAATTTAACTATTTTCATGATTTATTAAATAAATTTAATAATATGATATTATAAAATGGTGCCATGTTTTAATAAACGAGATAATTACAAGCATTACCACCTTTTTAATATGGCTATACTAATTTTTATATGGTTACCAATCAATGAGAAGATAGATTTATAATCATGTTAGGTAATAAATGATGTTATAAATTTAAAATATAGCCGTATGATTACTTAAAAACTCCATATTTTATGATTTATGATGTAATGGATAAAGCAACATGTCTATATAATTATTGTTGTTATATTTTCTTATTATTGATTTTTTTTGCTATTAGTTACTTATTATTTATGGGAATTCATAAAGATCTATTTCATATGTTTAACAAAATAGTTAATTAAATTTTTTTATCACTCTAAAAAGTATGGGACGAATAATAATAGTTATCATTATTATTAGTTTTTCTTAAAATGACTTGCTTTCATTAAAAATAATATGGTATTAAAAATAATAATATTATTGGTGGCTAATTTTTTTCTTGTAATGTTTTTTATTTTGTTATTAATTATTAGTTATTATTACTTATTTTGTTATAATTTAAATTTCATGAAATACGTAATTTCTGATATATAAGTTTTAGTTTCACAAATTAAATTTGTTAAGAGGTAAGAGGTATGTAAATTCTTGTAAGTTCAATATATGTTTAATTATGAGATAGATTTATTTTAAAACAGTTTCTAAAATTTTAATTTAATTACAAATAAACATAAAGGTAGACTGAATCATTATAATATTCACATATTATACTATTATATATTAGATTTATTCCGTAAGAAGTTGTATTATTTTTTTCTTTTTTAATTAAATCTATTAATTAAAATAAATTAATAAAAGGATTATCTTATATATATATATATATATATATATATATATATATATATATATATATACATACACACACACACATAAAAAAGTACATTAATCTATCAAATAAAATAAAAGAAACAATAAAAACAAGAATATAAAATAAATCATAAAAATAAAAAATAAAATGACCCATGGTATTGAACCTATGAAATATGTAATATTGGGAGATATCAAATTTTTAAAATTAAACCCCAAAGGCTAGGGTGAAAAATAAGAACCATGAAGATGGCGTGGAATATTAGAGGGGACTGTGTTGCCCGTAAAATAAACCCTTGTTAAAATAAAAGAATCGAAATGTTAAAACAAAAATTCTACTTTATTTTTGTTAATCAATTTTTTTTTCCTAGTTAAAGTAATTGAAACAAAATAAAATGAATTATTGTTATTTTTTATCATTTTTTATGCATAGTTATGTAAAACTTGATTTAATAACAATGGCTTTAGCCCAGTTTTATTAGAAACTACAGTATTAATGCAGATAAATATCAAGGTAGGAATTAAACTAACCTAGATCTATCTTAACTCTAGACTTACCAAGCACTAAGAGCGATCAAATCTCTCGAGATAGAAATATCTTAAAATGCAATGTCGCTATGAATTGGATTTAACATATCAGGTTAGTTAATATACCATCAATCTATTGAAGCAAGAGGGTAAGCCTATCCAAGTACATAATAGTTGTTATAACATCTTTTCTATTGAAAATGTAGTATGACAATCATTAATTCCAATTTTCCTTAACCTTAATAATTTCTTGTGAAATTTTATTATTCTTCTTCATTATTTTATTAGATCCGTATCATCAAAAAAAGATCAAGAGAAGAATTGTAATGAAATGACAATGAATATTAGGTCAAGCCAAGACAAAACTTCAAAGCAAAAACTTAGAAAACTTTATCTTCTTATAGAATATGCTTCAAATGAGACAATGAAGACTTCAAACCTAGATCAAGTCCCTCTGGCACAAGTAAACTTTCAGAATTCAGAACACTAAACCTAGAGAACTTGATTAACTAACTGAGAGATGTGAAACTTTGTCCACAACTGACCCCCGCAACTTCCACCCCGTAGTTGTTGTAGATAACACAATCTAGTCAGAGATTCTTCATTTAGAAATATAGATCCTTCCAAAAGTTCAACAAGGCCAAGAAAGAATACCCTTTCTCCCAACAACCGACGACGCCTATCAGAATTGGAATCTCCGTAATTTTGACCTCTTCAGAAGCGATAGAACTTTATAATTTCACAGATGTGAGAGAGACATAGCCAAAAAATAGGTTTTTCCTTGGCTTCTTGGATTCATTTACTTAGACCTTTGTTCCTCCTTTCTTTTCCTTTCAGTCCCAGATAACACTTCCTTTGTTGAGACCGAACTTGTGAGCGAGTGAGTGCCAAAAATGAGGTCAAATCTTTCTCCTTTACAGCTTCTTCAAACGCGTAAAATTGCCTTTCACATCAACATTGATGTTTCAAAGACTTACTAGACTCAAAAGGAAACTACAACATACTACAATGTATTATAGATACATTTTGACCTCTTAACTTCATGACAATAAATCATATAATATCCAACAAACTACAATACAATATATGATTTTACATAATACCATCCAGAAGGCATGAAAACTACAACAAAATAATAATTTTATTTTATTATTTTTTTGTTATGTAAATATTTATATTAAAACACATAACAATTAAATAATTTAAACTAAGTTACTTTTCCAATACTCCCTTCAATTAGGAAGATATATTCATAATTTATAATCAATATATAACACATGCCCCTTTAAACCCAAGAAGCTCTACAAGAGCTCAGAATACAATGAAACCTGTAAGCATCATATTTATGAATTTTAAATTGCCCAGGAGGCCCTACCAGAATAAATTTCATCTATTGTGATGTATTATGTTAGAGACTTTATGTTTGACATGTACTACTGGTATGTTGCAGACGTACTCTAATGTTCACATGTTTGTCGTTTAGACCATTCTTAATCTGTATTCAATAACCTCAAAGAATATTTATCCTCTTCAAACACCCTGCCCAGATATATGTTCTATACCAAAGAGCGTTGGCACTTTTTTTGTATTATCCATCTCTTGTGAAACCACATATTTTATCTGAATCCTCCACCAGCTCCCTCTTCACTACCTTCACTTAATTTCGTTAATTGCTGAGAAGCATGGATAAATGCATGATACAAGAAATAATATAATGCACAGGAAGTCAATCACCAACATTTCCTCAACCGTAGAGATATCCATGTCTCTTTATTTTGTACAGATCCTTTCTCAGTGTCCAATTCAGACTCTGATGCATTCTCTCCAAAATCCAGGAGGAAATTCTCATACTCTTCACTTGAAAACAACACTTCCACATCACAGGCTCAGATTTGTAATATATCATTATTTCTATATAAGAATAAATGGTCGCTCTTTCCTTCACATCCCTATACTCAGCTTTATTTAGTGAATGAGGTATCAGGAGCCATCTTCTTTTTCATTATTGATCAACCTGATCACAGACTAGAGTGATGGTCAGTAATTCATGGTTCTAAAGGCTTGCCCCAGCCAACAGATAGATCTCTGCCTTCCATAATGGCTATTACGTATAGCCAAAACTAATATCATATAAGTTATTTAATGGAAAGTCCGAATCACAAAAACCTGACTTGCGCTCATATTGATTTTAATGAATTAAAAAAGAATATTCATAATATTCTTAATATTCTTGTAATATTCCCCGCATTACTTTGAAGGTGTCCGAACGGAAAGTATACATGTAACAGTTTCGGCCATTCATCAGATGACTTTTGAATTAATGAATCAGGAGGTCGCCAATGGCTTTAACGTTTTATTAAATTGTTGGAGTTCACAGACTCAATTCGTAATAATTTCACATAGTAAATCTTGCTCACCATTCACCATTGCATTTGTTTCTTAAAATATTGGTCTATGCCTTATATTTATTGTTATATGGTTTATGGTTTGGGGGTTTCGGACACCAGCCCCGAGCCACACTCCCCCCCCCCCCGCCATGTACGACCACCAACCCGGAAGCTTGGGCCTAAGCTCTAATGCCATCCACCAGCGAAATGTGTTCACATGGTTATGTCAACAGTTATGTTTGGACCGATGGTTATTCGCAACACCTGATGGATAGTTAACCCAGAACCTGTCACATGCACATTAAATGCCAAGGTTGGCATAACTTCCGCCGATGGTTTAGTTAAACTGTCCACCATTACCGCAGGGAAATCCGGGTTGCATGTGTCCACACATGTCGGTGACATCTACCACTAATGGTCAGACTGGCAGAGTTTTAGGGCCAACACACCATTCTTGGCAGAGTTCCTATTTTTGGAATGTTAACTCTAGTTGTTCCAGTTTTGGTGGAGCTAATGTAGGGGACACTGGCAAAAAGTTATTTTGGCTCTATATGGAGCTATATTCGCCCAATTTTGGAGTTCCAATAGTCAATTTTGACTATCTCCAACTTTCCAGACTCAATGGAGTAGGTTTTAGAGCCATCAGAGAGCTTATAAGTAGGTTTTTTCATCAGTGGGGGTTCAAGGGGCCACTAGGGCCACCAGGAAGCAACAATAGTTTGAGGCCTATCCACGAGAGTTAGAGGCATTTTTCAACAATACAATAGTCAATTTTGGATATTTCAGATGTTATGAATCTACTGAGATGGTTTTTGGAGCCTGTAGAGGAATTTAGAAATCTGAGAAGCTTTAGTAAAGTTCCAGGGGCTACTAGTGCTAGCTTTTGCCAGCAGCAGTTCAGGGCCTAGCCAGGGCAGTTAGAGACCATATGCAGTGAAGCAATAGTTATTTTTGACTATAATGAGAATTATGAATCCATTGAAGGATGTTGCAGAAGTGTTTGATGAATTATAGAGGTCAAGAACCCATCAAATAAGTTTTTAGTGACCTTAGTGCCAAGGGGTGCCGACAAGTGTTTGAGGTGAAATTGGAGTAGCCGGAAGCCATTTTCAGTGAAAAAATAGTCTATCCTGACTAATTTTGGAATTATGAATCCAATGAAGGGATTTTCAGAGCCATTTTAAGACTTTTAGAGCTTGAGAAGCTACAGGTAAGTTTTGAGTAACCTAGGGCAAACCGTGGAGGTAGGCCTAGTTTGGGGATGCAGTGCTCGTTTTGAGAAAATTATCAGTCGATATTTGGTGTCTGATGTGTGCTGGAGGTAGTAGGTTTGGATTTAGGGACAGAAGCACAATTATGAAGGGGTTACTGCCATAAATAAGCTTAGTGTAGCTCAGTGCAGCGACAGAAGGAATCAAGTCTAAGGGAGCCTAAAGCTATTTGCAAACTGATGACAGCCATGACAGGGATATAGATGTTATTCTAAGCCCTTTGGATCAGTTCATTATCCATTGGAGTTAAGTGTGGAACTTGTAAAAGAAACTTTACCATAATCCCAAAGATCCAAGTCAAGATGACAAAAGCACAAGGAGACGTAGCCGATGATATTTGGGTGAAATCCTAGATTATATTGTTATTATGTGTGGATTTTTTATTGTCGTAGTATATTATTGTTATACATGTTTAATTTCAACAACAACAAATGAACTTAAGACACTTAAACAATTAAAAATAATACACCTATTTTGTAGAAACTTATATAACTAATATGTTATACAACCAAGATTCTCCTGATCACGCACTATTTGAATTCATGCACAATACATAATCTCTTCTACCATTGATCATTAATTGCAGAAATAAAAATAATCGCATGCGCACATTAAAACCATAAACATTCACACATATGAACAGAGTATTTATCTGTATATTATATGTCAAAGAGATCATGTAACAATCATTATACAAAGCTCCTCACAAGATCTCAGTACAATCTCCAATGGCTACACACTAATCAGGTCTGATCTAGCAAAACACATGCTCTAATCTCTACCACCTGCTAGCCTGCCTCTACTGCACAATCACTGCTGAAGAATGGCTCTGAATGAACTCGAATTGGTCTAGCCTTGCTCACGCAATCCTCATTGGCATCTCCAACCACTGCGTGTTGCAAATCATGCAACACTATATTCACAACTGATAGTCACACTGCTCTTTCACCTACCTCTTCACTGGTCTCCACTGAAACTATCCATGCACTGTAGTTAACTAATGTATTCTTTAGTTGATTAATGAGTTAATAATTAGTGAATTAATTAATAATTAATTCACACCACCACTCTCACATCTCACTAGATTGTATCCAATCGGTTAGACTAGATACAACTAGCTCAAGCTATGTTTAACTTCAGTTAAAAATTTGAACACAACTCCACCAACTACCTCAATAACTCCACCAAACTCTGTCACATGAGTTCTAACTGAAGTATCCATGCAATAGCTCCACTTAACCCTTAGGAATAGCGTAATTCCTTCTGTCAGCTCCTGTGCCACATCTTTGCACTTAATTGAAGTGCTCCAAGAGAATGAGATAATATTTATAGTCTAAATATTATTAAGAGCTAATAATATTCAACATATCTATTTTTAGACTGGCAATCTAAAAATAGATTCCACCCAATATGTCTAAAAATAGAATTCCATATATTTTTCCAACTTGACCAACCATCCACAAATAGCATCCTGCAACTCATAGAATATGATCGACATGTCTAAAAATAGACAGTCTAAAAATAGACTGTGCGCCAAAAATAGCCTGTAGGCCCACTTAGTGAAGGCGACTTCTTTCCACTAAGCTCATCATCTTGTTGCAATATCAACACTCCCTCTCAAAAATATAGGGATTATTTACCACCCTGATCCTGCCCCTGTGGTATTCGAATTTTCTCCTAGTGAGCGCCTTCGTCAAGATATCAACATCCTGATCCTCCGTAGGAATGTAAGAAAGTAACATGATCTTTTGCTGCACACAATCTCTGACATGATGGTACCGGTCCGTGAAGCCATGCAGCCTCAACTCATCCTCCTGTCTATACCAAGATCCATATCCCGATGTGCCTCTGAGATATCTCAATACATGCTTGCCTGCCTTCCAAAAGAGCTTGGTAGGCTTAACCATAGCTTGTGAAAGATGGTTAACAACGTAGCATATGTCAGGTCGTGTATTGACTAGATACATAAGTGACCCCACCAACTGTCGGTAAACAGTGGCATCCACTATCTCTACCGATGTAGCATCCTCTTTCCTCCATCCACCAGGAAGAGGATTTTTGATAGGCTTGCAGCCATGCATGTTGAACTTCTCTGGTATCTCCCAGGCATACTTGCCTTGAGACACAAACAATCCATCACTGCGCTGCCAAATTTCTAATCCCAGGAAATAATGAAGGAGGCCCAAGTCCTTCATCTCAAACTCCTTTGCAAGATCAACCTTGCATGAGTGTATCAATAGTTCATCACCTGTCAGAATCAAATCATCTACATAAAGTACAATGATCATCAACACCTCACCACAATCGGTGTAGGTTCGGATACACTCACTCTTGGAGAATCCAAATTAAATTTGAAATAATTGTCTATCAGGTGTGTACCAAGCATGAGGTGCTTGTTTCAACCACTTATGAATAGGCTCTTTTGAGCCCCTACACACATGTGACTCGCTGCTGAAGATCTCGAAACCTTCGGGCTGCTCTATGTACACCTCCTCCTCAATCACTCCGTTGAGGAACACAGTATTCACATCCATCTGATGAATGTGCCACCCCATCTGCACTGAGAGAGCTAGGATGCTCCGTATGGAATAATAACTTGTGACAGGTGTAAAGGTTTCCTCATAATCGATCCCCTCAATCTGTGATAAGCCTCGAGCAAAAAATCTTGCCTTGTACTTCTCCACACTCCCGTCACCTGCTTGCTTAACTTTGTAGATCCATCTCAAACCTACCACTGATTTCCCTTCCGGCCTTGGGAAAATCTCCCATGCACTATTTCTGACAATCAAATCATACTCTTCCACCATGGCATATACCCATGCAGGGTCCTCCACAGCTTCCTCGAAAGAGGATGGCTCTGTTACGATACACTTGCTCATAAGAGCCATGTATATAGTATACCGGTTAGGTGACTTTCTCTGTCTGCGCTATGATGTAGGTGCTCCTACAATATTCTCTGCATCTTGAATCAGTCGCTCAACTTCTGTAGTGCGGTTCTGCCCTCTGATGGTTGGCGCTGCATGAGTGGTCTCTTCCACTCCATGAACCTCCTCTTCTGGCTGATCCACATCCTGAGGCTCATCCTTAGGAACTAATAGCTCCTCATCTGCATGCAAGTGTGGCTCCCTCTCAAGCGAACACTTCATGGCTTTCTCCTCATGAAATTTGATATCCGGTCGCACAACAGTCTTGTGACTGTTTGGCAAATACACACGATAGTTGTGGGGTGTATCGATGTACCCCAAAATCTCCCAACCTACACGGTCGGCTCCGGCTTCTTCTGGCATCCTTTGTCACATGAATGTAAACAGGTGAACCAAAAATCCTCAAATGGGAAATATCAGGCTTCTTACCAGAAAATGCCTCCTCGGGTGTACTCATGCCAAGTATCCTATGAGGACAACGGTTTTGCACATAAACTACCGTATTGCATGCCTCAGCCCACAAGTGTGTGGGAAGGCCCTGATCATGCAACATCACCCGTGTAGCACCCACGATTATTCTTTTCTTCCACTCAGCGACCCCATTCTGCTGTGGGTTATGAGGTGCTATGAGCTCTCTTCAAATTCCTTCTGCGCTACAAAAGTCCTTGAATTTTCCAGAGATGAATTCACCACCATTGTCACTCCTAAGAGCCTTCACCTGCTTCCCCAATTCTTTCTCAACTAGTGCCTTGAACTCACAGAAATTTGAGTATGTCTCGCTCTTCTTCTGCATGAAGAAGATCTAGCACTTACGAGAAAAATCATCAACAAATATCACATAGTACTTGTGCTTTGCTATCGAAGCTACTGAGAAAGGTCCACACACGTCTATGTGAATTCTCTCAAGGATCATCGTGGCGTGACTATCCTTCTCGTGAAAAGTGGCTTTCACAAATTTTCCCAAAGTACATCCCTTGCACTGATCTGGCTGCGCAAGTGTACCTTTTGGAAGCCCGGTAGAAATCTGCTACAAAATTTTCAAGGCACCATGGTGAAGATGGCCCAATCTCTTGTGCCATAACTCGCCCTCATCCCAGCTCACCACTCCTTCTGCCTTGCCTACCATTTCTACGCAGCCATCTACCTGCAATTGATAAAGGTTCTTGTTTGGTCAATTTAGTGTGTCTTAAATTGCTGCATTTAATTTGTCAATCCGGGAATCGTAAGCTGATGAAGTGCGGCGCACTATATGTGCAAGATAACCTATTTCTTAACTTTTGTCGTTTTTGGTTTTTCTAAGGTGAAATGGAAATTCTAAAATGAAAACAATTTTGGTTATATTTGTTCAAGGAAGTGATATCCTCTATAATGATTTACCAACTTGAAACTTTAAAAGCAAATGGAAAATTACAATGACAAAACTTGAAAGAAAGTAAAAGTGTACTACTGAAATGAAAAGGTGCTGCTAATTCTAATGAATCAAAACAGTAAACTAGTGAACATGGAAACCAAACTATTCTTGCTGCCAACTAAACACAAAAGAAACTATGCTTAAGGAAATTAAAAATTGCAACGAAATAAATCTAAATCAGATTACATCAATTCATTTTCTGACCCTTCATCATTAGACCAGCTATGATTTTCGGAAGTAATCATAAATAACTTGTGTAACTGATATTTAATTTGCAGAAAGTAAACTAATACTAAACCATACACTCATGATTCAATCCCTCACCATCAGTCCAACTGTGGCTTTCAGAGGCAACTGAAGATGCTATGCATGATTCAATATATCTAAATTTGCAGAAAAGAAACTAATACTAAACTACACATTTCATAATGCAGTGCCTCACCATCAGTCCAGCTGTGGCTTTCGGAGGCAACTGAAGACGCTATGAGCAGCTTAATATATCTAAATTTAACTACTGAATCAAATAGGCAAAATTGAAATGTACAAAACAAGACTGAAGTTAAACAAAAGCTATGAAAAGAAAACTAGCAGCAGAACAATGTTAGTTTCATGTCATTAGTCAAAATGCTATAAAAATGCCTGGGCTGTCTACCTAAAACCTGCACAAGAAAACTGATCAGTGATTAACAATCATAAAACATGTAAGACAGAAATGAAATGGAAATTATGGAAATGTATAAACAGAAATGAAACAACTAAAAAGTATGAACATATGGATGGATTATGATACAATGACTTTTAAAAGAAATGAAATGAAAAATGTACACTAATACACAAAACCTTAGCTGAGCAGGGGCCCTCTACACAGCCTTGGTAACGATCCTCAAACACGAATTAAGTTGAAAAACAGAGTCTTCTCATATTAACAAACAGTTCATTACAGAATGGTAGTGTTACGGCTTAAGGGCTGCGTAATCACTACAAAGCAAACTAACGGATAACAGAGTACATTCACGAACATCAACTATCAACTTAACAACTAACTTTATGTGCGTATGCAAACGCTCTATATATAACAATAAACTGTAACTGTCTCCTAAAGTTCATGATGACAGAGAGCACGTAGACCACTACGTCCACGGATATAGGAGTATGGCCGTGTTGGAAAGTGAATCTACGGAAGGTGGATGCTTGAATTCAACTCCAGAGCTCTGCACAGATGTCGATTTAACCTCCACAAGCTTAGAAACAGCCGTATGGATGTTTATTTGCCACGAAACAGAGTCCGGCCGACATGAAACTCCATAGTTGACTTCCACGTGGACGGCTTTGACCGCGGCTTCTTTGGACGAGTTTTCTTGAACCAGTAGGACACGAACCATGTCCACGTCATTCCTAGCCTTCCCATGTGGCTCGTTTCCCTTGTAGACACCTGTAGCATATAGTTCCACAAAATAGCTGCGGAAAGTTGCAGCAGCTGCGGAAAGTGGCAAGTTTCCGCAGCTGTATGAACAAAATCTAGATCAAATAGAAAACACAAAAACATAATTAAAAACCATTTTAGATACCCTTTTGCACATGATATTGACAATTTTTGAGGTTTAGGTGAGTGAAAAAGGTATGGAAAAGTGTATGGAAAAGATGCAATTTCGGGACTCAACATACCCCCACTGTGAAGGTGTTGCATGTCCTCATGCAACCAAAATTTTGATACTCTTTGTTCAGTTCATGTGCCTTGATACTTCAGCCAGCACATCCAACCCCCTTCTCTTCTTCTTTGTTACTGCCATCATTCTGGGTTTCTTCATTAAGCACCTAAATTTGATATTCACAAGTGCTCTGCTCAATTTTTGGCATTTCCTTTTTAATTTCTTATTCTTCTTTTGCCAAATACCCAAATGTAACATAGTATTATCATGGATGATTTTGTCCAGTTTGCCTTGCTCTTTCGGTGTTTCATTTTCATTTTTGATGTGCCGATTTAAAAGCTCCAGCTCAAAAATTTCCTGTTTTAATGACTGAACTAAATCATCCTGCAATGTATGAGGCTGAATGGAAGAGGTACTTGGACCTGTGGCTGCCTTTTCCAAGGATTCTATATAGTCATATACCTCCTGTTGCTTGGGGTCTACTTCCGGTGTCATTTTCATTGGGCTGTCCCCAAAATGCTGCAAGGGAGAATTATGTTCAAAATCTGGCCGAGGAGGGCTTACATCAATATTTTGCTGAGAATAAGATGGAGTATGCTCATTGTATGATTGGGAGTGAAAGGAGTCAGGTTCACTAACTGACTGAAATGGACTATGGTCAGTTGGAAACTGTTCAGATGTCTCCTCACCCAAATCAATGAAATGAGGACCCTTAATTTGTGTTTTTCTCAATTTTCCCTTAAGCCTGCTGCTTCTCCTCACATGCTGTGGTACACTACCCTTTTGTTCTTGTTTTCCTGTCTCTGCCTTCTTGGATATAGATGACTGTTTTTGAAGGAAAACTAATCTTTCAGATAGTATTTGGTGATCTTCTTCTTCAGAAGAAGGAGTTTTATGGACAACCTCAATAATTTCTTTCCCTTTTGATATTATTGGCTTCTTAGCTTTAATTTCCTTCTTCTTCCTTTTTACCAATCTCTCTTCCCTATCAGTTTTTTTCATAGTAGTAGTAGAAGTATTTTGGATTTCATCTATTGTTCTTTTCCTTCTACTTCTTTTTGTTGTGCTAGCTGCGGGAATTTCTTGTGTAGGAGCAATTTGGGTTTCAACATTCATTCTCTTTCTTCTACTCCTTCTAATTGAACTACCTTCAGGAATTTCCTGAGGTTCTTCAAAGAAGTTTCTAACTAGGAATTGTTCCCATGTATATTTTCTTTCCTTTAGCTCCTTTTCAATAAGAATTTTTATAAGGCCGTGGTGATAAAGATGAGGCTCTACATCTCCCAAGTGTTTTTGAACAGTCACAGCCATTTTCTTTAAGCTATTGAATAGAAAATAAGGGAGATTGAGAGTTTGGTTTTCAAGAAAATTCAACAATAGCCTAGTATGGTACATGTACATAGACCCAAAACGGCCCTCACATGTAATAAATTTCTGAACAATTAGTAGTAAAGTGGCCCATTCATCTTTTATTGCATGCACAGGGATTCCTCTTTTAAAAACAGTGATATCCATACCTTGATTCCGTAGGATTGTTCTCCATGCCTCAACACTGATACTTTTATTTTTGAACCAACGTTCTCCTTCCTGAAGAAGCTCTGTGGCTGTTGCTATTGATGCTTCATTGACCAAAAACTTGAGGTCTCCAACTTCTGCTTCCGAGCCATCAAATGATCTTGCAAACGCTTTTGTAACTTCTCTGTGGTAACCACTGAATTTATGAATAAAACGCAGCCATTTAGCTTTCCTCAACATCTCTTTTGCTTGCGGATATCCCTCTATAAACTTCGGTCCTTCCGGCTCTGCCCTTAATAATTTTCCCATTTCACTTCTCTGTGCTTCACAAGTTTGCCTCTGTGAGGGTTTAAGTGGAAATGGAACGATGGAATACACAGGATCGAGCACAATACTGTGGGGATGTTATCATAAAATGGAAATGAACACCATAAACAGAATGGAGTAAGACTGTGGGTAGATATACGGGAGTGTGAATGAGCAAAAGGAACGAAATGGAGTGAAACAGGGAGTGAGAATGAGTAGAGCGGGGTTTTGTAAACACGACAGAGACACGACAAAGAGGTTAACAAAGTATAATGCATTCGACCGCGTTTTGAATTTTGGTGGCTGTGTAATAAATATGAACACGTTTCAATCAATGATTATGAAGTTATGCGGCTTGTAAGAGTCCTTTGTCAACTCAAATACGTCTCATTATCTACGGTGGGATATTTGAACATGAGTGAGAATCGGAATTTCAATGATGAAACCGTTTGTGAATAAATGCTAGAGGATAACATGGAGATCGTGGAAGGTTACGGGACTGTCAATATAATCATTGCGCGTTATGGGTAGAGCTCATAGTTTAAAATTATATAAAAATGTGTTTTTCAATACTATTTGAAATAAACTTTATTCATACCTTTGGAATCCTTGCTTTTGCCCTTGGTCTTCAGCTGATTGATCTTCATTAGTGTCTTGAATGTTCCATTGATCCTCTCTCCTGCATTTTATTTCATAATTATAGAAATAACAACTGACTGTACATTCTCTTTGAAAACAGAGTAGTAGCTGCGGAATCTGCTTCTGGCTGCGGAAACTGGAGTCAGCTGCGGAAACAGATGTCAGCTGCGGAAACTGACACAACTATTACTTAGTTGAATAGAAATAAACAAATGACAGATGACCAGGTGGAAATGGTCATAAAAAAGATTTTTATTGATGGAATGGATGAAATGAAGTGGAGTGAAGTGAAATGAAATGAAATGAGATGAAATGAAGTGGAATGAAATGGAGTGGGTGGTGAAATGAAATGAAATGAAAGACGGATTTTTTTTTGGAAAATATAGAGTGTCAGGTGTCCCTGATTTTCACCCCATATTTTCTGTATAAGACTGCCAATCAATGATTGGTTTTCAGGCTTATACCATTTTTTTTTTTTTTAAACTTGAAAAACAAAAGCTAGGCTGGTGGAGAAGAAGAATTCTTCTGTACCAGCCTGATTGCAGAACTTTCTTGAAACATCTTGACAAAATCCTCTTTAGAGAGTGGCTTATGATAAACTTTCAATCTATGGCCATTCACAATAAGAGGAGTTTGAAGCTCATCAATGGTCTTGATTCTTACAGCTCCATTGCTAAAGATCTTGTCAATCTCATATGGCCCAAGCCAATGAGTCTGAAATTTCCCTTGAAAATATTTAAACTTGGAGTCAAATAGCAATGCCCAATCTCCTTCTTGAAACTTCTTCTCTTTGATATATTTGTCATGCCATTTAGTTCTTTGATATTGAACTAGATCGGTTCTTAGAATTGCTTCTTGTCTGATCTCATCTAGCTCATTCAACTGCTCCATTCTATGCTTTTGGGCTTCTGATAAGTCCATCCCCAACTGAACTGCTATCTTGAAGGTCTTGACTTGGAACTCAATGGGGAGCAAGACTTCTTTCCCATAAACAAGTTCATAGGGAGAATGTTCTGTTGTATTCCTCCATGTAGTTCTGTAGGCCCACAAGGCTTCTGGAAGCCTTTCTGCCCAATCTCTTCTATGTAGATGAACAGTTTTGGTGATGATACTTTCAAGAACTCTGTTTGTGGACTCCACTTGACCATTTGCTTGTGGATGGTAAGGAGTAGATCTTCTGTGCTTGATTTTGTATTCTTCCATCAACTTTTCCACCAAATTGGATGTGAATTGGCTCCCCTGATCTGTCACAATTTCTCTTGGAACACGAAAGCGAGTAAAAATATCCTCATAAAGAAAATGAACAACTGAATTTTCAGTAGCAGATACTAATGCTTTAGCTTCTACCCATTTAGTAACATAATCAGTACAAACCAATATATACTTCTTTTGCTTAGATGGTGGATTAATAGGTCAAATGAAATCTAAAGCCCATTTTTCAAAGGGTTCAATGAGTACCTGTGTTTGCAATGGCATTTCATTTGAAAGGGTAGGTTTCCCTACTCTTTGGCAGCTATCACACCTATTGACATATTGTTTTGCATCTTTGAAGAGAGAAGGCCAATAATATCCCAAGGAAAGGATTTTATAGGCCGTCCTTTTGTCCGCAAAGTGTCCGCCGCATGGTTCATCATGACATGCCTTAAGAATATCAGGCATTTCATCTTCCCTGACACATCTTCTGATCACAAGATCTGGCCCTGTTTTAAACAATTCATTAGAAATCCATGAATATTTTGAACTCTCCTGAATAATTTTTCGTTTTTCTCTTGGAAAAAAATGTGAAGGTAGTTTCCCTGTAACCAAATAGTTAGCAATATCTGCATACCAAGGGGTCTTAATAGTTACTGCAAACAAGTATTCATCAGGAAACTTATCTTCTACGGGAGAATCTTCTTTAGTATTCTGAATCCTAGACAAGAAATCAGCTACTGTATTCTGTTTTCCTGGTCTATCCAACACAGTAATATTGAATTCTTGCAAGAGTAAAAGCCATCTTGTCACTCTGCCATTAGTAACAGGTTTGTTCATTAAATATCTAATTGCAGAATGGTCAGTATGAATAAAAGTTTCATAGCCTGTTATGTAATGTCTAAACTTATTAATTGCATGAACAACGGCTAAGAACTCTTTTTCAGTCACAGTATAATTCAACTCTGTGGGAGTCAAATTTTTACTGGTGTAATAAATGGCATAAGGAATTAAATCTTTTTGACCCAGCACAGCTCCAAGAGCTGTATCTGAAGCATCTGTAGAAATATGGAAAGGAAGTTTCCAATTTGGTCCTCTCAAGATAGGTGCTTCAGATATTCTTGTTTTCAAAGTTTCAAAAGCTGATTGACAATCAGGATCCCATTTAAATTCACGGTCTTTTGTAAGCAACTTGAACAGTGGAGATGCTATTTTAGTGAATTTTTCTATAAATCTTCTATAATAACCAGTAAATCCTAGAAAACTTCTAACATCTCTTTGACAATTTGGAATAGGCAACTTGGAGATGACTTCAACTTTCGATCTATCAACCTTAATCCCATCTCTTGAAATATGATGTCCTAAAACAATCCCTTCAATAAACATCATAAAGCATTTTTCATGGCTTAATGAAAGGTTTGTTTCTTTACATCTTATAAGAACTTTTTTCAAATTTTCTAATGCCTCTTCAAATGAATTACCATAAACTGTAAAATCATCCATATAAACCTCTACACAATCATGGATTAGATCAGAAAAAATTCCTAGTACTGCTCTTTGGAATGTTGCAGGTGCATTACATAACCCAAAAGGAAGCACTCGGTAGGCAAAAGTTCCCCATGGACAAATAAATGTGGTCTTATCTTGATCTTCAGGTGCTACCTGAATTTGATTATAGCCACTAAAACCATCCAAAAATGAAAAGTACTTTTTACCTGCTAATGTATCTAATACCTGATGAATAAAAGGCAAAGGAAAGTGATCCTTCAAAGTTGCTTTGTTCAACTCCCTGTAATCAATGCATACTCTCCATTTACCATTCTTTTTAGGTACTATAACCAAAGAAGAAACCCATCGGCTATCTGAAATTGGATAAATGAAGTTTACATTGAGAAGTTTTTGGAGCTCTTCTTTCACTATCTCCCTAAGATTTGGATTCATCCTTCTTTGAGGTTGTTTGATTGGTCTACTGTTTTCCTCAATATAGATATGATGGATGCGAGTCTTAGGATCAATACCCTTCATGTCAGTATACTCCCATGCAAATGCAGTAGAATGTTTTTGCAAGATTCTGGTTAGTTCTTCTTGTTGTGACTTCTCCAGATGTTTATTGATATTCAATGTCTTTTCTGGAAAAATCTCAATAGCAGAATTACCAAATTATTCCATAGAGTAAAGAGACATTTGTCTTGATGATAAATATTCTATGTCAGATTCCAACTGAAATTGTGTGGGGTCATATTCTGAAGATATCTCAAAATTTTCTAATGTGTTCAGAATTTGACTATCCTCACTAATTTCAGAAATGGTAAAGACAGGTTGTATAGTGTTCTCATCATCGACCCATTCGTTGTCTCCTATTTCTGTAATTGCTCTTGCTGGAGGATACAAATTGAATTTCTTTGTCGAATTACCATTAGAAATATACATGTCTCCAGATCTACAACTAATAAAAGCATCAGCTGTGGCCAGCCAAGGTCTTCCTAAAATAATTGGATGTCCTCCTAGATTACTTTTGGGAGTCAAAATCATAAAATCTACTGGATATTCCCAAGAATCTAAGGAGACTGAAATATCTTCTAATACACCATCTGGTTTAATAATTGATCGATCTGCAAGTTGCAGTAAAGTAGGTGTAAAAATAAGGTTAGGAAGTTTTAGCTGGTCCATAGTCTGTCTACTCATAATGTTGATAGCAGCCCCTAAGTCAATCAATGTGTTTGGAATTTCTATCCCATTTATATGTGTCTTGACAATTGGACTTCCTGGATCTACATACTTCTGCATGGTAATTTTTCCCATCATAATGTCTGCAATCTTTCCTACCAGGTGGATTTTTCTTGTGTCTTTTAGTTTCCTTCCTGGTCTTTTGAAACTCAACTCCTTTATGGTTTTTGCTAGAATAGGAATTTCTCGAATGGCTTGTAGCAATGGGATCTTGATACAAACATTCTTCAATTCATCTAGAAAGTCATAGTTAGGCAACAAGATTTGTTTTTCCACCCCCTTATCAATTTGTAGTCTTTCCGGAAAAAGAGGTGTAGATGAAGATACAGGTTGCTCAACTATAGGAGTTGTGGATGTTAGCTTTTCTTTTTCTTTTTGAATTTTTGAATTTTGAAGAGATTCTTCCTCAGAACCCTTATTGACTTGAAGAGAGTCCTCCTCAGAGGTATCTAGCTCTTGAATGTCTATAGAAGGTTTTTCTAAAACTCTACCAGATCTGAGTTGTACATCGTTGAGAGGAACAATCATATAGGTAGGAAATTGTTGTCCTTCTACCATATAAGTAGTTTGAGGATTCTTATTGTTAGGATTTGGCAGTGGCTGAGTTGGAAGTTGATTTGTCTTCTGTTGGTATGGGAGCATGAGTTGAGGATTTGTATTTTGTTGAGAAGGTTGTTGTTGTGGAAATGGCAATGAAAGTTGTGGATTTTGGCTTGGAAATTGTAGAGCTTGTTGATTTTGAAAAGATGGAGGATATTGATAAAATTGAGCAAATCTCCCATAAGGATTTTGCATCCCTTGTACCAATGGCTGATATGAATTTTGATATTGGGGCCAAGATTGTTGCCAAGGAGTCCAATTTGGTGGGGTTTGAAGATTCATAGGGTTATTAAACCCTTGAGATTGTTGTCCCTGCCAAGGTCTCCTTGCGACAAAACAGAGAGATTCTACTGAATTTGGATCTTCTTGAAAAACAGCTTTGAGTCCGGGGATTGAAGGACAATCCTTGATCTCATGATTTTCTGAGCAAATCATACATGTTTCTACAACTTTTGCATCCAAGGGACATTCCCTTAGAGCATGTTTCTTTCTACATTTCGGACAAAAGATGGCTAAGGCATCTGTTTCTGCTTTCTGCTTGTTTTGGATTTTAAGGGTGTCTAGTTGTTCACTAAGGCTCCCTAAGATATCGGTTTTGAACTCATCAAGCATATTACCAATCTCTGCCCTACTTACTGATCCAGTTGCAGATTTGTTAGCCCTAATAAGAGAAGAATCCCTAGGCCCTTTTCCAGTTTTAGATTTTCCTCTTGAGAGATGGATACATAGTTCTGTTATATCACGAAATGGAAGTTGAGAAATGTTCCCCATCATGTTTAAAATGTCTATCCATTCATCTCTAATGGCTTTTAATAGGAGGGCTTTCAAGGTTTCATTATATAAGTTGCTCATCTTTGCTCTTTTCAAGTTGTATTGAAATCTTTCAATTAAGTCTTCCAAATTTTCATCTTCTTTTTGCATCATTTTGAATACCTCATCCTTGTGATTGGTAGGCATACAATAGTCCAAGTGGGGTTTGAAGATTCATAGGGTTATTAAACCCTTGAGATTGTTGTCCCTGCCAAGGTCTCCTTGCGACAAAACAGAGAGATTCTACTGAATTTGGATCTTCTTGAAAAACAGCTTTGAGTCCAGGGATTGAAGGACAATCCTTGATCTCATGATTTTCCGAGCAAATCATACATGTTTCTACAACTTTTGCATCCAAGGGACATTCCCTTAAAGCATGTTTCTTCCTACATTTCGGACAAAAGATGGCTAAAGCATCTGTTTCTGCTTTCTGCTTGTTTTGGATTTTAAGTGTGTCTAGTTGTTCACTAAGGCTCCCTAAGATATCAGTTTTGAACTCATCAAGCATATTACCAATCTCTGCCCTACTTACTGATCCAGTTGCAGATTTGTTAGCCCTAATAAGAGAAGGATCCCTATGCCCTTTTCCTGTTTTAGATTTTCCTCTTGAGAGATGGACACATAGTTCTGTTATGTCACGAAGTGGAAGTTGAGAAATGTCTCCTTTCCCCATCATGTTTAAATATCTATCCATTCATCTCTAATGGCTTTTAATATGAGGGCTTTCAAGGTTTCATCATCTAAGTTGCTCATCTTTGCTCTTTTCAAGTTGTATTGAAATCTTTCAAGTAAGTCTTCCAAATTTTCATCTTATTTTTGCATCATTTTGAATACCTCATCCTTGTGATTGGTAGGCATACAATAGTCCAAGTATCTATCCAAAAATGTTTGTTGCATATCATTCCAAGTCCTAGTAGATTGAGTGGCTAATCCCATGAACCATTTCAAAGCATCTCCCTTCAATGTTGAAGGAAACAGTTTGAGTTTTTGAGAGTCTTCAATTTAGTCATAAGTTCGGCACACAACTTCAAACTCAAACAGAAATTTTTCAGGATCCTCACTTCACAATCCATAAAAGTTAGGGAGGACAGATGGTGAGATATTTTTCATCGTTGTATTAGTTTCCTCATCAACTATAGGGAATCCAAACAAGTTGTCTCCTTCCCTATTTCTTTCATTATTTCCTTCACCATTGTTGTCTCCATTGTTTCCTCCTCTTCTACCTCTACCTCCAAATCCATCTATTATTTCCTCTGCCATGATATTTTCTTTAGAGTCCTTAAAGTCCTCTGGTTCTTCTATCAAGGGAGGATGAGAGAGAGTCTCTTCCTTTTCTAAATGAGATTTAGTAGGTGGTATAGGAGAATCCTCTAATTCAGCTGCTCCTTGAATTCCAAAAATCTTAAGGCTAGGGGTAGATGGTGGTGATTCTTGTCTATGCCTTGAAGAATATGGAGTTGTGAAAATCGAACTCTTGGCTTTAGCTATAAACCTTCCCCTAGAATCTCTTGCTCTATGCATGTCATTTTTTTTTTTTTTTATAAAGTTGGGCTAATAATTCTCTTTCTGATCTTCCAGATCACACTAGGTGCAAGAAGAGAGCATACTTAAGAAATTACTGAACCAATAACTCTCTTTTTTGATCCTCCAGATCACACTAGGTGCAAGAGGAGAGCATACTTCAAGAAGTTATCAAGTTTTCCCTTCTTTTGTTATTTTTTCCTTTTTTTTTTAAGAAATTGGCTACCTAGTTACACTTCCCCAGCAACGGCGCCAAAATGATTGGTCAATTTAGTGTGTCCTAAATTTCTACATTTAATTTGTCAATCTGGGATTCGTAAGCTGACGAAGTGTGGCGCACTATATGTGCAAGATAACCTATCTCTTACTTTTTTGTCGTTTTTGGATTTTTGTGAAATTCTAAAAGACAAGTATGGAGACAAATATTCAAGACAACAATGTCTTTCTAATAATTTTCCAAACTTCAAAATAATTTTAAAAACACAAAATGAAAAAATTAATTCTTCAAAGAAAATGAAATTGCATCATTACTCTAGTCAAACAAACAATGAACTACTGATCATGAAACTCATTATTCTTGTTGCTGTTCAAACACAAAAGAAACTATGCTTAAAGAAATCCAAAAGTTGCAACAAATTAAATCTAAATCAAATTACATGAACTTATCTTTTGATCCCTCATCTTTAGTCCAACTATGATTTCCGATGGTAACCATAAAAAACTTGAGTAACCTGATATCTAACTTGCAGAAAGTAAACTAATATCAAACTACACATTCATAATTCAATCCCTCACCATCAGTCCAGTTGTAGCATGCAGAGTAATGAAGGTATGAGGAGTTTAATATATCTAACTATGAAAGTAAACTAATACCAAACTACACATTCATAATTCAATCCCTCACCATCAGTCCAGCTGTGGGTTTCGGAGGTAACTGAAGATGTCATGAGCAATTTAATATATCTAACTTGCAGAAAGTAAACTAATAACAAACTATACATTCTTACTTCAATCCCTCACCATCAGTCTAGCTATGGCTTTTGGAGGTAACTAAAAATGACATGAACAATTTGATATATCTAAATCTAACTACTGAAACAAATGTGCAAGATTGAAATAAACAAAGCAGTACTAAAATTAAATAGAAACTAAGAAAAGTAAATTAGCAGCAGAACAATATTAATTCCATGTCATTAGTCAAAAAGTTATGCAAATTCCCGGGCTGCCTATTTATAACCTGAAACAAGAACACTGATCAGTTAACAATAACATAAAACATGAAAGATTATGGACAGAAGCAAGATGTAAAGCATGAAAGATTATAAACAGAAATGAAGCATATATACCATGAAAGATGCAATGTATAATCACATGAATGACTTATGGCATAATGAGCTTAAAGAAATAAAACAATAACTATACAATAATGCACAAAACCTCAGCGTGTGTAGGGGCCCTCTACACCAGCCTTGGAAACAGACTTCAAGTATGAATTACGCTTGGAAACAGAGTCTTCTTATACATTAAAATACAGTCATAACAGAAAGGTGATATTACGGCACAGGGGCAACGTAATTACGTTACAGAACTATCTGGAGGCTAATGGAGACTAACGCATATGCGTATGCAAATGCATTATTTATAACAAGGAAATATAACTAATTCCCTAAAGTTTGTGCTGATGGAGAACATGTAAACCATTACGTCCAGAGGTCTAGGATCATGGCTGCATTGAGGAGTAAATCTAAGCAGAGTGGATGTTGGATTCGGATATGGAGCCGTGTACAGGTGTTGATGTGTCTCCCGCAACTCAGAAACGGCCATATGAATCTTCACGTGACGAGAAACAGAGACCTGTCACCGTGGGACTTTATGGTTGACTTCCACTTGGCCACCTTTGACCGCAGCTTCCTTAAGTGAATTTGCTCGAGCCAATAGGACACGATCCATGTCCACATCATTTCTGACTTGCCCATGTGGCTCATTTTTTCTGAGGACACCTGTAACATAGACTTTCACAAAATGGCTACGGAAAGTTGCAGCAGCTGCGGAAAGTGGCAAGATTCCGCAACTAAATGAGAAAAAATCTAAATCAAACAGCAGACACAAAATATAGTTAAAAACCATTTTAGATGCTCTTTTGTAATTAATATACAATGATATTGACAACTGGGAAGGTTCAGGTGAATGAAAAAGGTATAGAAAGGTGTATGGAAAAGATGCATATTTGAGACTCAACAATGATCTTCATTAAGAGAGCATATCTGTCCAATATATGAGAGAAGGGGAACATAGTTTTACAGTCAACTTGACAACATGGTTTCAAGAATGGGCGATATTGGCTTAGGTCTAGATAATTTTGTTTGAACCACCTTTCTCCTATGCAAGGCATTCTAGTGGCCCTAGAGATGGCGGTGGTGGTGAAATCAAATTTTACCTCGGCTAGGTGTACTTGATGTTTATGAAGGTTTAGCCCAAATCTTGAAAACAGGTCAAAATAGTAGGGGAGTTTATCAACTCTTCAGTGTTTATAGGTTCAAACCTATTTTTCATCCCTCCCTTCCTTTGCTGCTTTTTAGGCCTTTTAGTTTCCTCATCTATGTAAACATTCTCTTCTTCAGACATTTTTTTTTTCTTTACCCCTGCCTCAAGATCCTTAAAGAGAAATGGTACTGCTAGTGAAATGATGTGGAAAGGGGTTAAAGGAGATGATGAGTTTTCTAACTAGGTCAAGGCATTAACAAAGTGTAGGTTAATTGTTGTCTTTTATGATTTAACTGACTTCTCTAACACTAATTCTAAAATTTATTAGTGGCCTTACCTTTAGAAAACCATGCATATGCCGGAAAAGGTTCAAAATACCTCTTGAAGCACCTCCACAATAGAGAAAATGGCTCAAAAAGAAGGCTGCAAAACAATGGCTGGAGCACAGCATGGTGGTCTGGCGGCTCGGGTCACCCCTGAATGTGGTTTCATTCAGAGTTTGGAGCAGTGGTAGGAGCGCAACACGGTGGTCGGGCAGCTCGGGTCACCCCTGAACATGCATTCGTGCAGATTCTGAAGCAGTGGCAAGAGCGCAGCATGGTGGTCAGGCGGTTCGGGTCACCCTGGACGTGTTGTCGTTTAGCATTTGGAGCAGTGGCAGGAGTGTAGCATGGTGGTCGAGTGGCTTTAGCCACCCCTGAACATGGTGTCATGTAGGGTCTGGAGCAGTGGCAGGAGTGCAGCACGGTAGTCGGGCGGCTCGGGTCACCTTGAATGTGCTGTCGTTCAGCGTTTGGAGCAGTGGAAGGAGCGCAACATGGTGGATGGGCGGATCAGGCCACTCTAGACATGCCTTCGTGTAGGGTCTAAACACTAAGCACAACTGTAGGAGCACAGAACCAATATTTAGGCATGCAACGCGCAGTTCAAATTAACACAGGGAGACGCTACATGTGCGGAGCATGACTCTACAAGATCATAGCGCCCGGAAAATTTTGCCTGAGGACTTTGGAGAAAAATTTGAAAACCCTCACTATGTGTGTAAATGACCAAAGGAGCAGGGAGATGTTGCTTTGTAGGGGTTTTATAACTTTTTTGAAAATTAGAAATACAACCCACTTTAATAATTTTTATTTCTTTTCACTTTTTCTCACTCTGCCTTTGTCTGCTTTTGGTCTTGTAGGTGGGAATTGTGATTAAAAAAAATTCTCTTTTTTTTTCACTGTTGGAGGCCTCTTAAGGCTCTTTTTAATTTTGAAAACCTTTCTGAAGAAACCAAGCCTATGCCTTTCAGCCCTTTTTTGGAAAAAGAACTTTTTATGACTTTAATACCTATACACAGCAAACTCATCATTTTTGCCATTTCTCCTTTTGACTGATATTTTGTATTTGAAACATTCTTTCCTTTGACCTTGTCATTCTTTCTACCTTTGGTGTAGTGGATTACTTGATATTCATGTCTTCCCTTCTTTCTCTTCTTTAAAAACTCTAATTTCTCCTTTTGTTGAGGTCGAGTTAGTGCTTGTATGCCAAACCCTATAAGGTAGCTTGAAAACCCTTGAAACCATCTGTTGTGATGAAGGAGGTTTCTTTGTCACTATTTTTTCCTTCTTTTTCTATCTTCCTTTTGACAGGAAAATTTTTCCGGCCAACAGCAGGGGATCTCCCCAGTAAAAGGTCCCAATTAGACCTTGAACCGTTTGGAATAGGGATCCCGTCCGGGGTGTGGGTCTGGCTACCGCTGATTTCTCCTTTCTTTGGGTCTCGCTTAAACTCTATAAAATAGTGGATACACACCTAATCAAATGATACAAGACATATGATTGATGCATTAAATGTACACACAACACTATGAGTAGCAAGAGGAAATAATAAAGCATGAAGACCGAAGGAAATGTTGTTAACAACACTTCGTTAGGGTCATGCTTGTAAACTGTTCTGGCCACAAAGGAAACAGTTCCTCATGGCAAGAACACCCTTCAATTCCTAAAAGTTTTAAATGGTCACACAAATGATAATAAACAAAGTCATCAAAGTTCGTTCAGAAATTGAAATGAACTCAACCACCATTAACATACTCAGTAAACTGCTATGCAATTATGATATGAATTAAAGATACAGTTCCCTTAATCTAAATATGTTCAGAAACTGAAAATATAATACTTAATAGCACTCATACATATGACAACACCGGATCCACAAAGGGATTTTTCAAAATTCTTGTATTCATTCTCAAATGCATAATCCTCTGGTAATACAATGCACTCAGCTCGAGTCCCAAACAAAAGGCCCTTTACAAGTTCCCGAAGGAAGCATTTATAGAGCAAAGCTTTCCCTTTGGACTCCCTGAATTTTCGCTTTCCCGACTGTTGGGCTGCCTTGCGACCCAGTCTGTTCTGCAACCTACGACCCAAGCCATTGTTGCGACCTGCGACCTGACTGGGTTCTGTGACCTTGCGACCTAGTCGCTGGGTCACTGGGTCGCGCTATCAGGCATTTAATAGGGGATGCGACTTAGCGACTTGGCAACCTTTGCGACTTGCGACCTTTGGGAATTTGCGACCTGCGACCTTCAGCAAATCTAAGGCTTGCGACCTTGGGTAATCCGTGACCTGCGACCTCGTACTATCTGCCATCTACAACCTTGGACCATCCGCGACCTGCGACCTAGGCAGATATGTGATTTGTGACCTTGGGCAGATCAACAACTTGTGACCTTCTTTGGGTTTCATAGCAATATTCCTTATCCTGCCTCCTTTGCTTTGAAAAAGGGTCCCCTTGCTTGCTGGGAAAAAATTTGGCTCAATGCGTAGACCGACAACTTCCACCTGCAGTCACATAGCTAAGTTACATGTTTTATTGACGAATAATAATTTTAGGGGCATAGTTAAGTAATTTCCAGAAATGAAAATAATAACTTAGACCCATGTGTGGTCAGGTATTGTGCCGCGGCATGGCCTTCACTAAGCTCTGAATGTTTGAAGTGGAAACCCTTGACAAGATCAAAGATCTTCTGCTTGTGCCATCCTTCCCCCGCATGTGATGCGTTTCTGGTTCCCATTTTACATTTGGGTAGCAGGCTAGAACTGTACCCTATAGCTCTCATGAAGGAGGTATGCGTAGACCTCAGAAACCCCAAATAATAATTTTTTAGGGAAACTCATGGTGTCATGTGGTGTTTCCTTGGGCACTGTTTTGGTGCAGCCAAGAGCTTCCCACATGAATGGGCATACAAAATTACTCCCTTCATCTTCCACTTTAAATTTCTTTGGTCGTTTTCCTATGTGACCCTTTAAAAGTTTATTTTCGTTTTTACTTTATAGATCTGTGATCAGAGAAAACCAAAAAGCTCAACTTTTCCCAATCTGAGACATGCTGCCTTTTCCAATAGCACTTTGTACACACAAGAAGCAACTATCAATCTAGCAACACTATATTTACTCACTCGCTCTCATGCACATGACGCATGGATAACTTCTCATCTTCTCTCAATCAGTGATGGAATTTCTCTGCAATAAGGACTTCCTCCCCTCTCTCATCTAGTGAGGACGTTAAAAGGTAGGCTACTGGACCTGATTAGATTATTGAACCATTATGTGCATCTTTTATTACCAATCACAACTTTTATTTTCCCCATAGATCAGTGACTCAGTGACTTGCAGGGGTCGCGTGACTTTGCCTTAAAAACGTCGCAAGGTCGCTACTACTACCAAGTCACACTTCACATTGGTTTCATAGATATGCGACTCAACAACCTCAGCTGAATTTGCGACCTCAGAGGGTCGCACAGTCGTAGATTCAGACAAGTTGCGCCTTATTGGACTTTGGGTGTGCTGCGACTCAGTGACCTGGGCTGTTCTGTGACCTCCCCATAGTCGCACTCTGTCTGAGTCGCATGGACGCGTGGGAATTTTATCTACGACTTGACCATCCTCATCTTTGTTCGCCCTTCAACCCCAAGCTTCCACTACCATCAAGCTGTGTCTCCATCGTGCGTTGCATGCATGCATTTTCCATTAGCGTTGAGGTGAATCTTTATGCTGTGCAAGCGAGCCTCCAAAAGGTTAGCGAATCTGTTACTTGTAATGTAAAATAAATCATATTTATGGCTGCAGCATCTTTTATGGTTACCCATCAGAACAAAATAGCTTCCCCATGTAGACTGCGCAATTAATAGGCACTCAATGAATGCCTCACGCAGTGTCAGAACATGGACAAACGACCCATTGAACGTTATGAGAGAATATCATGTCTCTGCTGGAGCTTTAACGTTATCCATATTCTTTTCTTCATAGTGAAAACGTCTACAAGAACGAAACCTCATTGCAACGTGGCACTTTGATATGGCATCTCTGTTTATACACAAGGCATCTCCGTTTATACGCAAGGCATCTGCGTTTAATACACAAGGCATCTCTATGAGAAATTTTGTCTTTTTACATTAACGACATTATCATAAAACACTTTCTGGTGCCCAGCCCCTTCCTGTTTCATTGTGTGATGGATGTGTTCCTGACGCCCGTGTTATCAGCCTCACAACTTTCAACTGCTACATACATATATCTATTCCAAACGTTTACTGTAAGTTGAAAATTGCGCTCATTTATAATGTCTTCATATACTTATGCATTTATTTTGATTATAACCACTTGATGGTTGTTATAACGTCGCCGTCGTAGGTGTGTTATAAGGTTCCACTATATGAATTTTGGCCACTGTTATATATCTGCTCCCAAGACTAAAACTTCGGCGTAAAAGTATTTGAGCCCATTTGTAAGGTTCTTCTTCTGCGCTCCATGGTTCCAAATAAGAATTCCAATGACTAGCGTGATTGAAAACGCATAAGGAAACCACCCACCACCCTTCATGCGGGTCTTTGACAAGAGCGGAAGAGGCTTTGCATGCCTTCCATAATAAAAGACACTTAGAGAATAGGGGACAACTGGCAATGGTCGTAATTAGCGTTGATAGGAAATTTTAATCCGTTTTATATTAGCCTCAAGTAAACAAGAGATTAAGTTATAACGTAGAAGTTGAAAATATCACACATATTGTTGTTGAACCCTTTATTCACGACTTTGGGAAACTTTTGATCAATCCTTGTGTCATGGTAACGCCAATAAATAAAGTGGTATTTTTCCATATATGTCCTTGAGAGTGTTTTCTTAACTTACTAGGGTTCCTCCAATTGGAATGTCGAAGGCTGCCTTAAGAAGCCTTGCTACTACTATCACATGGAAAATCAATGTTGCTAATTCAATCCTTCATTTAATCATATAACTTATTCGAATAAGGTACCCCACTTTGTTTAGGAATGAAGTTGTGATGACTGAAAATTTCCTCAACTGGTGTGCTCTTGCTCCCTGCATACATGTGATGCATATTTTCTACTTCTTATATCCTAGTTCGAACCACATTTATCCTTGTCATTTATCTCGATGAGGTTTTCCATTGTAGCCTTAGTCCTTATCCCCCGGTGGGCAGGGTATGAAAGTGTCTTGTCTTGTAGCTGTGACCTTGTTTTTCAGTTTCAATGCATTTTCCTCGGTGTGGTGATGACATTGACGAATATCATCCATGGGATTTACCTGCATGCAACATTATAACATTAATCAGATTATGAGCTTGGAAAAGTGCCCAAACCGAGTGCCTAGACAATCCACGGTGCAAGATCTTTTACTGTAAATACACAAAGTTCCCATTCGAATGCATGCATGGCGATCGCTTCAACACATGGCGCGATCGCAGCAATAGTATCTGATCATGATGGTGAGAAATCTCATGAGTGGTTTGGGATAGGTTGCTGGGATGTCGCTGACTGCAGGTCCGGTGGGAAACCTTAATGACTAAGCGAGTAGAGGGGGACCCGAAATTTCGAATATACCCAAAATTTTGGGTGGTGTTGTAGCAGCTACAACAAATGGCAAACCACTGGTAGAATCCAGCATCTCTGTCAATATCACAACAAAATTCTAAGCCAAGATAGTGATGCAAGGGAATATTGAACATGTTGTACAGGTACCCTTTGTATTACTCGGGCCTCTACAGGTATGCCCAGTCCTTGTGCCTCGGCTAGGTCTCGCTAATCAAAACACACCGAAGTGGGAGCTCACGGACGCCAGTAGATTGTTGATGATGTGAAGAGAAAGGCAGCGGGTTTATTATTTTCAAGATTTTTAAAGTAAGTTTCCGGTGTTTCTCCGCTGCCAGCATGCCTGGACAGTACCCCAGTGAAGTCACTTCAAGAAATCACAAATTTTTCTCTGCTGCCAGAGAACCTGGTCAGTACCCTGGCAGAGTTGTTCCATTACCTCTCTGCGCAGGAAGCCTTTCTCGATCCTTTTCCCTTATTTTTTTCATGTGCTTGCAGCACTTATTTTCATGTGCTCGTGGCACTTATTCTTCATGGGCGGATGAGGGATTCCGACTTATATAACGAGCAAGAGAGGTTATTTCTTGTTTTACAGAAACTAAAAGATATCCTGATTTGGGTTTGCCCTAGTGCCAAACCCTCACATCCCATCTACCACAATAGGTGAAGCGCGAAAAACATATCATTAAAATGTCCAAGACTATGCTAGGCACAAGGCTTAGGCTTACAGGTATTGGGCCATTCAAACTCATCAGGTCTCTCACAAGCAATAGGCTCGTATCTCCCCAGCTAAATAAGTTTAGACTCATAGGCATCTTGTTGAGAAAGCCACTTTGATGACTTGTCCTGAGAGAAATCTACCTCTTGAGATAGCCACCGCAACCTCACGCAAAATAATGGGGTTACTTTTTAGCAATTGGGGCAAAACAAGACTGTAAGGTGGTAAGGTTGCAATGAGGGCTCATGAAGTGGCAGGCGATATGACAAAAATTATGTGAGAAAGAGAGTGTACGATGCAATGTAATAGGCGAGGCTCAAGATGCAATGCAACGCCATGTGTGAGAACGATCAACCAGTTGTAGGTGGAAAAGAAGCGCAATACAAGAAGTGATTATTTATGCAGCATCCAGCAACTGAAAAAGAAATGAGTGGAAAATACTTGTAACATGATGATGCCTAAGATATTAATCGTAAACAAAAATAGTAAACACACTTTTAAATTATGAAGTAAAAAATTTGGCAAGTAAACCTAATTAACTTTGAACTAAAATTTTTATTAACAGGTCCTAGCTAGCCTACACCTAAATCCTAGTTTAACCAATGATGCGGTCGGGTTATGTAAAATCATCTTTCCAGTGCAGCCACCGCATTAGTTCCCATCCTGCAACAACAACAATGCTCGGGATCAGAGCTAGTATCCAAAAAAGTGCAGTAACAACAAAACTTACCTAAAGAGCAGGTGCAACGGCAAGAAGATCATGGATACTTACCAAAGAACATGCCAAAATAGATTTTGCAAGCTTAATTCCACTCTCATCCTGATACATAACAATATGTTCTTGAGACTCAACATTTATCAATGACACACATCCATTCATGCACAATCCTAGGTCTGATGGGTGCTGGGTAATCCATTTCCTATTTGCAGGTGCATCCATCGGATATGATTGGTCGAGCCAACTAGCAACCTCATTGTGGTGGTGAGGATGATTTATTTTACAGGGTGGAAACAACAAGCATGTGCCAGGTGAATCATAGATACTTGCGAATCCATGTGTAGAAACCCTAGTTTGGGGTTTCTCCTGGGTTTGGTCAAGGGTATGAGGATCAAAATCCGGACCTTCGAGCGGGGGGTTTCCCAACTTTGATGGTTTGGCGAGATCAACAGGCGAATGGATGTGAACATGGATTGTGGTGGGTTGCAAAATCTTAGTGGGCTTTGTATCGATTCGGTCAAATGTTTGCACACTAACAGATTGATAAATCAATTCTCTAGATTTTCCACGGTGGGGTGAATTCGACGTGGTTATGCTGGGAGGAGCATGGTACTTGGGGATCGTCATTTCAGAAACAGTCGGCAGAAGCTGAAGCGCTTTGATTTTCTGATGGGTACTTGAATCTTCCCAAAGAAACTCATCAAATTCTAGTGTCTCCATGTGGTTGGCAAAGAGATGTGAGTGATAGTCCTCGGTGCTATGATTGAATATGTTTTCAGATAACCAGGGATCATTGTAACCATTTATTTGATCAAGTTGGCTACCCAGCATTTTGGGCTCCCTGGGAGTTACCGAATGGGATGGATCAATAGAGGGGATATCTTGAGGTTGCCCTGACAAGAAACCACTCCTATGGTTGTCTAAAGATTTCGAGTGAGAAAGATCAGATCTAAAAGATTCATCAATTTGGGACTGTGATTGTGAAACAACATATGTGTGCTTATGACTATCACCAATACCAGTATAAGGAAATTTTGAATGTCTCGAAGAAATTACTAGCGTGGCGGACTTGTGAAATAAATCGTGCAATAATGAACGATAAGTTTGAGCTGCAGGGGTATTAACCGTAAAAAGTTTTTCAATATTCACATACGTGTCATTCAGGGAAAACAAAGATCTGGCAGGCCCTGGAAAGGAATCAACTTCATCTGGGATAGGAGTCAATTCATAATCAGTATGTGAATCAGATTTAGGACTATGTCTTGGGAGACATCAAGTGGGATCAAGGTAGGTTTCATGAACTAGGAGAGATAATGTGCCACTATGGTTTTCAAGCTCTGATTCAACATGGTGCGTGAAAGATTCAAAGGTAGTACAATAGGCTTTATCCTCATGCACCCATCCATCCTTTCTCAAAACTTCCGAGGTCACAACTTGACTACCCGACAACTCAACAGGAGGAGCGAGAATGTCACAAACAGCGATACTCTCCTCGGAGGCCTGAATGTGGTCTGGGCCGAGGGACATGGACAAGGAAGCATTAGGGACAAATTCTGAGCAGCCAGTAACTTGCGGGTTGTCATAGGGAACACTAGGATCTAACTGAAACTGTTCAAGGGAAACGAGAATCACATACTTGAACTGTTCACTTAAAAATTTCCAATCAACATCCATTTCGAGGAACTCAAAACAATAATGAAAAAATCTAATAGAGAATTCATCTAGATTTTCCTGAGGTTCCATTATGATGTCATTTAGCTTTATTACTACACTTAGAAAATCGTACCTGTGAAAAGCTTGTTGCAATTCGCTGGCGAGTTCTTCAAACAAATGGATGGAAGCTTCTGGAAATGTGTGGTACCATTGCTTAGCGCGACCTTCGAGAGTGAGGAAGAAAAAAAAACAAATCAAACCTTCATTGTCAATTTTTTAGCACTCACCAAAGTCACAGAAATTTGAAAGGTGTTGGGTTATGGATACTCTGTTTTCACCATCGAATTTTAACTGAGACAAGTGATACATAAGTTCATCGGGGATGAGACATCAAGGCTCATAAAACTCCGAAAAACATCTCAGGAGAATGATTTGGGGACGCAAAATTACAGATATGAGATTAACTGTAGGCTCCAAGGGCTCAGCTTGTCATCTAGCCCTCCTTCTAGCACCAATTCGGTTGACGGGAAAAAATTTCTGGCCAATAGCAGGGGATCTCCTCGGTAAAAGGTCCCAATTAGACCTTGAACCGTTTGGAATAGGGATCCCATCCGGGGTGTGGGTCTGGCTACCGTTGATTTCTCCTTTATTTGGGTCTCGCTTAAACTCTATAAAATAGTGGATACACACCTAATCAAATGATACAAGACATATGATTGATGCATTAAATGTACACACAACACTATGAGTAGCAAGAGGAAATAATAAAGCATGAAGACTGAAGGAAATGTTGTTAACAACACTTCGTTAGGGTCATTCTTGTAAATTGTTCTAGCCACAAAGGAAACATTTCCTCATGGTAAGAACACCCTTCACTTCCTAAAATTTTTAAATGGTAACAAAAATGCTAATAAACAAAGTCATCAATGTTCATTCAGAAAGTGAAATGAACTCAACCATCATTAACATACTCAGCAAACTATTATGCAATTGTGATATGAATTAAAGATACAGTTCCCTTAATATAAAGATGTTCAGAAACTAAAAATATAATACTCAATAGCGCTAATACATATGAGAACGCCAGATCCACAAAGGGTTTTTTCAAAATGCTTGTATTCATGCTCAAATGTATAATCCTCTGGTAATACAATGCACTCATATCGAGTCCCAAACAAAAGGCCCTTTACAAGTTCTCAAAGGAAGCATTTATAGAGCAAATCTTGCCCTTTGGACTCCCTGACTTTTCGCTTTCCCAACTGTTAGGCTGCCTTGCGACCCAGTTTGTTCTGTGACCTGCGACCTGAGCCACCGTTGTGACCTGCGACCTGACTGGGTTCTGCGACCTTGCGACCTAGTCGCTGCGTCGCGCCGTCGGGCATTTAATAGGGGATGCGACTTAGCAACCTGGCGACCTCCGTGACTTGTGACCTTTGGGAATTTGCGACCTGCAACCTCTAGAAAATTTGCAGCTTGCAACCTCAGGTAATCCGTGACCTGCGACCTCGGACTATCTGCGATCTGTGACCTCGGACCATCCGTGACTTGCGACCTCGGACCATCCGCGACCTGCGACCTCGGTAGATATACGATTTGTGACCTTGGGCAGATCAGCGACTTGTGGCCTTCTTTGGGTTTCATAGAAATATTTCTTATCTTGCCTCCTTTGCTTTGAAAAAGGGTCCCCTTGCTTGCTGGGAAAAACTTTGGCTCAATGCGTAGACTGACAGCTTCCACCTGCAGTCACATAGCTAGGTTACATGTTTTATTGAAGAATAATAATGTTAGGGGCATAGTTAATTAATTTCCAGAAATTAAAATAATAACTTAGACCCCTGTGTGGTCAGGTATTGTGCCGTGGCGTGGCCTTCACTAAGCTCTAATTGTTTTAAGGGAAAACCCTTGACAAGATCAAAGATCTTCTGCTTGTGCCATCCTCCCCCCTAATGTGATGCGTTTCTGGTTCCCATTTTACATTTGAGTAGCAGGCTAGAACTGTACCCTATATCTCTCATGAAGGAGGTATGCGTAGACCTCAGAAACCCCAAATAATATTTTTTTAGGGAAACTCATGGTGTCATGTGGAATTTCCTTGGGCACGTTTTTGGTGCAGCCAAGAGCTTCCCACATGAATGGGCAGACAAAATTACTCCCTTCGTCTTCCACTTTAAATTTCTTTGTTCGTTTTCCAACATGACCCTTTAAAATTTTATTTTCGTTTTTACTTTATTGATATGTGATCAGAGAAAACCAAAAAGCTCGACTTTGCCCAATCTGAGACATGCTGCCTTTTCCGATAGCACTTTGTATGCACAGGAAGAAACTATCAATCTAGAAACACTATATTTACTGACTCGCTCTCATGCACATGACGCATGGATAACTTCTCATCTTCTCTCAATCAGTGATGGAATTTCTCTGCAATAAGGACTTCCTTCCCTCTCTCATCTAGTGAGGACGTTAAAAGGCAGGCTTCTGGACCTGATTAGATTATTGAACCATTATGTGCATCTTTTATTACCATTCGCAGCTTTTATTTGCCCCATAGATCAGCGACTCAGTGACCTGGAAGGGTCGCACGACTCTGCCTTAAAAAGGTCGCAAGGTCGCTACTACTACCAAGTCGAACTTCACACTGGTTTCATATATATCCGACTCAGCGACCTTGGCTGAATGTGAGACACCACAAGGTCGCACAGTCACAGATTTAGGCAAGTTGCACCTTATTGGACTTTGGGTGTGCTGCGACTCAGTGACCTGGGTTGTTCTGCGACCTCCCCATAGTCGCATAGTCACACTCTGTCTGAGTCGCATGGACGCATGGGAAGTTGATCTACAACTTAACCATCCTCATCTGTGTTGGCCCTGCGATGCCAAGTTGCCACTACCATCAAGCTATGTCTCCATCGTGCGTTGCACACGTGCATTTTCCATAAGCGTTGAGCTGAATCGTTATGCCGTGAAAGCGAGCCTCCAAAAGGTTAGCGAATCTGTTACTTGTAACATAAAATAAATCATATTCATGGCTCCAGCATCTTTTATGGTTACCCATCAGAACAAAATAGCTCCCCCATGCAGACTGCGCACCTAACATGCACTCGATGAACATCTCGTGCAGTGTCAGAACGTGGACAAACGACCCTTTGAACGTTATGAGAGAATATTATGTCTATGCTGGAGCTTTAACGTTATCCAAATTCTTTGCTTCATAAGGACAACGTCTACAAGAACAAAACCTCATTGCAACGTGGCGCTCTGATATGGCATCTCTATTTATACACAAGGCATCTCCGTTTATATGCAAGGCATCTGCGTTTAATACGCAAGGCATCTCCGTGAGAACTTTTGTCTTTTTACATTAACAGAATTATCATAAAACACTTTCTGGTGCCCAACGCCTTCGTGTTTCATTGTGTGATGGATGTGTTCCTGTGTTATCAGCCTCACAACTTTCAATTTCTACATACATATATCTATTCCAAACGTTTACCGTAGGTTGAAAATTGCGCTCATTTATAATTTCTTCATATAGTTCTGCATTTCTTTTGATTATAACCGCTCGATGGTTGTTATAACGTCGTCGTCGTGGGTGTGTTATAAGGTTCCACTGTATGAATTTTGGGCATTGTTATATATCTTCTCCCAAGACTAAAACTCCGACGTAAAAGTATTTGATCCCATTTGTAAGGTTCTTCTTCTGCGCTCCATGGTTCCGAATAAGAATTCCAACGGCTAACGTGATTGAAAACACATAAGGACACCACCCACCACCCTTCATGCGGGTCTTTAACAAGAGCGGAAGAGGCTTTTCATGCCGTCCATAATAAAAGACACATAGAGAATAGGGGACAGCTGGCAATGATCGTAATTAGCGCTGATAGGAAAGTTTAATCCGTTTTATATTAACCTCAAGTAAAAAAGAGATCAAGTTATAACATAGAAGTTGAAAATATCACACATATTGTTGTTGAACCCTTTATTCATGACTTTGGGAAAAATTTTATCAATCCTTGTGTCATGGTAACACCAATAAATAAAGCGGTCTTTTGACATATATGTCCTTGAGCGTGTTTTCTTAACTTACTAGGGTTCCGCCAATTGGAATGTCGAAGGTTGCCTTAAGAAGCCTTGCTACTACTATCACATGGAAAATCGATGTTGCTAATTCAATCCTTCGTTTAATCATATAACTTATTTGAATAAGGTACCCCACTTTGTTTAGGAATGAAGCTGTGATGACCAAAAATTTCCTCAACTAGTGCACTCTTGCTCCCCGAATACATGTGATGCATATTTTCTACTTTTTGTATCCCAGTTCGAACCACATTTATCATTGTCATTTATCTCGATGAGGTTTTCCATTGTAGCCTTAGTCCTTATCCCCCGGTGGGCAGGGTATGAAAGTGTCTTTTCTTGTAGCTGTGACCTTGTTTTTCAGTTTCAGTGAATTTTCCTCAGTGTGGTGATGACATTGACGAATATCATCCATGGGATTTACCTGCATGCAACATTATAACATTAATCAGATTATGAGCTTGGTGAAGTTCCCAAACCGAGTGCCTAGACAATCCACGGTGAAAGAGCTTTTACTGTAAATACACAAAGTTCCCATTCGAATGTATGCATGGAAATCGCTTCAACACATGGCGCGATCACAACAACAACATCTGATCATGATGGTGAGAAAGCTCATGAGTGGCTTGGGATAGGTCACTGGGATGTCGCTGACTGCAGGTCCGGCGGGAGACCTTAACGACTAAGCGAGCAGAGGGGGACCCGAAATTTTGAATATACCCAAAATTTTGGGTGGTGTTGTAGCAGCTACAACACTTCCCAAGCTTCTGAGTGTTTAGGGATACTTTAGAAAAACAAACAGTGTTATCTTCTGAGTCATCAAAGAGACACTTATCAAACTCACTATTTATGTCTAAAAGCCTACAATGATCATTTGAAGGGTTTTAGGTGATCTATGCCTTTGTAACCTTAGCATTGCTTCATTGCTTGGTCAAAACAGTCATGAATCTTGATTCCCATCAAACACATACCTTGTTTCTTTCTTCTTGGTTGTGAATGGTCCTCTTATGATGATCCTTCTCTTTTACCTTACCTCATGGCTAATCTGATGGATTTTTGGTCTTTTTTGTGGGAATGTAAGCACATGGCAGCTGTCCCTCTACAAGATTCATGCTTAAGGCCAAACAAATTTTTAATGATATTTTTTATTGATTTACAGTGTTTCTTATGTGCCACTGTATTTGTAATATCCCAAAATAGGGAAAATATACAATGTTAGGAATATCTTATAATATTTCTAAATTGGAGATCCAACAATATGTAAACACAATAATGAAAGAGCAGTGTTGCATCAACTTTAGAAAATGTAAGAAGAACTCATAGCCATCTTATTAATGTTATAGCATTAGAATGTGTATAAGATCTTGAGGAAATGATCACTCAAGCTTAGGCAAACCAACCTCAAAGGAACATGTACAAGAAATATGAAATACACTGCTACATATGGAAAGCCAAGGCTATGACTGCACAGTTTATAAGAGGCATTGCTACATAATGAATGTCAATACATAGATTTAGAAATTTATGGCTCAAATAAGCTGGGGAGAAAATCTCTAAACCCTTGAAAAAAATGTCAAGTCAATCCTAGAAGGATTGGTTGAAATATACACAATAGCCAAAATGCTAGAGTTGCAGTCTCAAAAACTGAGTAGCAGCTGCAACTCAAGAAATGGATGAAGATAAATAAAAATGATACATATGATGAATGGATCTCATCCAATGGATCTCTCAGGTGAAAGGCTGATCCAATCCCTGAAGATCTCACCCTCCAAAATAGTGGTGCAAATCCCCACTACAGATATACTTAAAAATAACGAAGTCAAGGTGATGGACCGCGTTGTAGGAGATGGGAAGTGCTTGGCCTAATGCCAAAGATGTGAAATTAGCTCCTAAATCTTCCTCAATGACCTCCCGGAGGAACAGAATCTCCCTCCTTTTAAAGATAAGCTCTAGAGGTGTTGTTGTGGAACCCTCCACTGCAACACCCTGCAACACAAAAATTCCTGCTACATGAATAATGTTGTAGCTGAAGGAGGTGGCTTGGCCTTGAGCCTAAATGTGGAGAAATGAAGTAAAATCCCTCAAGAGGCCTCTCAAGAAGGGAGAAATATTCCTAAAAATGAAATCCTTGTGCTAAGCAACACAACAATCTCAGTTAAACAACTGAAGAGAGAAAATATCATGCCGACCAAAATCTATACTCAATAACATATCCTTCCATGGCTACCTTGTCCTCCATTTATACAAATGAAAGCCTTATTTCCTTGGCCCCCACACATTAGGGTTTCTTCCACCAAATGATGTTTCTCCCATTCACACTGCATTGTCTTTCAAAGTGATCCACTCCCTCCATGGCAGTGTTGTTGACTTGGTCAAACTTGACCTTGTCCTCATGCATTTGCCCCTTTGCACACTTGAGGGTGAAAAATATAGCTAATATGATGATCCTTTCACACTATGAGGGATTTTTTTACTACTCATGGACCTTCTTACCCATTTATTCACCTTCTAGATGATATAAGCAAAATTAATGTTCCAATTAACTTCATGCTAATTTTGGGAAGATTACAGTCCTCCCCTCCCAAATGTTGCTTATCCTCAAGCAACTGCAAGGATGGAACTGAAGGGCCTTATTGTGGCATGAGGGTTGAAATGAATTGGGATCTACCATCCCATATGAATTTCCCATCCCCAAGAAATAACCCATACAAAATGAGTTACCTCCCAACATGGCAACTCCTGAAAGACTTCCTCCACCTTTGGCTCATGCAAAGTAGGTGGGCTGAAAATCTGATCATGGTAGACAAGGCAGTCTACCCCATGATGTCTTCCTCTCCACACATGATAAGTGTAGATTATGTGCTGATTTTGGTCTGCAATATTATTTCCCTTAAGTGGAAAAATGAAGAAAAACCCTCCAAGGATCTCCTCTCCAACATTGAGGAACAAGCTAGCCCAAAACATCTCCTTCATGATGAATATGACATGATCATCATAGGGTATCCAAATGAGAAGTTTTCTGAAGGTTTTAGATGATGCTACATGATACAAACAATGTCTCAAGTGGACACAGTGCAGTCTCTCCCACTACAACTTCAGAAAATAGCATGGCAAGTGATATTCTATCAAATGGCTAGTTGTGAGAATCATCACATCTATTAGTGAATAGTAAATGACTGAATGTTTCAACTGAGCGAACATGAAGTAATCAAAAAATTTCCCAAGTTTATAAAAAGGATGGTTGTCTCCATCATAATGGTCAGAAAAATTCTGTTTATGGGGCTCAACAATAAACTTGCCCTCTTGTGAAGCAATGCATTGTATGATAATGGTAAGAAGAAGCAAATACTGTGTTACATAATCAATAGATGTGAAAACAACATTATCACCATGTGATGAAAGTAAAGCGATGCATGAATACATGAATAAGTCCATGCTCCAAAAGAACAACGTTGTTGGCCTATGCAAATAGGCTCCTGCCAACTCATAGATCAATTCTTTCACATGATTATTGTCAAAGACTCCTCCAACAATGTTGCTGCAATTAGGAAATTCCTCCCAAAATGGAAGTATTTCCTGTTCATCTAAGGCCAAGGAGTAGCCCCTTTTCACCATGATAGTGCCATCTCCTAATCTTACAACATCATACAACATGTGAGAGAAAATCTGCCCTTGCTCTCTCAAGTACAATCCAAGCAACAAAAGTGTTTGCTTCCTTCTCGTGCTCTCATCATACAATTCATGTGATGAAAAAATAATGAATGATATGAATGTCACATCAACACCATGCATCCATACTCTTTGATATTTAATGATGCAAGCATTCTGCCACATCTTCTCCATCCCCATACCCTTAGGAAGAGTGTATGCCAAGTGATGGCCAAACTCCTTCGAGAGTAACCAGCACAGCCAGGCCTCCTGTTGCCTTGTGTCATAGATCTGCAAGTGACTTACTAGCCTTTTTCTCTTCATCCACATCCACTCAATCATTTGTGGATGTCTCCTTCCATCCTCCATCTTTGTACTCCTCCCATGAGGGCTACCATCCTCCTTGTGTTGATGAACTTTGCACTTCATGACATCTTGAAGTGCATATCTAATGGGATATCTCCATGAGACCTCCTCTTTATCAATGGCCTTCCAAAACCAATAAGGTCTTGGATCTGCTATAAGTAGAAGTCTCTCTTTGAGTTGTGGCATGCTCATTGAGAGAGTGTCATCTAGAGAGGAGAAAGAGTTTCTTATCTCAAGATGTCTACTCCTTACTGCTTCCTTCATTGCTTCCTGAGTGAAGCTTCCATTTGAATGTCCCCATGAGGAATGGGTCTTCTCTTCTTCATCACTGCTCTTGTACAACGCAGTGAAATTATTATATTCTAAATCAACAACATGTAATGATGTGGATCCATCCATAATGTTTGCTGAAATTATAAGAGATGGAAATTCTGGCATACCTTTGGGAAACTTGGAAGAATCGTGTATGGCTATAAGTGCTTCCTCCTCCAATGTGTTGGCTTCCCCAAATGTTGAAGATGAAGGTTGCTCCTCCATGACTGTGACAGTGTTGGTATATGCCTCTTCAACTGGTGGTGAGGGATCTTCCCTCCTTTTTCCAAATCTTCTGATCATCCTTTGAGAAAATTCAGCAAGAGTAGATACCCTTGCATGGCTCCAATGGCTGAACCACCAAGTATTTGCTTCACCTTCAAGGTGTAGAGCTGAAATTTCTACAACCTTTCTATCTACTACAGGATGTAGCAGGAAGAAATCCTCTAGCTTCATCACCCAATCCTCTGCTGCAAATGTGAGTGATCCATCAAAGGTGGACAATAGAAATCTATTTCCTCTCATCATCCCATAGCTGTGGGGTCTTATTTCTTCTTCCAGCTGAATAAATTGTGGTAAAGCTAGAGTCTCTTTGAAGGCTCTAGGTTTAGCTCGGTATTCAGAAAAGTATTCACTTAGAACTTTAGATTCCAAGTGTTCTTCATGCTTCATGTTTTCTTCTCTGTGAGAGTAGGAAGTGCATGGTCCTTCCTCTTCTCCTTCTTCCATATTCTTAACCTCCTTGGAGAGGTCCTTTCTAGATCTAAAAACTGATGAGAGCAAGCTCATCCTCTTCATCATCTTGATATCTTCTATCTTATTATGGTTGAAACTCACAGGTTGAGCAAAATATCATGCTCTGATACCGCTATAATATCCCAAAATAGGGAAAATATACAATGTTAGGAATATCTTATAATAATCCCAAATTGGAGATCCAGCAATATGTAAACACAATAATGAAAGTGTAGTGTTGCATCAAATTTAGAAAATGTAAGAAATCATAGCCATATTATTAATGTTATAGCAGTACAATGTGTACAAGATATTGAGGAAATGATCACTCAAGCTTAGGCAAACCAACCTCAAAGGAACATGTACAATAAATATGAAATACACTGCTACATATGGAAAGCCAAGGCTATGACTGCACAGTTTATAAGAGGCATTGCTGCATAATGAATGTCGATACATAGATTTAGAAATTTATGGCTCAAATAAGGTGGGGATAAAAGCTCTAAACCCCTGAAAAACAATGTCAATTCAATCTTAGAAGGATTGGCTAAAATATACACAATGGCGAAAATGCCGGAGTTGCAGTCTCAAAAACTGAGTAGCAGCTGCAACTCAAGAAATGGATGAAGATAAATAAAAATGATGCATATGATGAATGGATCTCATCCAATGGATCTCTCAGGTGAAAGGCTAATCCAATCCCTGAAGATCTCACCCTCCAAAATAATGGTGCAAATCCCCACTGCAGATATACTCATAAATAATGCAGTCAAGGTGATGGATTGCGATGTAGGAGATGGGAAGTGCTTGGAGTGATGCCAAATATTTGCAATCATCTCCTAAATATTCCTCATTTACCTCCCAGAGGAATATAATATCACTCCTTTGAAAGATAAGCTCTAGAAGTGGTGTTGTGGAACCCTCCACTGCAACACACTGCAACACAATGTTTCCTGCTACAGGAATAACATTGTAGCTGAAGGAGGTGGCTTGGCCTTGAGCCTAAATGTGGAGAAATGAAGTACAATACCTCAAGAGGCCTCTCAATAAGGGATAAGGATTCCTAAATAGGAAATCCTTTTGCTAAGCAGCAAAGCAACCTCAGTTAAGCAACTGAAGAGAGAAAATACTCATGCAGACCAAAATCTATACTCAATAACATATCCTTCCATGGCTATCTTGTCCTCCCTTTATAAAAATGAAAGCCTTCTTGCCTTGGCCCCCACACATTAGGGTTTCTTCCACCAAATTATATTTTTCCCATTCACACTACGCTATATTTCAAAGTGATTCACTCCCTCCATGGTAGTGTTGTTGACTTGGTCAAACTTGACCTTGTCCTCATGCATTTTCCCCTTTTCACACTTGAGGGTGAAAAATATATCTACTATGATGATCCCTTTCACACTATGAGGGATTTTATTCCTATTCATGGGCCTCCTTACCCATTTATTCACCTCCTAGATGATATAAGAAAAATTAATGTTCCAATTAGCTTCATGCTAATTTTGGGAACATTACAGTGTTTTTAGGACCTGCATGGACCTTTTGATGGGCAGCACTTCATAACAATATCTCATGAGATCCTGATATTCCTTGTAAAATTAAGCCTATTGTATCTTACTACCAGCTGTGGGTGCCTTTATGAGCTTTTTAGGTCTCCTTTTCCTCTGTTCTGTTATTGACCATTTACAAAGCATTTCTGCAGAAATGTTTAGACATGGTAAATTTTTCCTTTGCAGGCTTACTGCTTGATCAATAGGATACCTTTGGAGGTCTTTGATGTTCTTTGTATAATGATAAGCCTCATCCTTTTTTTCTCTTGACTTCACCTTTCAATACCCGTGGAAATAGTGAATTTAGAACCATGACAGTTCATAACCTAGGCGACCCTGTTTGACTTATTGTAATGTCCTTGGAATAGGTTTTTGACTGAAAACTTGAAACAGGCTTTGGATGAGGAGACAGGGTTTTTGACACTCTATTATGCACTATCATCCTAGACAACTAGAAAACCTTTTTTTACTTCAAATGGATTTTATAAAGGGAGTTTTGAAACCACCATTGCTTGAGGCACTTGGAGGGTAGGGGAAAAAGTTTGGTTTACTTGGAAAAACAAGGTGTGAAAATAGAGATCTTACGCAAATAGAGACAGAGTGTTATAGGTAGAGGTAGAAAATATAGTGAGAGCGAGGGACATCAGTTTAGGATTTGGTCTTATCTGGGTGATAGATTGGCCATGCTTTGGCAGAGAGGTGGGATAGTGAAAAATTTCTTTCTGAGGAGATTTCTAGAACTCACATGATTCTTGAATTCTGTTTCTAGAAATCCAGGACAAATCATTTATTCATATAAACAAGAAAAAATTACTGATGACTAACACCTACCTTCCTAGATTCATCTATCCAAACTTAGTTCCAAGAGCTTCCCTCCTCTGGGTCTTTCCGGTTTTGTTCACTAGTATTTTATCTTTTCCTGTTCGAGCATGCAGACAAGTTTGAGAGTCTGGGCCTCAAGAAACTTTAGAGAATGAATGCCCATCCAAGAACTATCTTTGAGTGGAACATCTCTGTTCGTCAACACCCTAATAGGAGGGGGTATACAAATATTTTAAATGAATTCATGTCCATAGCCTATACCATAATACATGATAACCCTCCGCCCAGAATTTTTCCTGAGCAGAGGGACTGGTTGCAGTTCGATGAGGAAGATAGCACAGGGGACTGGTACCTGTATGATGATTACACCGAAATCAGGGTCTATGGAGTGGAAGTACCCCCTTATCACTTTCTAGTGTTTCCATATATGCAAATCTTTGCCCTTGAGTTCATCCGTCAGACCCTGAAGACCAACCAGATCCACTTCGTGCCTATAAAGAAAGGATATATTCTCAATCTCCCTATTGGCAATATGATGTAGAGTGTTTTCCTTGATGGAAAACCACTTGATGAAGATGATGGCAACCTACTTGATGACGTTGTTCTTGATGCTTGATGAGTTTATTAATGATGTAAATCTGATGTTATACAAGTAGCTCAGAAGGAACAGAGAAAGAAATCTTCAGTATGTGCCAGAACAATGATGAAAAGTGTATGTTGGTCCCTTCACCATTAATTCGAGACACACCCTCTCCATAGTGGAAGCACTGCTTCAAGGGATGGACCTGATACAAGGAAAAGTTTGGCCTTATGAACTGAAAGGGATCATTTCCAATAGGAGGAGGAAAATAAAGTTGACTGCTTATGTACATGATACTAGGCCCTTCATTGAGTGGAGAGCTAACCTTGATACATGGCCTTTGGATTCACAGATGGAGGCCAAGTCTTTAGCTACAGAAGGAAGGGGTGACACTGCCTTCACAGAAATAGAAAAGAAAGGACAAGCAGATGAGGTCGGCGTTTCAGGAGGTCAAGTTGGCATGGACATGGGTGAGGGATCCCATCCCTCTAAGAAACATAAGACTGAAGAACTAGAGGTTGCGTGGGAAGAGCCACCACAGGAAGAGTTTTCCCAATATGGACTGCCTGACAAAAACAAGGTTGGTATCACGATTAATTTTGAAGGTGCATATTCATCTGAACCTTTTCGGCTCTCACAAGCCATTTCAGTTAACAGAGCAAAGGTGACAAAAGAAATAAGCACCAGAAACAGGACTACATGAGACAGGCTGAGAGCTGAATTGGCCGGATTCGTGGACAAGTACCACACCCGACTTACTGCTGAGTTAGATATGGAAAAATATCAGCTCATAATTGCTATTACAGAGGTAGTGATGCAGCTTACAGCTGGGGGGATTAGTTACCAAGCCCTGGAGCTCGCTTTGAATCTGGCCAACATCCCTATAACGGATAAGCTTGGTTTTCATCAGTGTGTTGGAGATATGTTGAGAGATGATGTGGTGATGCTTGCACTCTCTCTGAGGAAACTTGAAGACATATACAACTCAGTATTGGAAAACTAGAAGAGAGAGAGAGCTGGCACTAGGGCAATAAACCACAACCTAGAAACTCTCAGGAAAGTAGTTAAGGACAAAGGGGGTGACAAGGATGCAGTTCGAACGAAGCTCACCCATGATCTTGAGGCAGAGAACTCTGAGTTGAAGAAAAGGATAAATATCCCCTGCGTAGAGCATTTTGAAACAGATGAGTTCATCTATATGGAGAGGGAGAAATCAGCTCTCACTGACTCATTGGTCAAGGAACAAGAAGGGAACACCAAAATTACCACGGAGATGGCTAGCTTAAGGCACAGATTGTCTGATTTACAGGGAAAATCGGACAATCATGTATGTGTGGCTCCAACTTCTGACAAGCTTGGCACTACCCCAAAGAAGCTAACCAAAGCCTTGTTAGATTTAAAGGTTTCAGAGAATGAAGCCTGAATAGCTCGCCATAGAATACAGGTGCTGGAAGTTGCATTGGTGAAAAATGATAAAGTGGTAGAGGCCTTACAGGGTGAAGTCGAAAAATTAAAAAGAGAGAAACAGATACAGGATAAAACCATCAATGATTTGACTACCCGGATGAAGGGAAATGTAACGCTCCTGGAAGATAGGTGCCTAATCTGGATCGAAATAATATCAGAGGTCAGAAAGCATTGGAAATACCTCACTCTTATGGATGATAAGAAAATTGTGGTCTACTTATTCAAAATAAAGTTGCAGGAAGGGTGCGAGGAAGCAGAGGCAAAGGTGACAATGGCTAAGAGGTACATCAAGTACCTGAATGAGTTGGACCCTGAGGAATTACTCACCCAAGGGATCACAGACTATTTCAGAGGAGTGATGGAAGTCAGAAGAGTGATGGAAAAGTAGATGGCATGCATGAAGGCACTGCTATGTTTAGAGAATGTTGCACAGGGAGTTGAACAGTTCGATCGAGAGTGGGATCAATTGGTGGAGGTAGGCCTCCCATCATGCTGGGATCCTAAAATGACCACATTTTCAGGGCTGATGGTTTATGAACAGAAGTTAATAGAAATTATGAACCAAAATGATTTACCTTTGGAGAAAATTTCCCGCCTGAAGGCAGAAACAATAATCACCGCTCTAAGTAAGGAGTTCTCTCTCCTTTGCCAAATCAAACAGCGTTTAGACGTTCGAGTAGATTACACAGAGCTTAAAGATATCCAAGCTTTAGTCGAGACTTTTGTCACCATGTCGCCACAGGGGAGAATGTGTGGTAAAAATGTAGTGATTATGCCAACACTCTAGCATCAACACCCTCTCACCAATCGCTACCTCCTCTCAGTTGAAAAACTGGTTCACCCACGTCATCAACACTTTAGAGTCAGTAGCTATCAAGCACTCCTCTCCGTTCCAAGAAATTAAATTCATGTTCTGGCCGAGGTGGCCAATTTACTTTTTATTTCTTATGTATTGTAAAATTGGGTGAAATATTTATTTCACCCTCTACACTTTTATTTTTCATTTTACTGTTGTGTTTTTAGTTAGTGCCTTCGTTAAGGAAACTATGCAGATGATGAGAGGTCATTTTCCTCATCATCATTTTTGGTTTTTGATGGAGACCCCAAACAGAAATATATCTTCAAGTGAATATTTTGTCTAAAAATATCTTTTTTTAGGGCTCAACTGAGGGCTATAAAAGATGAAATCTAAAGCTGATAAAGGGTTCCAGATTTTTCAGAGCAGAAACTGTTAAATGTGAATTTTCAGTTTTGTAAAGTTTTGAAGTACTTTCATAGTGTGTGTTGGAAGATCCCATTGGGAAATAGAAATGAAGCTATTCTGTTATGTGAAGGATTCCAAATGAGATTAGTTACGGTATATATTTTCTCAACAGTGATTTAATATAAATGTTCGTTGTATTCCCATCATTTTCTTGTATCGTAAGCTTTCGGAATGCGAGTGTTCTTTATTTAGTTGTGAATTTATCTTGAAGGGTACTTATATCTATCTATCTGCTACACTTTAAATATGGCTCGAGGCATGATATTTTGTTCATGTTATATTTACATTTCCATCTTTCTTTTGATGTTAGTATGGTGGATTCTTATGTTAGGATAAACCTACCTTACGCTAATATTTCCTTTCATGTTTTTCCATTATTTTCCATACTCATTGATTTTGGTAACTGTTCACTAGTTTCATATTCGACCCTCCTCACAACAGTTGGTTTTATGCTTGTTTCTAATGCTCGCTTATAGTCCCTTATGCTCTATCATTGGATGTCATTATTTTCCATTTTCTATTTTTGATGTCTTGGTCCCATACCAGAAAACCTTAACCCTTATTTCGTAACAAGAGGGTCCTATAGTATTAGCTTGAGAAAAACCTTTGTGAACCCTCTTGTCTTAAGATGTCCTAGGAACTGGTCTTTAACAACTCAAGGTTGTCTCTAGGAGTTACAACATCTTTTTTGTGCCATTATCGAGGATCGAATTTGAATATCTTATCCCTGGGATACGAAAAAGTCACATGCACCCTTCAAAATCAAGTGAGCACAAAGGGTTGAGAGTTGTAGATCCCTCACCTTTGCGACTCCACTGTTCCTTAAATTATAAAATCCCTTTGCAATCTTGGCTTATCATAAGCCTCACCTAGATTCAAATACCTCTCAGTTAAGAACGCCATCTGTGTCTGACCCAAAGAAAATTTTATTCAAAAGAGTCTGGAAAGAAAAGCAGCCCGCTCAAACTGATATACCCAGGTTCTCATTAGAAGACTCGTCGTCCTCCTCTCAGCAATATCAAGTCCAAGGCTCGAGTTCCAATGCTAGAGTACTAGAATACCCACCAAATAACCTTGTCCTTGAGCATTCAGAGATAAAAGATGAAGAAGAGTCAATAAATACTTCTGGGTTTTTCTTGCATCCCACTCCTGAAGCTAAAGAAATTAAGCAAGTAGCTATCCCTCAGATTCCACTTTCCCAAGCCAATTCACAAGCCACCTTTCAACACATACCCATTGTCATTCAATAAAACCCTCCTTTAGTTCCACCGCCACTCATGGCGGTTCCTAGCTTCTTGTTAAATAAGTATGCCCCTCGGGATTTACCACAGATTTTAAGTGACATGAGTCAAGATTACATGAAACTCTTACCCCAGTTTACCGAGGAAGATAGTAGTGCTACTCAAAAGAATCTTGATGATTTTTGTGCTTTCGCAGATAATTTTAATGTGGAGCACCTGGACGCAGTGCTAAGACTGGTTCAATCTCTGGATGGGGAAGCTCGAAAGTGGTTCAAGACTCTTGGAGACCACACCATCACCAACTAGGAGGAGATGGAAAATGTTTTCACCCGAAAGTGGGGAGATAAAAGAGACCATGGCTATTGTCTCATAGAGTTCAACACTTTAAAGAAGAGACACAATGAATATGTGTCTGAATTTATACAGAGATTCAACAAGCTATACAATAACCTACAGGCTGATATGAAACCTTCTCAGACAGCCGCTAAGGTAGTGTTTTTGGGAGCATTTGAATCTGAGTTCGGTTTCACCCTAAGAGAAAAGAAATCTGCTTCACTGGACCAAGCTCAGACCGATGCATTGGAGGTAGAATCCAATTTTGCTTCTACAGGGAAATCAAAAGGAAGGTTGGACCACGATTTCAGACGAAGAGGTAAGGAAGAAACTTCTTCTTCAAACCAAGAAAAATCTCCAGTATTTCCTAAAGAACCAAAGGAAGCCATCATAGAAAAGGGTCCTGTCGTTTTTAATCTCCAAAAGGAATTAGAGAAAGTTAAGATCCACCCTTAGTTGAGATTTTGAAGCAGCCTTCTTATAAAGCTCAGGTGTCACAATTCATACTCCCTCATGGAGTAACCCCTCCCCCTGACAATCTTAACCTTCAAGAGGAGAGGCCTATGGTAGTATTTGGCCCACATGTAGAAGAATTGGATTCAACAACCCCACCTTTTTATGTATCCTTGGTCATTCATGATTTATTGTTGCACAATTGTATGTTGGACTCGGGGGCATCACATAATTGGCTGCCTCTGTCATTCATGGAGAAAATAGGGTTGCATATTACCCACCCATATAAGGACCTCTATTCTTTTGATTCCAAGAGAGTAAAATTCCTAGGGATGATTAAAGATCTGGTGGTGAACTTGGCTCAAATTCCAAACAAGAGCGTTGTTATGGACATAGTGGTCACTGATATCCCAACCCAGTTTGGGATGCTATTGTCTAGGTCATGGGGGACTAAAATTGGTGGGTCAATTAAGCTTGACCTTGCTTATGCAACCATCCAGGTGTTTGGTGGGCAAGAAAGGAGGTTGTATAAAGAGTCTAGATTTATGAAGATGGTGACCAGAGCTGATAGCTCAGTCAATTCTGTGGTATATAGCAAGGAGGGGGAGTTTTCATGTCTAATGCTCGAGGAGGATCAAGAGTTTTTACAGGAACTAGCATTCAACTTGTTGAGACCGCGACACTCCGCAAGTAATGAAGAAAATGGGATGTGGACTCTGCACTTCGATGGAGCAAATTCAAGGGAAGGAAATGGGGCATGGGTCCTCTTAATCTCCCCTACTGGAGAATTGGTCCCCTTCTCTTTTAATTTGGATTATGAAGCCACAAATAATGTGGCAGAGTATGAGGCACTACTTTTGGGGCTACAAACTACCAAAAATATGAACATTCAGAGTCTCAGAGTTTTTGGAGACTCGGAGCTGGTGGTGAAGCAGATTAAAAATCAGTGCCAAGCTAAACACCTTCGGTTAAGAGCATACAGAAATGAAGTATGGGACCTAGTATAGAATTTATTCCTAGCATTAAACATACAATTCATGCCGAGAGATCAGAACAAGATGGTTGATTCCCTTGCGGTGGCAGCAAGTATTTCTGTCCACCACAGAATCCGCCCTTCAGATATGAATTTGAGGTGCATTATCATCCATCTATCCCAAATAATGTCAAACACTGTTAGGTGTTTGAAGATGAGGAGAAAGTGAAGTGATTTATGGAGTATATTGGGGATTTATCTAACTTGGTCATAGATGCCAGAGAAGAGGAGATCAAAGAGCAACCCCAAAATAAATGGGAAGAAACAATGGCTGGGCATAAGGTGCTGCAGTTGAAAGGAAACGTGATCCCCAGGGGTCTCATTCCTCTGGAAATATTGTTCGATAAATGTAATATTCCTACTTAGCATAAGCTAAGAGGAATATAAATTTTTGTCTCATTTTTTGTTGCATGAATAAATGAATAAAGGAGGACATGAAAAACTCCTAAAAAGAATGAATAAATCAATGCCCATATGAATAGGGATAAATCTATGCCATGTAAAATCAATTGCAGGTGTGAAAGGGGTTTGAGCTATGAGACTGGGTCAACCTTGACCAAATCTACAACGTTGTCTAGATGCAATGTACCTCATGGATGGACAGCGTAGTTCTAGATGGAGGGCCCTCATGTGAAAGGAGCTAATTCATTGAAGTGGTTTAGGGTTTGACAATGCCTTCATCTTATAAAAGGAAGATGAGAGAAGCAAGAGAAGGTTTTTGATTATGCATATTTTCTGAGTATCTTTTCTTTTTAGACAAATACCATTCCCTGCTGTTTAGCTGAGAATAGTGCTGCTTAGCACTTGGGAATTCCTATGTAGGGGTCCCACCTGTTCCATTGAGGATTTCTTGGAGGATTCTTGCTAATTTCATCCACTATTGAGAATTTATCCAAGCTCACCTTTCAACTACAATGCTGATCCTATGCAGGATTAGGTTGTCCTTGCAAGTTGCAACAAGTGAAGGTAAGATCTGCTCAAATCTAGGCCATTTCAAGCCCTCTTTTCACTGGGAAAGTCTTCTATCCCAAGGGAAAGAGAGTTCTAAACCTTTGGAGCCAATATTTCACATATTGGCATTAGGAAATATCAGTGCTTCAGGCTACAATGCAGTTTCCCTTCCAAGATTGCTCTATTTTTAGAGGAAGATTTGCAGGGTGTTTTGATCCCCTTTTTGAGAAGAGGTCTCTAGTGTTGGGCTTTGCCTTTCACTTTGTTGATCCATGGATTAGCTTGCTAATCCATGTTCTGTATAGATCTGATCTATTCCTATTGTAAAAAATCTTCAGAAATTTCTGAATAATATTGCAGATCTGCTACTTTAAACTTAGATCTACTCTTTGTATTGCATGATTTGATCAAAACCCCAAGGGGATCTTGTAATGGAGCCTTTCTAGTGTACAGATCTGAAATGGATCTTATATTTTGTACATAGATCTGCTATAGATCTGAAGTGTAACATTCATCTTCTACAACTCCATAAAATAACGCTATTAAGCCATTTTGCAGTAAATACATGTGTAACAACCCTCTTTTCTGAAGAGTTCCTTCTCTTTTGTCTTCTATATTCTGCTGTATAATGTAAGAGCATCATAATGGATCTCATTTGCTATTGTATATTTAAAATTTGATCTTTATTATTGATCTCATTCTCATGCTCATCAAAACTACATTATTTCTGAAGCAGATTGTTGCACATAGCTGCAACCCCTCTCTAAGGGTGTTTTTTAGCTAGACTAGGTGGTGGGAGATCTATTTACCACACCTAGTTTGATTTTTTTTTGCTATCCTTTTGGATATAGACCCTAGATCCACTGATCTAAGGGATCCAGGAGCTAAAAACTCATTTTAGTGCACATATTTCCAAGAAGTGTGTTATTTTAGGAGGCTTTGATGTGTATTCCCATTTGGGCATATTATAGTGGTATCAAAGCTCCTTTCTTGGCATAGCCTGTGCTTTCATTGAATAACCAAAATCAGCATGATTTCAGAAGAAGATGAGCCTCTTACTGAGAGGGATAAGAGGTATCAAAATAGAATTCACAAGAAATTTGATTACACTACTGATGATCAAGACAAGGGTAAAGCCCCTAAAACTGGAAGTGATAAAGAAGAAGAAGAGTTTGCAAGAACTCTTTTGGTAGCCATGCAAGATCTTGCAAGAGAGATAAAAGAGATGAGGATAAACAGACTCAAGGAGTCTCCTAGAATGCCTCATCCTAGGGAAAGCTCTGGTATGTCTCACCATTGGAATAATCAACCAGTGAACCAACCACAAGCTCCACAACATTATACAATGCCTACCTTTTTGGCTGTGGAGAATGAAGGGCTTCATGAGCAAGCATCCCTTGAAGAATATTTTGAAGAGTATGAGTCCCAGAATCAGAGATTCAAGGACCACCTGATTTTTCAAGAGTTTTTTCATCTTAAGGACAAAAGAAGACCAAGGTATCAGTATAGAGATGGTGGATTCACTCAAAATCATGATCGACATCACTCTATGGGCAGATTCTTTTTACCCAAGTTTGATGGGTCATCCACTAGTTCTGCCAAGGAATGGGTCGAAAATTTGGATATCTATTTCCAGTTGAACAATGTCCCTGAGATGGAAGCCATCAAGATTGCAGTGCTACACTTTGAAGGTGAAGCACAAAACTGGTGGTTCCATGGGTTGTCTACATTGGGCCATGCCAATGTGTCTGCCTATTCTGAATTCACTAGAAGACTGGTGGAGAGGTTAGACAGAAAGGATCCAGAAGCACCTTTCATGAGCCTTGCAAAGTTGAAGCAGTCAGGTAATGTAGAATATTATATCTCTGAGTTTCTGAGATTATGTGTCATGGTTCCTGATCTATCTGCAGCAAGGAGGGTGTACATGTTCATCAATGGCCTGGATGAACCTTTTCATGGGTTGGTTAAATATACCAAGCCTATCACATTGCATGATTCCATTGAGAGGGATAGATACCTTCAAGATGCCTTGCCAAAAGCAAAGGAAACTTTCTAGAACAAGCCCTCTTACCTTTCTAAGGGGAAGGAAGAGAAAGTTGCTCCTTCCAAGGAGAGCTCAGTCAAGAAGCCTCTTGATATTAAAGTCTGGAGGGAGCTAAGGAAGAAGAAGCTATGTTTCACTTGCCAAGAATCATGGGCATCGAGACATAGATGTGCTGCTAGGAAATCACACTACATAGAAGTCTTCTTAGATGTTGATGAGGAAGAATAAGATGATGAACCAAGGAGGGGTCACAACCTTGATAATGCTGAGGGAGATCCATCACCATCAGGAGATGGGAGTGGAGATTTTTCTCCTATTGGAGGAACTCTTGCATCTTTGAGGGGAGTACCTAAGTACTTTACCCTAGGAGCTCATGGTTCAATCATGAATAAAAGGGTATCTATTCTTATTAACAGTGGTGCTACCCACAACTTTATTGATGCTCATCTTGTGCAAAGGAGGGCCATACCCACTGATACCTTTGAGGGATTTTTTGTTCTAGTCCCAGGAGATAGAAAAATGTAATGCATGCATTATGTTCCATCACTTATAGTCACTATAGGATCCTAGAATTTGGTGGATCACTTCTTTGTGGTTGACATACTAGACACCAATGTTATTTTGGGTGTTCAATGGTTTATTACATTGGGGAAAGTCACCACTGATTGGGAGGCTTTGCAAAGGGAATGGGTGGACAAGAAGAGTGGTACACCTCACATGATCAGAGGCATGCATTCTTACCCCACACCTAACACTTCCACATAGAAAACAGAGATGGATTTGCATAGTGGAAGCAAGGATCTCACTATCCCTTCTCTCATGTTCATGAGATTCTTGCAAGGGACATTTTCATTTAGTGGCAAACCACCAGGGAGGCCACCAGATTCAGTTTTATTGGGATATATATCACTACTTTATGCTACAAAATCAGATCCAGGAGGGAAGGGAGCATTAAGAGACACAAATACAGCATTGGTAGGCTTGAGCAAGCACCAGGAGGAGGGGAATTCTCCTCTCTCATCATCCTCACCATCCTACATTTCTAATTTTGCACTGTTGGAGGAGGAAAAGGGGAGGTATGTCCTTCCTACTTGTGCCTTTGGCATAAGAGATGTCAAAGAAGAGATCAGAAACATGGTAGACAATATTATTGATGCATCATCAGCGCTATCCTTGTTGGGGAGTGTATATCTATATTGGAGATCCCAGCTATTGGTGGATTACTCCAAGGATATCTACACTTGTATGATGCAGGATGGCCAACTGCATGGAGAGAGTTATCTAATCCATGAGGGAGTCATATATCACTATGATAGGATAATATTTCCTAGAGCCTCCAAGCTCAAGGAGGAGATGCTACAAAGGGCCTTCAAGGAGTTATGTTTTAGCCCTACCTATTCTATGAATATCTATAACACTATCATGAGATGTTTGAATGGGAAGGCCTTGGAGGAGAGCTACATCATAATTTTATAGAATTCAAGAGCTATTTGGAGTTGGGGTAGCCAAAGGACTCTATGCAAGAGTCATTTCAGTAATTTCTTCCTTATCTTAAAGAGGGAGAAAAATTTGTGCACAATTCCATGTTTAAAAGGAACATTGATGGTGAAAAATCTGAACATGTAATGCAATATTTATTTTCTGATTTGATGTATTTATTCACCATGTTGTTGTAGGCCATGGCTCCTAAGAGGAGTGTTGTACCATATGAATCTCATGGTAAACTTTGGGCCACTGCAAATTCTGAACTTGCCCACTCCCCTGGTATGCAAAGGGAGATTCCTTTTCATGATGGGTGCTTCCCAAAGGCACCAAACATATCTCACACTTTTAGCCATGGTGACATAGCTTGTACAGCAAGCGAGTGGTGGAGAAACCACTTACCATATCTTGATCTGATTCAGGTAGGAGATAAACTTGGTTGGCACCCTATGTGGTATTTTGACCCCCCTCCTCATGCTCAAATTTCGGTTTGTATATGTCATTTTGCTTCCATACTTGGATGATATAGTTGTACTTTTCATGGGATTGTATGGAGAGAGGATGGGCAGTTTGTATGTGCCACATGGGATGGAACTTCTCTATGTACCTCATGCTACATGTTTTAGAGAGAGCATTGCTCCAACAACGTTTATTTCTGTTGAATTTTTCACTCCTTGTGGGATTGACTATGAACATCTTATGATGACCTTGGATGAAAAATTCATGTTGTGTTGGCTTTGTGAACACTTGGCTTATGAGGAGGACTTGATCCTTGATGGTGTCAAAAAAGGAGGAAGATAATTATTGCCGCAATCATCCTATCAGTTGCTTGAGGACAAGCAACATTTTGGAGGGGAGGACTGTAATATTCCTACTTAGCCTAAGCTAAGAGGAATATACATTTTTGTCTCATTTTCTATTGCATGAATAAATGAATAAAGGAGGACATGAAAAAATCCTGAAAAGAATGAATACATCAATGCCCATATGAACAGGGATAAATCTGGGCCATGTAAACAAATCACTTGCAGGTGTGAAAGGGGTTTGAGCTATGAGACTGGGTCAACCTTGACCAAATCTACAACGCTGTCTAGATGCAATGTACCTCATGGATGGACAACGCAGTTCTAGATGGAGGCCCCTCATGTGAAAGGAGCTAATTCATTGAAGTGGTTTAGGGTTTGACAAGGCCTTCATCTTATAAAAGGAAGAGGAGAGAAGCAAGAGAAGGTTGTTGATTATGCATATTTTCTGAGTATCTTGTCTGTTTAGACAAATACCATTCTATGTTGTTTAGCTGAGAATAGTGCTGCTTAGCACTTGGGAGTTCCTATGTAGGGATCCCACCTCTTCCATTGAGGATTTCTTGGAGGAGTCTTGCTGATTTAATCCACTATCAGGAATTTTCCCAAGCTCACCTTTCAACTACAACACTGATCCTATGTAGGATTAGGTTGTCCTTGCAAGCTACAGCAAGTGAAGGTCAGATCTGCTCAGATCTAGGCCATTTCAGGCCCTCTTCACTAGGAAAGTCTTCTATCCCAAGGGAAAGAGAGTTATGAACCTTTGGAGCTGATATTTCACATCTTGGCATCAGGCCAACTCAGTGCTTCACGCTACATCGCAGTTTCCCTTCCAGGACTGCGTTATTTTCAGAGGAAGATTTGCCAGGTGTTTTGATCCCCTTTTCGAGAAGAGATATCTGGTGTTGGGCTTTGCCTTTCACTTTGGTGATCCATGGATTAGCTTGCTGATCCATGTTCTATATAGATCTGATCTATTCCTATTGTAAAACATCTTAAATTTTTTTTGAATAATATTGCAGATCTGCTACCTTAAACTCAGATCTACTCTTTGTATTGCATGATTTGATCAAAACCCCAAGGTTATCTTGTAATAGAGCCTGTTACACCATTTTTTGGTCATCTAACCTATTATCATTAGATGGACCCAAGTACATCATGTAAGACCAATTTTACTCCAAGTAAAATTGCTTTCACTATGAAAATAACTTAGTAAATCACCTTTATTAAGTTGTTTGTGGTCTAAACAGGAAACCCCATAAGGAAATATTAAATAAATATATAAATTTTTTATTTTTCTCAAGAAATAATTAGTTAAACAATAGTTTAATTAATATTTCTAGTTATATTTAACCCAAAACAAATTAATTAATTAGATAAATCATTATTTATATTATTATTTTCTAAAGAATAATTGTTTAAATCTTATTTAAATAATATTCTCTGTTAAATATGACTAATTCACCCTTAAATAATTAAATAAATCATTATTTATTTGATTATTACTTAATCAAATCCTTAAAATGATAAATAAATCATTTATGTATTTATTATTTACAAATAAGGGGATTTGACTCAAGTCAAATTCCTTTTCCCTCCAACAGATATAATAAAATATTCCATAAAAGTTGGATCTAGATTTGGTTAATAATATTTTAACTATGCACCAATCTCTAGACTAACTCAATATTTTGTTATAAATAGAAGGGTTTTCCCATTCATTTGTCACCTTTTGTTGCCTAAATATCACTTTGGATCTCAACTCTTGGTCTGGCTATTGATCCACTATCATAGCCATATTTTTCCTTTTTTGTCTGGGTTTTCTACACCATCAAAAGAGAGGAATTCTAAATCTGAAGTGTTGAGGACTTACAAGAACCCATCCCATTAAGGAGAACAGGGAACACCCTCTTGTGTTTTCCTCCCAGGTGCCATTAATAAAAATTTCATTGGATATATTCTTGTCTTGTTTATTGGATCTATGGAGTAAATCTTATTTTTCTACTATTTAATGTCTTCTAATGCATAGATCTAGATTTTTGCAGCATTTGTCTTGATCATCTAACTACAGATGTGAAAATATTAGTAGTAATTTTTGTTGTTAGGGTTGTTTGTTATGCCCAGCTAAAGTGTTCTTTTTTCGTACACCTCGAATCAAGATTCATACTAACAACTGGCGACTCCACATGGTTTTACCATTATGACCGTTGTCTTTTTTCTGATCCTTGCATATCTAGCTGCTTCAAACCCTAGGGTTTCTCTTTATCCCCTTATTTTTATTATTCGTGATGTTTTTTTTAACCCATAAAACCCTAAAACAATAAAAATTCTAACTTCCACGTGTTTTCGGACCCATTGCGCAGGTGACAGACATCAGCCGCAGCTAAGACGACAATTTTTTTTGAAACCTGCCGCCAAGAGTGCCAAAAGTGCAGGTCACAATTTTCTGCCCAAAACCTGTGACCTGGACCTCCAGGACGCACTTTACATCCAAAAAGTGTGACCTCCGCTGAAAACAAGACAAAAACTGCGACCTGGACTTTCTGAAGGGATTTTTCTGAAATTTTTTGTGGGTTTTGTTGAGCCTCTGTTCAGGGTTGTCTAACCTCCATCTCCACCTTTTTTGGACCTATACCTATTATTTTTCACTCAACTAAGTGGGAACCTAGCCCCCTAGGGCTTCAGTACCCTCCACTTTTTGTGGAAGAGTCTTTACTATTGCAGGTTGTCTGAAATTTTAGTCTTCGGCCATTTTTTCAGATCTGATACCTCATCTTCAGATCCACTTCAGATTAGCTTTTTATCCATCCAAATATCCTATTTTAGCTTTGTATGGGTTTTCATTTAGGGTGCACTCTCCTTCCTGCCTGGAGATAGCCTTTCGCCACCTCTTTTTACAACAATTTTTCCTCTGATCTGTTGTTGTTTCTGCGCCACTTTCCAGCAGATTTTGTCTTTTAGATCTCTGTCCCTCTTGACCCTAGATCTATTAGCCTTTTTTAGTGTGTTTAGATTAGTTTTTTACTCACCTATAGACTATTTTTTGAGAGACCCACCCCCTTGGGTTTGGAATAGTGCATTATCAGCTATTTATTTTATGTTTTGCAGGCCTATATACTGACATTTGCAGGTTTATTTACAGCTATATAACACACTTTTTCTTTTTCTCTACAAACATCTAGGTTTAAAAATTAAAATTTACACACTTTTACACACACACCCTAAGTGAAAAAGGGCTTGGTTAACACCGCCAAGCAAATACTCTAAAACATTGAAATCATTTGATCCTGCACATCTTTGCCCTTGTTTCGACATTGTAATCACTTGATCCTGCACCTTCCTGCCCTTGTTGGTCTCTTTTTCCCTTGTTTGGTGTTTGTGTCATCACCATTGCACCACCAAGGCATTTATACTAGAGACTTCTTGGCCTTCATCCTCAGTTTCCGGTTGGAATACTTACTCCTCCACATAGAGTTAAAGTTAGTCCTCTACTGAGTCCACACAGTGACTCTTATTCTGGTCCTTTGGGTTCTCCTTCTCGTCCCGCCTCCGGCTCTCCCTCTGACACCTTCACTATGTCTGGTGCATGACCTAATGCTGGTGCCAACCTCGGCCCTCCCATCGGAAATACCACTAGTGGGACTGCCATGGACACTACCTCGGCTTCACCCTTGCTCCCTTTCATGGCAGGCCTTAGCCTCCCTGATTTTGACCAATTGATAAACAACCCTATACACTGCGACGCTAGTTGTCCTGATATGCCAACAAAGCTCCCTTCAGACATCCCAAAGTTTGAAGGTCTTGCTCGAGAAGATCCTTCAAATCATATTCGATCTTTCCACATGTGGTTTTGGTCTAATTCCATTACCGATGACTCTGTTCGTCTTCAGTTGTTCCAACGAACGCTTACAGGTGAAGATTCTAAGTGGTATGTTGATTAGACCCCTTCCTCTCATACCACCTTTTCGACTCTAGCCTAGGCTTTTTTTTCTTATTTCCAGCTTCCCCTTTGTTACGACACTGGTATTGAGCTCTTGAACTCTTTCCGTCAATAATTTGTGACCCGCCTATCCGAACATGTGCAGGAATGGCAGAGAGGAAGGAGCCTATGTTGAGCCCCTCCCTTTGAAGACCATTTCTACATGGACTGGTTCCTTAGGACTCTCTTTCCACCTATTGGGAAACATGTCGCATTGCACTTTCCTCAAACCGAAGAAGCCGCTCTCCAAATTGCATTAAAATACGACCTGATCTACGCTCAATCGGGTTATGTTTATACCGTTCTACCTGATCTTCCTAGACCTGGTGGTGCCAATGCATCGGGGGCATCTCATGCCACTGACAGTATCATTGGAGCTCTCTTTAATCCATATGCTTAGCCTCCCATGGGCTATGGTTTCTCTCAGGGAGGGGCCAGCTCCTTCGGCACTTTTCCCCCTCCCAATAGCACGTATCTAGGATACGGCATGCCTCTTCCTTTTTCCCAACCTCCTGTTTACCATAATGATATCAAAATTACTTATTATTCGTATCCACAGCCTAGTTCTCCAGCTCCTACAGCATTAGCACCTCCTCCTCCCTTTCCTTCTCAACCCCTGCAACAACAACCACCACCCCCTCTGGGGCAGGTGTACGCATAGCATGGCATGACTAATCCTCCTACCTCAAAAAAGAAGAGGAAAGGAAATCAAAATCAGTTGCCTCTGGTAATCTTGGACCTAATCAAGGTAATTCTCATAACACTACTTAGCCCAAGCAGGATAGGCCTCTTCGTACGAACAAGCCCTGTTCTTGTTGTGGTGTTTATGGTCATTATACGCATGATTTTTCTCTTCTGCCACAAATGTGACAGCTATGGGAATCTCAAGCAACATTGAAAGGATAGCAAGCCATCCCTTCCGTTCCTCCTATTCCTGTACCTAGTCAGTTGGTTGTGCTTACAGATCCTTTCCCTCAACAGGGATTTGTGGCTACCCAACCACCTGAAGGATAGGTGGCCACTCAATTTCTTCCATCTGGTTCCCTCGATTAGTAGATTTTCATGATATCCTCTGATCAGCCTTCTGAACCTCCTTCTCCTAGCCCTTCACCTTAAGTTGGTACTCATAACCCCCTTTACCATCCTGGGATGGTTCCTCCCATCCTCAACCATCTTAGCATCATCCCGCCTAGTCATTACCCCTCTGGTCATATACCATTCCAATCTCCCCCAGCAGGAGTGTACACAGTACCTATTATAGCCACCATCTATCTTCCTAACCTGACCCTTGGGATTATTATCTGGTACCTCTATCCTCCAGCTGCTACCCCACCTGGTCAACCTAAACCTTATCTCGCTTTGACCCCGGTTCAACCAGTCCCTATGACTTCTCCCGCTACAACAGTGCCTCATTCACCTCAACAGGAACCACCTCCCATTGTGACCACTTTGGGTAAGAAGGGAAAATCTCACAAGGGGGCATCAAAGGATAAGGCTACCACCATGAACCCTACCCCTTCTCGGCCTCCAAAGCGTACCATCTAGTGTGCTTTGTGTGATGGTGTCGGCCACGCCACCCATACTTAACCAGAATTGCCTCACCTCAAGTCCATGGTCAATGAGTCATTTTTGGAATATGATATCCTAGAGGTATATGTCACTATACCTGATTCAATCCCGAAACTCAAACCATTGCGCACAAATCACCCTTGTAATTTATGTAATTTCCATGGCCATTACACTCACCTGTGTCCTCACCTCGAAGAGTATCTTTCCTCTTTAGAAGCCTTATGCCAATTCAAGGCCAAGCGCCATGAGTCACCCACTCCCTTATTTTCGCATCTTGCTTTGGCAACATCCAAGGACACAGATGCTCCCATTAACTTTTCCCCTTATGATGTTGAGATAACGGGGCCTTAGTCGGAATTCCACGATGAGACCTCCCCAGAAGTTTCGCCTGACTTCCCTTCAGCCCCCTGCCTAGTCTCAACATCAGTGGATCCTTTGTCTACTCACTCTCCCACTACCCCTTGTGATGATGCGCATATGAACCTCTCCTCTCATGCTGAGAAGTAAGGTTGTTTCGTCGCGTCAGGTGGTCTTTCTTCCATCAGTCACCCCATCTTCCATTACGATGATGAAATTATGGAAGCAGTGACCACTCCTGACTTGATCTAACCCCCTTACATCGAACTCATGCATTCAAACCACATGCACTGTGTGGCCATTACATTAACACCCAATGTTTGGGTAAGGGGGGCACTCATATTGGAGAGACCAGGAGAAGCAGTTCCTCAAAACTCTCCTAGTGAATCTAATCGTGACGACTCTAGTCCCATTATTCTTCCACATTTATAAGAACTTCTAGAGTCCCGTATCACTTCAAGATCACTCTAGGAATGATACCCCTCATCATTCCTTCTTTTTTTTCATCAACAACCTAGTCTCATAGACATTTTTGTTGACCAACCTATAGGTTTTCTGGGAGAACATTAGTTCATTATCCCAAATACTATCTTTGGGGTATTATCACCATGTATGCCAACCTAGAAACTTAAAGTCCATTTGATTCATATAGGAAGTACCAAAAGAGATTGGTAATCATCTATTTCCTTTCTCAAACTATGTAACCATACCGCAAACAAATGGCACACCACATCATTAAAATGTGTTTATATTTCCCTTTTTCTAAATACATTTTGGCATGTCCACAACATGCTTGGGGGCACCTATGCCCCTCAACCATAAAAATCCCAGATCTCAGCCAAAAACAGCACTGAAAACCCCTTTTTCTGAGAAGTCGCACTGTTCAGGTCATTTCCTGTGACAAGTCACAGTTTTCCGCCCATAACCTGCTACCTAGGTCGCAGAACAGACCCCAAAAATTGTGACCTGGCCTGTTCATGAGCTCTGGGTACCTAAACTAAACTTTCAATCCACTAAAATGAAAGAGTAGGATTAGGTTTCTTACCTACAACTGATAGATCTCAAATGCCAATGGTCATTTTATTCGCTACAACTACCGCAAGCCTTAAGGCCTCCTCTCCTCACAACATTCACCATAGCTCCACTGGAAAATAAGTGAATCTGGAAGGAAAATGCCTTATTAAAAGAAAACCCCTGATTTTTATTTCGCTTACTGCAACCAAAATATAGCTCAGTTTGACGAACCCTATATACCATTGGAAACATCTCACCAAGTCCTCAAATGGGTATCTATTAGTTTTTTTTTTATTTGAAACTTCACTAGGACACATTTTTTCCAACAAGCGCCACTTCACCCCTCCTAAAAATTGAATTTACTCACTTGCAACACTTGTATTGGGGGCACCATGTTTCCTCCATAATTGTCCACACTTGTGTTGACTTTCGTCGTGAGTTACCATCTTGTACTCATGCCTTTATGGTCCCCATTGGACCCTTTTCTTGTCTAGCAGCACCATCGAGTCACCCTTGTTTAGATCATCTGATTTGAGTCATCATTTCTTTCATGGAGTCTATCCCGAGTTCCTTCGCACCCCGCTATAGTCCTCCTTCCTTCATTGCTTGGTTTCTCTCTCTCATGTCGCTCATTATGGCCTCCAGTCCCACTGTCACCTATCCCCCATGATATTGGGTTAGTCACTGCTAGGTCATCCATGCTGTTTATGCTCTAACAAGGGAAGTCGTTCGTTCGCTACTCATTTCCCCCCATTTCATCATCATCAATGGTGTCAGTCTATCAGTCTCTCTACTATTTTCTCTCGTGCCTTAGTTGAGGATCCCTTGTTACCTCACCTACGGTAGAACTTCTTCTGTCGACATCAGCTCATTCATTCCAGAAGACAGGTCTAGAGGGCGGTGTACCTTGGTTCCAGATTCCACTTTTTTCAGTACCTCGAATCAGGAAAAGGGACTCCTTATTTCCCTTTGACTTGATTACTTCTTAGCTCCAGATCCTTTCATCATGATCGAGATCTGTATACTTGATGGTTTAGTGATGTAGTAGCTGATATCGATGATTCCTGGGTGTGTGTGAGATGTCTCAATCCTCATGAGGGGGTGGCTCTACAGGTAGCCCCCCACACACTTAGATGACATCTTCATTATAACCTTCAATGCAGCTCCATACATTTGATGATGTCAGCCTCAGCCGCTTGCAGTGCCTTTTTGTTTGCATGTATTAGTCAAATTATTAGAGCCCTTTCCTATTTTCAGGGGCATCTAGGTTGTATTTATATCTCATGTACTCAGATATTATTGTACAAAGTCCTGGCTATTATCCCAGTCATAATATGTATGTGGGATTCATTATTGTGTTATTTATCTGGCTCATGTTTAGGCCAGCATATGCTTTATTATTGCGTTCTGTGGTTTTCCGGGCACCTTATTGTTTGTAATATTGCCTCGGTGGGTATAGGTATGCCTCCCCCGCCACCTATAGTAGGTACTCACTCATCAAAAATACTTGTTGCACTTGCAAGTCGCCTCCTCAGGGTCTATTTCTTTCAGCACTTTGGTTTACCTTATACTTCTCTCTCTTTGACTTCCCCTTCGATGTCTAGTGATTGAGTTCTTACAATGTAATTTTGTCATACAGTTAGCTCCTAATGATCGCACGTTGGGGGGCAATCTGTTACACCATTTTTTGGTCATCTAACCTATTATCATTAGATGGACCCAAGTACATCATGTAAGACCAATTTTACTCCAAGTAAAATTGCTTTCACTATGAAAATAACTTAGTAAATCAACTTTATTAAGTTTTTTGTGGTCTAAACAGGAAACCCCATAAGGAAATATTAAATAAATATATATTTGTTTTATTTTCCTCAAGAAATAATTAGTTAAACAATAGTTTAATTAATATTTCTGGTTATTTTTAACCCAAAACACAGAAATTAATTAGATAAATCATTATTTATTTTATTATTTTCTAAAGAATAATTCTTTAAATCTTATTTAAATAATATTCTTTGTTAAATATGACTAATTCACCCTTAAATAATTAAATAAATCATTATTTATTTGATTATTACTTAATCACATCCTTAAAATGATAAATAAATCATTTATTTATTTATTATTTACAAATAAGGGGATTTGACTCAAGTCAAATTTCTTTTCCCTCCAACAAATATAATAAAATATTCCATAAAAGTTGGATCTAGATTTGGTTAATAATATTTTAATTATGCACCAATCTCTAGACTAACTCAATATTTTTTTATAAATAGAAGGGTTTTCCCATTCATTTTTCACCTTTTGTTGCCTAAAGATCACTCTGGATCTCAACTCTTGGTCTAGCTATTGATCCACTATCATAGACATATTTTTCCATTTTTGTCTAGGTTTTATACACCATCAAGAGAGATGAATTCTAAATTTGAAGTGGTGATGATTTACAAGAACCCATCCCATTGAGGAGAACAGGGAACACCCTCCTGTGTTTTCCTCCCAGGTGCCATTAATAAAAATTTCATTGGATATATTCTTGTCTTGTCTATTGGATCTATGGAGTAAATATTATTTTTCTACTGTTTAATGTCTTCTAATGCATAGATCTAGATTTTTGCAGCATTTGTCTTGATCATCTAACTACAGATCTGAATATATTAGCATTCATTTTTGCTGTTAGGGTTGTTTTTTATGCGTAGCTAAAGTGGTCTTTTTTCTTACACCTCGAATCAAGATTCATACTAACGGAGCCTTTCTAGTGTACAGATCTGAAATGGATCTGATTTTTTGTACACAGATATGATCTAGATCTGAAGTGTAACATTCAACTACTGCAGCTCCATAAAATAACATTGTTAAGTCATTTTGCAGTAAATACATGTGTTGCAACCCTCTTTTCTGAAGAGTTCCTTCTCTTTTGTATTCTATATTTTGTTGTATAATGTAAGAGCATCATAATGGATCTGATTTGCTACTGTATATTTAAAATTTTATCCTTATTATTGATCTCCTTCTCATGCTCATCAAAACTGCGTTATTTCTGAAGCAGCTTGTTGCACATAGCTGCAACCCCTCTCTAGGGGTGTTTTTCAGCTAGACTAAGTGGTGGGAGATCTATTTACCACACCTAGTTTGATTTTTTTTTGCTCTCCTTTTGGATATAGACCCTAGATCCATTGATATAAGGGATCCAAGAGCTGTAAACTCATTTCAGTTCACATATTTCCAAGAATTTTGATATTTCAGTAGACATTGTTGTGTATTCCCATTTGGGGATATTACAATAAAAATGATGTCCCTATCAACCCTAAAAATTTGACCGATAAAGGTCAAGTAGATGATGTAAATATTGGGACAGAAGAGGATCCTAAAATCGTAAAATTGTCTAAAGGAGTCTTAGAAGAGTACAGAGACCAATACTTAAAATTGTTTCATTCTTAGAGAGATGTTTTCACTTGGTCATACCAAGATCTGAAAATTTTTGATACCAGTCTCATATAGCATAAAATCCCATTGAGAGGAGATGCCAAGTCACATAAGAAAAAGTTGAGGAAAATCAATCCTTTGTTGCTACCTTCCATAGAGAAAGAAATCAAGAAGTTGTTGAAGGCTAAGATCATTGTCCCTTTAAGGTACTCAGAGTGGGTGGCTAACCTAGTCCCGGTCAGAAAGAAGAACAGGGAAATAATGCTATGTGTAGACTTTCAGAACTTGAACAGAGCATCCCTTAAAGATAACTATCCTCTCCTCAAGATGGATCACATACTGCAGAAGGTAGTGGGATCCTCTCGAATGTCTATGATGGATGGTTTCTGCAGATATAACTAGGCAGCAATCTTCCCCGAATATCAAAAGAAGATGACTTTCACCACACCATGGGGTACATTCATGTATTCTCAAATTCCCTTCGGCTTGATAAATGCGGGAGCCACTTTCCAGAAGGTGATGGACATTGCTTTCGTAGGAGAGCAAGACAAGTTCGTGGTGATATATCTGGATGATATCATTGTTTTCTCGAAGAATGATCTTGAACATATTGAAAATTTTCACCTGAGTTTAGACAAGTGCCACAGGCATGGTTTGTCCCTAAATTCTCAAAAGTCCATGTTCACTTTAAAGGAGGAAAATTATTAGGGCATATTGTAACTAAAGTTGGAGTGAAGATTGATCCAAAAATGGTAGAGGTAATTAATGGCATATCCTTACCTTGAAACAAGAAGGAGGTCCAGGTATTCCTCGGACGCATAATTTTTTTGAGAAGATTCATCCCAAACTACACTGAAATATTTAGGCATATCGCTGAGATGCTTAGAAAAAAAAATGATGTAAAATGGATGCTAGAATCAAGAGAAGCATTCAACAGAATAAAAAGTGCCTTTGCAAAAGCCCTAGTATTGGCGGGACCAGACTATGGTAAGCCATTCATGATCTTCTTATTTGCGTCACCACATACTGTAGCTAAAATATTATTATAGAAAAATGAAGATGGGTATGAGCAGCCTATCGCCTTTTTCAGTTGGGTGCTTTAGGACGTCGACTTGAAGTATAACATTTTGGAGAAGTAGGCATATGCCCTGGTAAAGTCCCTGTTGTTTAATCTTTGACATTAGTCACTGGCGTATTAAAAGGTTGACAATTCATGTATTAAGCTTTGTACCAAAGGGCGAAATATTTCAAAAGGGGGTCGAAAGGAGACAAAGCAACGAAGGCCACGTGCGTTAAAGCTAATGGAGGAATTAACACGAAAGGAATGGAGTGTAAAGCCATAAATCTAACATGAAATATAAAAGGCCATGGAACGCTGCACTAAACACAAATCCTATGCGTTAAAATAAAATGCCGCCACGTGAAGATGCACGAGGGAAATTCCGAGGGGGTCGAGCAGCGAGGGAAGGAGGAGACCCATACCCCCGCGGAATTGTGAACGCATGACGTGGTGGGGACTCAATGTTAGAAGGAGGTGGCAGGAGTATGCCGCGTGGTGGTGACGTGGCGGGTCGAAAGGTGGACCCTCACGATGGGTAGGTTATATATTTAATCTGCATAAGGGCTCATATGTTTCAAGAGTATACAGCGCATACGGTAAAAAGGTAAGGTAAAGTCCTTTAGGTCAGCTGGTACTAAGACCCGTACCAGTATTAAACCCAGCACGAGGCGCCCACCTGCACTCTGACACACCCAATCCTTATGCGCCGCGTGCCTCACTGTCAGTGTCCTTAGGACACTTGCCTTCATTCGTTTTACCCATCCATCTTTTTACCTCAAATTACCCAGTCCAGAGATAACATTCCCTCCGTATTTCGCTCCAGTAAAAGGTCGCAGGTTCCCCGTCTACGGCATATACCAAGTAGGAAAGAGCACCTGGTCTACCCCAATCATTGTCAGAGTTCCCTGTGTCGCTTTCCTGAGCAAACTTACCTTCCGTTCAGGTATTCCATTATTCATTCTCCCTCTGTTTTCCTTTCGCTTTTTCAAATTCTTGAATGTCGGCCATGGGAAGGGTAACGCCCAAGAAGAGTGAACCAAAGACCCCACAGGTCCGTGAATCTAGGAATCCCCCTGGTTTCGATCCTCTCCTTGACTTACAAGCTGGTATATGTGACCCCAAATATCCTTTCGACATCCGCAGCATTAAACCCTTGCTTTTCAGTCGTCATATTAAGAACACAGACCGTTACCGGGTAGTCGTGTCGGGCCTATACCATCAAATTTCCCCTCAAGTTCATTCTGTGGTTGATTTCATCACCTGGTTTAGAGATTTTTTCGACAAGCATCGAGGAACCTTCACTTCCCCTCAGGGGAACCGAGTTCTTTCCCTTTCTCCCGATGTTATCAAACAAGCCCTCCGCTTCCCTACCAGCGCTACATATGTTAGTTTCAAGGACACGGCCTTGGCAGCCCAGTTCATCAAACAGCCACGGGAGGCCCGGTGAGCCTTCATCTCCTCTATAACCAGCGACCAGGCTACTTCTCTTCCCAGCATAGAGCCATTCCCGTTAAGTTTGTTCGTTGAAGAGGTTCGGCCCATTCTCTCTCTGATTGCTAGCCTTTTAGGGATAGGGAGTCCAGAAGATATTTCCACGGTGTGCGTTCATTTCTTATGGCTCATGTCCCAAAAAGGGGTGGTATTAGATATTCTTGGTTTCCTCTCCACAACCATTCAAACCTAATTCCAGGATCTTCCACAAACCCGCCAGTTCCATTTCTGTTCAATGGTTTTTTATCTCTTTTTGTACCAGCATGCCGATAAGTTTGAGGGTTTGGGGTTAGACAAAGTTTATCTTGAGAATTTCCAACCCAGACCAGTCTTCGACTGGAATTTCTCTGTGCGTCAATTACCTAAGGGGGAGGGTTACTCCAGTTTTGTGAATAGTTTCATGTCTATTGCCTATACCATTATTCATGACTCTCCTTCCCCTAGGGTCTTCCCATAAATGAAAGGCTGGCTGCAAGCTGGAAAATCCCAGAGTACCGGAGATTGCTTTCTATTCGAAGACTACACTGAAATTTGGGTCTATGGAGCCGAAGTTGCCCCCTACCGGCTGCCAGTGTTTCCTGTCCAACGAGTTTATGCACTCGAATACATCCGGTAGGCCCTCAAGGCCGATCAGCTCCATTTTGTTCCTGCCAAGAAGGGCTACATCCTAAGGCATCCCATTGAAATCGGCCCCTTCGTGGTAATCTCAAGACATTCCCTCCCGATCGTTGAAAAAATGCTGCAAGGTTTGGACCTAAGGCTGGGAAAAAGTTGGGCTTATGACCCTCGAGAAATTATCTCGAACAAAAGGAAAAGGAACAGGTCTACACCCTACATGCATGAGCCGAGGCCATTTATGGAATGGAGGGCTAACCTCGAAATTTGGCCCTTGTTTTCGCAGATGGAGACAGATTCATCTACTACAGGGGAGGAAGATAATTTCAACAGAGGCACAGGTGGAGAAGGAGGAGAAGAAGCAGGTACCTCGGGGGTAGCGCCCCCTCCCAAAAGACAAAGAACAGCCTCCAGTGAGGCAGAAGTCATAGGAGAGGAGCAACTGCTGGAACCCTTCACGGTGTACGGTAAATTGGATAAAGGCAAGGCAGGGATAATGGTGCTTAGAGACAGTACCACTTCTTCTGATTTCACAGAGGTCACATAGGCCATCATAGAGCATACCTCACCAAGGGCAATCAAAAGGGATCAGGCGAATAGAGCAATCCACGACAAATATAAAGCTGAGCTGGGAGGATACATTGAGAAGTATCATACCAGGCTCTCTGCCTCCATCAACGCGGATATCGAAAGCCTGGTACTATCTATGCAGAAGCTATCCTGGATCCTAATTCAGATGTTACTAGCTATCGGGTGCTCGAGTACGCCATCGATATGAAGAAGGTACCAGCCAACGACATGTGCAACCTGTTCCAGACGGTATGCGATATGATCAAAGATGAACTGATGCGGGTCACCCTCGCACTGAAGAAATTAGAGCAGAGACACGACCAGCTGAGGGCTACCCTGACAAGCGAAAAATTTAGCTGCCGCACCAGAGAAAATCAGGTGCGTGTCCTCCAGGACCTGATCAAGGGGAAAGATATGGGAGATACAAATACCCAGGCAGCTCTGATTGAACAGTTGCAGAAGGAAGTCACATCGGAAAAAAGTCAAGCCCGTATACCAGCCTCCCGCCATGTCCAGACGGCTGAACTGGTGCAAGTGGAGCGAGAAAAGGCAGAACTGTCCGCTAGGCTATCAAAATAAAGGGAGGAGAAAGAAAATATGGCTGAAACAATCAACGTGCTACAGAACAAGGCAACATAGCTGCAAGCTAGATGGGACTCACACAGCTGTCAGCCGACTGTGGTGTCAAGTGGAACTAGCTCGTTGTCTAAGCAATTGTCCACAGCAAGAGCTGAGAATGAGATATTGGAAAAGCAAGCGTCTACAGCAAGGCAAAGGATCATGAACCTGGAAAAATCTCTAGCCGAGAACACCAGAATAGTCGAAGGATTGCAGAGAGAAATAGAGCAGGAAAAGAAGACGACAGCAGACCAACAGAAAACTATTGCCGACATGAAAAGCCGTGCCAAGGGAAATCTCACCCTTCTTGAGGCTAGGAATATAATCTAGTCTGATATAATCTCAGCTGTGATCGAGCAATGGGAATTCTTAAGGACGATGGGGGAGCATAAGTCTGCAATACCCTATCTCAGTAGGAAACTGCAGGAGGCAGACCTCAATCTGTCTAACAGGGCCCAACATGCCAAGGAGTATATTTCATTCCTCAGTGAGCTGGGATCAGATGACATGGAGAAGCACAGTATTCCTATCCAATTCATGGAGGCTATTGAGTGTCGCAAAATTATCAACAAAGAGATGGCCCGGGTCACAGCTTCAAGAGCTCTCCAACAGGTGGTCGCCAACGTTGGACGATTCGACGAGGTATGGGGTGAGATCATGACAACTGGACTCCCCTCCTGTTGGGACCCGACCACCCCTTCCGTGCTCTTGCCTTTGGACCAATACACAGCATGCTTGCAAGAAGAAAGAGACCGAACAGAACTTCAGACGGGTAAAGCAGCTCAGTTCAAAGCCGACATGATTATTTCATCCCTGCGAAAAGAGTTCAACCTTCTCCACTTGATTCAACAAAAGCTTCCTACTGGGTCAGGTTTTCACGCCCTCACTGAGGCCTTCGTCGAAGTGGAGGGGTTCTCAGCGATGCCCGAACCAGCAGCGGACAGTCAGCAGAGGTGCACGCAGTTTACGAGTCAGTATGCCAGTTCACCTGCAAACGTGCCCCCACCAGAATCAACAACTACCTCCACTCTGCCGCACCTGTGATTCTTTGTCAACTCATGATTCGTCCTTAATGGCCTATTTTACTTTTTACTAAGTTAATTTCTTTTAAGTTTCGAGTGGGTTGTTTTCCCCACTCTTGCATTTTACTTTTCCACCAAACTGTTGTTTAATTTTCAGTTTTTAAAAAACGGCCGAGGGCCTGATTACACATGATGGGAGGCTTGATTCCTCATCATGAATTTTGCTGTTTTGAAAATGACATTTAACAAATTTTGTTTATGCGAAGAAGATATTTTTCCAAAAAAATATCTTCTCGCTGAGATGGAAAGAAGCCTATATAAGGTAAATCCAATGAGAAAAACAGGTTCCAGATTTCCAGAAGAAAATGGCAGTGTAAAAGATTTTTGTATACTTGTTGTGAATCATCAATGCAAATACACAGAGCCCGCGGGGTTTTAGCGAAGAGAAGTTCTAATTACATATGAGGATTCCAGTCTTGATGCTGTATAGTTTGTAAACCTTTCTTTATGATATTGTATCATTGTTCTCTCCACTGTTTTCATTTCCTTTTTATCGTGTCTTGGAATGCGAGTAACTTGCCATTTGGGGTATGAATTTATTGCTATTTGGTACTCATGCTTTACTGGTATATGTTGCTTTAAATATGGCTCATACATGATATGTCGTTCCACTTAACACATCATTCATATTTCCTCTGTATTAAGTATCGTGAAATGTTACTCTTACTAAACTAATGGATATGTATGGATTCTTAATTCCTAAGCCCATATCATGTTGAATTAGGTTTTCCAAGCATCATTTCACTGATAGTTAGTACTCCCCTATTATTTTATGCGCTTAAAATATCTTTAGTTTAAAGTACCTATATGTTGTTGAGAAACTGGCCCTCTATGATGAAAGTTGTCTCTAAGTTGTCTGGAGTATATATGTGTTGAAGATTCCCTTCTTGTCTTTACAGAGCCTTTATAGCTTGCTACAATCCGAAGGTTGTTTGGTCCCATCCATATGATGACATTTTACATATGTTGAAAAGGTAGAGAGAGTCCAAAGCTGATAATAGGTCTAAAATGTATTCTATACTCTCTACTGTTTAAGATGTCCTAGGCACTAGTCTTTAACAACTCAGGGCTGTCTCTAGGAGCTACAACATATTTTTGGCGCCGTTGCTGGGGACGAAGTTGAAGAGATTTAAGATCCCTGGGCCTCGACAAAATCCGTTCACTCTTCAGTCAGGTGAGCATGAAGAGTTGAGAGTTGTGCACCCCTCACCTTGGCGACTCCACAATCATTGTTCAATTAAACCTTTTTGCAGTCCTGGCTCCTCGGAAGCCACACCTAAGGTCAGATACGTCTCAGCCAAAGACACCTTCCGTGTCTGACCCGGAAAGGATCCTACACAGAAGAGGCTGGAGGGAAAGGCAGTCAGTTCATACCGAGATCCCTGAATTCTCCCTAGAAAACTTTACATATCATCTGTCCTCTTCCTCTCAAATCGCCCAAATACAAGGCCCTAATCCCATCATAGGAGATACTGGTTACTATTTAGAGAGCCCACCTCGGGGAGGCATCCATATCAAAGACGAAGCCGAGTCTAGCTATACTCCGCATTTTTCTTTCCACCCTACCCCTAAAGTCGAGGAGATTAAGGAAGTTACCAAAGTAGCCGCTGTTCACTACATCCCCATCATTATCCATACTCCACTTCCATCTTCTCCTCCTCCCTCTACAGCTCAGACTGTTGTACTACCTCCACCTCCCCCAATGGCGAATATCCCTGGCTTCCTGCAAAATAGATATGCTCCTTTGGAGCTACCTGCAGTACTAAATGATATGCTGCAAGATTATTTAAAGATTCTGCCCAGATTCAGTGGTGAGAATGAGATCGAAGCCCAGAAACATGTCGAATTTTTCTGCTCTTTCACAGATAATTTTAATGTGGAACATCTGGACGTAGTTTTAAGGCTGTTCGTGCAATCTTTAGATGGGGAGCCAGAAAATGGTTCAAGACACTCGGAGCTCGTTCCATCAACACTTGGGAGGGAATGGAGGATGCTTTCATCAAAAAGTGGGGAGAAAAGAAAGATCATGGTAATGTCCTCACCGAGTTCAACACTCTGAAAAAGAAACATAATGAAGGGGTGTCTGATTTTATCAGAAGATTTAACAAGTTGTACCTGAGCCTTCCCGCCGAAATGAAGCCTCACCAGACCGCTGCTAAGGTCTTTTTTGTGGCGGCATTTGATTCTGAATTTGGTTTCTCATTGAGAGAGAGAAAACTAGCCACTCTGGACGATGCACAGACAGATGCACTAGAGATAGAAACAAATTTTGTCTCGACTGGAAAATCCAAAGGGAAACAAGAACAAGATGTTAGAAGGAGGGGAAAAGAGGAAGTATCCACCTCAGGACAAGACAAAGATTCGGCCAATGATAAGATTGAGGAAATGAGTAGAATGATCAAGAATCTCTCAAGTAAGCTGGTCAAGCTTGAGATGGAGGCCAAGAATTCGCCCTGAAAGAATTTCCAGAATGCTCCAAACAGAGGGTTCAATCCTCAACACAGGAAACCACCCTTGCAAATATTGCAGAGGGGACAGCAGGAGCAACAAGGCCAGGTACCACATCCTCTATACTTGGAGGGGCAAGTAGAGGCTTCTCCTGAAGATCATTCCTACGAACAAGAGGAGGCATGTCTTGTGTTCTCAGACAGTGATGACATAGAATGTCCTGTACATGAAAGTGAGGAGGGCGAAGTACAAGCTCACTCTGAAATGAAGGCCAACGAGGATGCGGAAGAGCCCGAGATTGATGATTACTGTAAGCAGTTCGCAGACTTCATGCAAGCTCAGTTCAATAGAAAATACGACCTCAGGTCCTCCATAAAGAGAACCCGCACTCAAGATGAAGAGGAGGACACACCCCAAAAGTCAGCACCTGCTCAAGAGGAGACTGATCAGAAAGCCCCTGAGAAAGGTAAGAAACCTCTTAGCCAACCTTTGCATTTTGATACTCAAGCTTCTTCATCTTCACAAGAAACTACTCCTCCTAGTGTCAAGCCAGTCATGAAAGATGTCAAGCCAGTCATAAAAGAAGTCAAGCCTCTCTCACAGAGCACAGACTCTAAGGAGAAAGAATCTAAAGAGGTGTCGATAGATAAGCCATCCTCAGCTTTCAGTTTACAAAAAGAGCTAGAGAAATTTAAAATCCCAGTCCCCCTGACTGAATTGTTAAAGAAACCTGCATATCAGTCCCAGGTCACCTCTTTCATGCTTCCCCCAGAAGTAATACATATCCCTGACAGTCTTAACTTACAAGAAGAAAGACCTATGGTAGTGTTTGGTCCACATGTCAAGGAATTAGACCCCATTACACCTCCTTTCTACGTGTCTTTGGTGATCCATGACCTATTACTCCAAAAATGCATGCTAGAGTCAGGAGCCTCCCATAATCTTATGCCCCTATCTGTCATGGAACAATTAGGATTCCAGATCACTCGTCCATATCAGGACCTGTACTCATTTGACTCCAAAAGAGTTAAGTGCTTAGGCATGATTAAGGACCTGGTAGTCAACCTGGCCCAAATCCCAGCTAAAAGTGTAGTAATGGACATTGTGGTAGCGGACATCCCAGCCCGTTTTGGCATGTTACTATCAAGGTCCTGGGGAACAAAAATTGGCGGGTCAATCAAGCTAGATCTAACTTATGCCACCATTCCAATCTTTGGCGGGCAGGAGAGGAGACTATACAGAGAGACCAGATTTGTAAAAACAGTTACCAAAGCGGACAGTTCAGAAAATTCACCAGTCTATAGTAAGGATAAAGAATTTTCATGCTTGATGTTAGAAGAAGATTACAGTTATGCCCAAGAACCTCCCTTATGTCAGATAAGGACACAACAATCCTCAGGTGATCTTGAAACAGGGGTATGGACTCTGCATTTCGACGGGGCAAATTCAAAGGAAGGTAATGGCGCTGGAGTTTTGTTGATTTCCCCTAGAGGAAAACGGGTCCCACTGTCCTTCAAATTAGAGTATGAAGCCACCAATAACGTGGCTGAGTATGAAGCACTTTTGCTAGGGCTACAGGCAGCCAGGAATATGAATATACAAACCCTGAAGGTCTTGGGTGATTCAGAATTAGTGGTCCAGCAGATCAGAAACCAATGTCAAGCAAAACATCCTCGTTTAAGGGCCTACAGGAATGAAGTATGGGACATGGTGGAGAATTTTTTCTCAGCTTTTAATATTCATTTCATGCCTCAGGAGCAGAACAACATGGCAGATTCGCTTGCAGTAGCTGCTAGCACCTTCCGTCCACCTCAAAATCCTCCCCTGAGGTATGAGATAGAAGTAATGTACAGACCTTCGATTCCAAACAATATCAAACACTGGCAAGTGTTTGAGGACGATGAACAAGTGAAAAGATTTACAGAGACAATGGGGGAGTTCTCTAATATGGAAATTGACTGTGGTGAGGAAGATGATGCTGAGAACCAGCAAGAAAACCAGTGGGAAGAAAAAATGGCTGGGAGCAAAGTTTTACAGCTGAAGGGAAACATCATCCCTAGAGGCCTGGTGCCCCTGGAAAGGCTATTTGACAAAAATGATGTCCCCAGGTAGCCCAGCAAAATGACAGACGAAAACCAGGTAGAGGACTTAAATTTGGGTACTGAGGCTGAACCCAAAATTGTGAAATTGTCCAGAAAGGTCCCGGATGACTACAAAGTGAAGTATCTACAATTTTTTTAGTCTTATAGGGATGTATTTGCATGGTCCTATCAAGACCTGAAGACATTTGATATCAGCATTTTGCAGCATGAGATTCCCCTGAAGGCAGATGCAAGGCCCCATAAGCAGAAGCTCGGGCAAATTAATCCTCTGTTACTCCCCTCCATTGAGAAGGAAATCAAGAAACTGTTAAAGGCTAAGATAATTGTGCCATTGAAATACTTTGAATGGGTGGAAAATCTAGTCCCTGTCCGGAAGAAAAATGGGGAAATAAGGCTGTGCGTGGATTTCAGAAACTTGAATAGAGCCTCCCTGAAAGATAATTACCCATTACCAAAGATGGACCACATTCTGCAGAAAGTGGTGGGGGCCTCCAGGATGTCTATGATGGATGGTTTTTCAGGTTATAACTAGGTGGCTGTACTCCCAGAGGACCAGAAAAAGATCGCTTTCACCACGCCTTGGGGTACATTTATGTACGCTAGGATGCCTTTCGGGCTGATCAACGCAGGAGCCACATTTCAGAGGGCTATGGACATAAATTTTGTTGGGGAACAAGACAAGTTTCTGGTGGTGTACCTGGATGATATAACAGTCTTTTCGAAAGATGATGCCGAGCATATTCAACATTTGCAAAGGACTTTTGAGTAATGTAGAAGGTATGGACTCTCCCTAAATCCTCAGAAATCTTTGTTCGCATTAGAAGAGGGTAAGCTCCTAGGACACATTGTAACTAAATATGGGGTCAAGATCGATCCTAAAAGGGTGGAAGCTATAAATGGCATCTCCATCCCCAAGAATAAGAAAGAAGTCCAGGTGTTCTTAGGGCGTATCAACTTCCTGAGAAGGTTTATCCCTAACTATGCTGAGATAGTTAGGCATATAACAGATATGTTAAAAAAGAATAATGAGGTGAAATGGTCACCAGAATCAAGGCAGGCCTTTGCCAGGATAAAGAATGCACTTGCTGAGGCTCTTGTGCTGGCAAGGCTAGATTTTACTGAACCATTTATGATTTTCTCTTTTGCGTCACCTCACACGGTAGCTGGAGTTCTCCTACAGAAAAACGAGGATGGGTATGAGCAACCCATTTCTTTCTTTAGTCAAGTGCTTCATGACGCAGAGCTGAAATACAACATACTGGAGAAGCAAGCCTATGCCCTGGTAAAGTCCCTCAAAGCATTCTGCATGTATATTCTCCAGTCTCACATCACTGCATTCGTACCCACCGCAGCAGTTAAAGATATCCTCGTTCAGGGCGACAGTGAAGGGAAAAGGGGCAGGTGGATTGCAAAGATACAGGAATATGATCTGGACATCAGACCCACTAAGTTAATTAAAGGGCAGGGGCTAGCAAAAATTTTGTCAGAATCAAATCATCAAGCTTTGGGCATCCATTTATCTATTGTTGCAAATGAAGATTCTGAGGAACTGACAGGGCAACAAGAAGTGGAAATGGCCACCCAGAAAATACTAATGAAGTATCTTACTAGTCCTTGGTACAAAGAAATAGTTGAGTATATCCTGACACTCAGCTGTCCACCCAGCTATGATAAATAAAAATACAGGGCATTAAGGCTGAAATCGCAGAAGTATGTAATTGCCAATGGTCAGCTATATTGGAGAGATCTTTCAGGCGTACTTTTTTTATGCCTCACAGAAGATGAAGTGAAGAACATAATAACCGAATTCCATGAGGGAATTTGTGGAGGACATTACAGCTGGAGGAGCACAGCTTAGAAAATTCTGAAGACTTGTTTTTATTGGCCTAAACTATTTGGAGACGTCTTTGCTTGGGTCAGAGCATGTGATAAATGACAAAAATTTGATGAAAAACAAAAGTTAGCAGCTCTACCTCTGATTCCTGTACATGTCGATGAACCTTTCAAACAGTGGGGAATTGACTTCATAGGTGAGATTCACCCACCCTCAAGTGGGAAGCACAAATGGATCCTGACTTCCACGGATTATTTCACGAAATGGGTGGAAGCCGTACCCACACGAAATGCTACAGATATAGTAATAATCAAATTCATGGAGGAGAACATCATATCTAGATTTGGGTGTCCTGCTAGAATAGTGACTGACAATGCCCAAGCCTTCAAATCTACAAAATTCGTGAATTTTTGTCAGCAATATAACATCACTCTGGGCCACTCTACAGCTTACTACCCACAGGGAAATGGTTTGGTGGAATCATCAAATAAAACGCTGGTCAGAGCTCTAAAGAAGACAATAAATGAAAACCAGAGGAACTGGAGGAGGAACCTAATGGTATGACCAGAAGAATCAACCAGCTCGTGGAACTCGAAGAAACGCGTGGTCAGGTGAACCAGCGACTTGTGGAATACCAGGAGAAAATGAAGGAGTTGTTTGACCAGCATACCAAGGATAGAAAGCTACAGGTAGGAGATCTAGTTCTCAGGTGGGATGTGAGAAGGGCCGATAAAGGAAAGCATGGTAAGTTCGACCCCCTTTGGTTTGGTCCCTTCAAGATTACAGAACAAGGGGGAAATAATACTTTTAAGCTGGAGAATTTGCAGGGAGATCTACTCGACGCCCTTGTAAATGGGCAGTTCCTCAAACCATATTTTCAGTTCTGAAGCAGGCTGAAAAAGGCTGATTCTATTATATTGTACATTAGCTACTGTTTTCATTTTTGAATTTAGTAATGCATGAGTCATGATGATTTGTCCAGGGAGAAGTCATAAGTGCTGGAGAAATGGCGTTCATAGAAGATAAACAGGCGGTCTGCGTAGTTCTCGACACGTTCGGGGACGAACGTGCCGTCCCCAGGTGGAGCCATTGTTGTTTAATCTTTGACATTAGTCGCTAGTGTATTAAAAGGTTGACAAGTCATGTATTAAGCTTTGTACCAAAGGGCGAAATATTTCAAAAGGGGGTCGAAAGGATACAAAGCAACGAAGGCCACGTGCATTAAAGCCAATGGCGGAATTAACACGAAAGGAATGGAGTGTAAAGCCATAAAGCTAACATGAAATATAAAAGGCCATGGAACGCTGCACTAAACAAAAAGCCTATGCGTTAAAAGAAAATGCTGCCACGTGAAGATGCACGAGGGAAATTCCGAGGGGGTCGAGCAGCGAGGGAAGGAGGAGACCCATACCCCCGCAGAATTATGAACGCATGACGTGGTGGGGACTCAATGTTAGAAGGAGGTGGCAGGATTATGCCGTGTGGTGGTGATGTGGCGGGTCGAAAGGTGGACCCTCACGATGGGTAGGTTATATATTTAATCTGCATAAGGGCTCATATGTTTCAGGAGTATACAGCGCATACGGTAAAAAGGTAAGGTAAAGTCCTTTAGGTCAGCTGGTACTAAGACCCGTACCAGTATTAAACCCGGCACGAGGCACCCACCTGCACTCTGACATACCCAATCCTTATGCGTCGCGTGCCTCATTGTCAGTGTCCTTAGGACACTTGCCTTCATTCGTTTTACCCATCCGTATTTTTACCTCAAATTACCCAGTCCAGAGATAACATTCCCTTCGTATTTCGATCCAGTAAAAGGTCACAGGTTCCCCGTCTACGGCATATACCAAGTAGGAAAGAGCACCTGGTCTACCCCAATCATTGTTAGAGTTCCCTGCGTCGCTTTCCTGAGCAGACTCACCTTCCGTTCAGGTATTCCACTGTTAATTCTCCCTCTGTTTTCCTTTCGCTTTTTCAAATTCTTGAATGTCGGCCATGGGAAGGGTAACGCCCAAGAAGAGTGAACCAGAGACCCCCTAGGTCCATGAATCTAGGAATCCCCCTGGTTTCGATCCTCTCCTTGACTTACAAGCTGGTATCTGTGACCCCAAATATCCTTTCGACATCCGCAGCATTAAACCCTTGCTTTTCAGTCGTCATATTAAGAACACAGACCGTTACCGGGTAGTCGTGTCGGGCCTATACCATCAAATTGCCCCTCAAGTTCATTCTGTGGTTGATTTCATCACCTGGCTCAGAGATGTTTTCGACGAGCATCGGGGCACCTTCACTTCCCCTCAGGGGAACCGGGTTGTTTCCCTTTTTCCCGATGTTATCAAACAAGCCCTCCGCTTCCCTACCAACGCTACATATGTTAGTTTCAAGGACGTGGCCTTGGCAGCCCAGTTCATCAAACAGCCACGGGAGGCCCAGTGAGCCTTCATATCCTCTATAACCGGCGACCAGGCTACTTCTCTTCCCACCATAGAGCCATTCCCGTTAAGTCTGTTTGTTGAAGAGGTTCGGCCCATTCTCTCTCTGATTGCTGGCCTTTTAGGGATAGGGAGTCCGGAAGACATTTCCACGGTGTGCGTTCATTTCTTATGGCTCATGTACCAAAAAGGGGTGGTATTAGATATTCCTAGTTTCTTCTCCACAACCATTCAAACCCAATTCCAGGAGCATCCACAAACCCGCCGGTTTCGTTTCTGTTCAATGGTTTTTTATCTCTTTTTGTACCAGCATGCCAATAAGTTTGAGGGTTTGGGGTTAGACAAAATTTATCTTGAGAATTCCCAACCCAGACTAGTCTTCGACTGGAATTTCTCTGTGCGTAAATTACCTAAGGGGGAGGGTTACTCCAGTTTTGTGAATAGTTTCATGTCTATTTACTATACCATTATTCATGACTCGCCTTCCCCTAGGGTCTTCCCAGAAATGAAAGGCTGGCTGCAAGCCAGAAAATCCCAGAGTACTGGAGATTGGTTTCTATTCTAAGACTACACCGAAATTCGGGTCTATGGAACCGAAGTTGCCCCCTACCGGCTGCCAGTGTTTCCTGTCCGACGAGTTTATGCACTCGAATACATCCGGCAGGCCCTCAAGGCCGATCAACTCCATTTTGTTCCTGCCAAGAAGGGCTACATCCTAAGGCTTCCCATTGAAATCGGCCCCTTCATGGTAAACTCAAGACATGCTCTCCCGATCGTTGAAAAAATGCTGCAAGGTCTGGACCTAAGGCTAGGAAAAAGTTGGGCTTATGACCCTCGAGAAATCATCTCGAACAAAAGGAAAAGGAACAGGTCTGCACCCTACATGCATGAGCCGAAGCCATTTATGGAATGGAGGGCTAACCTCGAAATTTGGCCCTTGTTTTCGCAGATGGAGACAGATTCATCTGCTACAGGGGAGGAAGAGAATGTCAACAGAGGCACAGGTGGAGAAGGAGGAGAAGAAGCAGGTACCTCAGGGGCAGCACCCCCTCCCAAAAGACAAAGAACAGCCTCTAGTGAGGCAGAAGTCATAGGAGAGGAGCAACTGCTAGAACCCTTCACGGTGTATGGTAAATTGGATAAAGGCAAGGCAGGGATAATGGTGCTTAGAGACAGTACCACTTCTTCTGATTTCACAGAGGTTGCACAGGCCATCATAGAGCATACCTCGCCAAGGGCAATCAAAAGGGATCAGGCAAATAGAGCAATCCGCGACAAATATAAAGCTGAGATGGGAGGATACGTTGAGAAGTATCATACCAGGCTCTCCGCCTCCATCAACGCGGATACCGAAAGCCTGGTACTATCTATGGCAGAAGTTATCCTGGAAAGGGAGGAGAAAGAAAAGATGGCTGAAACAATCAATGTGCTACAGAACAAGGCAACAAAGCTGCAAGCTAGATGGGACTCACACAGCTGTCAGCCGACTGTGGTGTCAAGTGGAACTAGCTCGTTGTTTGAGCAATTGTCCGCAGCAAGAGCTGAGAATGAGATATCGGAAAAGAAAGCATCTACAGCAAGGCAAAGGATCACGAACCTGGAAAAATCTCTAGCCGAGAACACCAGAATAGTCGAAGGATTGCAGAGAGAAATAGAGCATGAAAAGAAGACAACGGCAGACCAACAGAAAAATATTGCCGACATAAAAATCCGTGCCAAGGGAAATCTCACCCTTCTTAAGGCTAGGAATATAATCTGGTCTGATATAATCTCTGTTGTGATCGAGCAATGGGGCTTCTTAAGGATGATGGGGGAGCATAAGTCTGCAATACCCTATCTCAGTAGGAAACTGCAGGAGGCAGACCTCGATCTGTCTAACAGGGCCCAACATGCCAAGGAGTATATTTCATTCCTCAGTGAGCTGGGATCAGATGACATGGAGAAGCACGGTATTCCTAGCCGATTCAAGGAGGCTATTGAGTGTCGCAAAATTATCAACAAAGAGATGGCCCAGGTCACAGCTTCAAGAGCTCTCCAATAGGTGGTCACCAACGTTGGAAGATTCGACGAGGTATGGGGTGAGATCATGACAGATGGACTCCCCTCCTATTGGGACCCGACCACCCCTTCCATGCTCTTGCCTTTGGACCAATACACAGCACGCTTGCAAGAAGAAAGAGACTGAACAGACCTTCAGACGGGTAAAGCAGCTCAGCTCAAAGCCGACATGATTTTTTCATCCCTGCGAAAAGAGTTCAACCTTCTCCACTTGATTCAACACAAGCTTCCTACTGGGGCATGTTTTCATGCCCTCACTAAGGCCTTCGTCGAAGTGGAGGGGTTCTTAGCGATGCCTGAACCAACAGCGGGCAGTAAGTAGAGGTGCACGCAGTTTACAATTCAGTATGCCAGTTCATCTGCAAACGTGCCCCCACCAGAATCAGCAACTGCCTCCACTCTGCCACACCTGTGATTCTTTGTCAACTCATGATTCGGCCTTAACGACCTATTTTACTTTTTACTCAGTTAATTTCTTTTAAGTTTCGAGTGGGTTGTTTTCCCCACTCCTGCATTTTACTTTTCGACCAAGCTGTTGTTTAATTTTCTGTTTTTAAAAAACGGCCGAGGGCCTCATTACACATGATGGGAGGCTTGTTTCCTCATCATGAATTTTTCTGTTTTGAAAATGAAATTTAACAAAAAAAAATTATGCGAAGAAGATATTTTTCCAAAAAAATATCTTCTCGCTGAGATGGAAAGAAGCCTATATAAGGTAAATCCAATGAGAAAAACAGGTTCCAGATTTCCAGAAGAAAATGGCAGTGTAAAAGCTTTTTGTATACTTGTTGTGAATCATCAATGCAAATACACAGAGCCTGTGGGGTTTCAGCAAAGAGAAGATCTAATTACATATGAGGATTCCAGTCTTGATGTTGTATAGTTTGTAAACCTTTCTTTGTGATATTGTATCATTGTTCTCTCCACTGTTTTTATTTCCTTTTTATCGTGTCTTGGAATGCGAGTAACTTGCCATTTGGGGTATGAATTTATCACTGTTTGGTACTCATGCTTTACTGGTATATGTTGCTTTAAATATGGCTCATACACGATATGTCGTTCCACTTAACACATCATTCATATTTCCTCTGTATTAAGTATCGTGAAATGTTACTCTTACTAAACTGATGGATATGTATGGATTCTTAATTCCTAAGCCCATATCATGTTGAATTAGGTTTTCCAAGCATCATTTCACTGATAGTTAGTACTCCCCTATTATTTTCTGCGCTTCAAATATCTTTAGTTTAAAGTACCTATATGTTGTTGAGAAACTGGCCCTCTATGATGAAATCTGTCTCTAAGTTGTCTGGAGTATATATGTGTTGAAGATTCCCTTCTTGTCTTTACAGAGCCTTTATAGCTTGCTACAATCCGAAGGTTGTTTGGTCCCATCCATATGATGACATTTTACATAAGTTGAAAAGGTAGAGAGAGTCCAAAGCTGATAATAGGTCTGAAATGTATTCTATACTCTCTATTGTTTAAGATGTCCTAGGCATTGGTCTTTAACAACTCAGGGATGTCTCTAAGAGCTACAACAGTCCCTAAAATCTTTTCGAATTTATGTGCTGCAGCCAGCCATAACCGCTTTCGTGCCTATGGCCGCAGTGAAAGACATATTGATTCAGGGGGATAGTGAGGGCAAGAGAGGTAAATGGATAGCTAAGATTCAAGGATACGAATTGGACATTCGCCCCATGAAGCTTATCAAAGGATAGGGGCTAGCAAAAATCTTGTCTGAGCCAAATTGCCAGGCGCTGGGCATAAATGTATCTATGGAAGGTGGAGAATTACTTGAAGGTACAAATGAATATCCCGGGATAGAAACCACTATGAAAAAAATGCACATGAAGTACCTGCTCAGTACTTGGTATAAAGATATTGTAGAATACCTCTTAACTCTCAGGTTTCCTTTAAACTTTGATAAGACTAAATATAGAAATCTGAACTTGAAATCCCAAAAATACATCATTGCAAATGGCTGATTATATTGGAAGGATCCTTCGGGAATCCTACTCTTATGTCTCATAGAGTCATAGGTGGAGGAATTCATCGCTAAACTCCATGAAGGCATCTGCAAAGGTCATTATAGTTGGCGATCCACAGCTCACAAGATATTGAAAGAGGGTTTCTTCTAGCCTAAATTGTTTGTAGATTTACATGCTCAGGTCAGGGCATGTGATAAATGTCAGAGGTTTGCTGAAAAACAAAAATTTGCGCCCCTACCCATGATTCTAGTACATATAGAAGAGCCTTTTCAGCAATGGGGCATAAAATTTATTAGGGAAATTCACCCAGCATCAAGTGGTCAGCATAAGTGGATCCTCACAGTGACTGACTACTTCTATAAGTGGGTAGAAGTGATACCAGTGAGAAATTCTACTGATGCAGTTGTGATCAAGTTCATGGAGGAGAATATTATATCCCGATTTGGTTGCCCAGTTAAGATAGTGACAAATAATGCTCAAGCTTTCAAATCTGCCAATTTTATTAATTTCTGTCAACAGTACAATATCACCTTGGGGCACTCTATAGCCTATTATCCCCAGGGAAATGGGCCGGAAAAGTCTTCAAACAAAACTCTAGTAAGATAATTAAAGAAGGCTATAAACGAAAATCAGAAAAACTAGGACTCCCAGCTCAAGTTAACCCTCTGGGAAAATCGAATTACTAGTAAAATCTCAATAGGTAAATCACCCTATGAACTAGTTTATGGTCGAGAAACCATTTTTTCAATTCATCTCACCCTAAATATGGCTAGTTTCCTCCAGGATAGCCAAGAAGATCCTAACGATCTCATCAGAAGAATGAACCAGCTGGTTGAGTTAGAAGAGACTCGGAGCCACGTGAATGATAGGTTAACAGAATATCGAGAGAATATGAAGGGATTGTTTGATCAACATTCCAAAGACAAGGAAATGCAGTTTGGGGACCTGGTACTAAAATGGGACATCAAAAGAGTTGAAAAAGGTAAACATGGAAAGTTTAACCCGTTGTGGTTTGGGCCATTCAAGATTGCCGAAGTGAGAGACAACAACACTTTCATATTGGAAAACTTGGAAGGTGACTTGATCAAGGCACCCATAAATGGGTAGTTCTTAAAACCATATTTTTAGTACTGACAAAGGTCTCAGAGGCCCATTGTATATAGTGTATATATATGTCACTTTTACATTCACTTTTGTTATTTGTTTTGTCATAGGAGTGTTTGAATTTTTTTAAGCTCTAGCTCTCAAGGAATATGTTGCAAAAGGTCTGTGAAGTTCTCGACACACTCGAGGACAAACGTGTCATCCCCAGGTGGAGCCAATGTTGTTTGTTCAGCCCTCACACGAAGCTAAAAGAAAGAAGCCGAAATAAACAAAGAGAATGTCCATGAAGATAGTGGGATAAGTGAGATTAAAGGTAGTATATCACAAAAGTCTTTTATGGCGCGAGAGCGGATAGGAGATTGAAGGTGCTAAACAGTCAAGCAAGAAGCCATGTTCCATATGGTGGAAAAACACAAAGGAGAAGGAAACACGCAAGGCATTCCGGGGGGACTAAGGAGAAGCAGTAGGAGATGGAGACCTACCCCCTGGAGCACGTGATGTCACAACATAGCGGAACAAATAATGAACATTCCTTTGGGTGGAGGAGTGTAATGGAAAGCCCTCACAGGTTCCCGATGGAACCTTAAGTGGGCCCACTGATGGAATACATTTGGCGCTATGTAAACAAAAGGTAAGGTAATTTTAGGGACCCCTGTACAAGACCAGTACAGGTATTAACCAAGCGCATGGCTTGCAACTACCTATCCCTTGATAGCCAAAAACCTATCACCACGCATCGCATTGTCGATGTCATTATGACGTCAACACTACAATGGTCGTCCTAGCCTCATTTCCTGCAAATTTTGGTCTATTTAACCTTATTTAACACCCAGAATTAGTAAAATACTTGTTTTTTATGAGTTTGTCATGCAGCAAAGCTCCAACTCCAGTACCAAGTCATTTTCAACCCCCGCGTTGCTTTCCCCCTCGGGATTTCTCACTCTTCGTAGGTATTTAGTCATCCCTCTGCCTCACCATTTTCCTTCTTTTTTACTTTTCAAAATGGTCATAGAGAAAGTAAAGTCAAGAAAGTCAGAACCTGAAACCCGTCAAGCCCGCGAGGTCAGGGCTGCCCCTGGACTTGAACCCCTCATTGACTCTCACGCGCAGATTCATGACCCGTGATACCCTTTCAGTGTAGCCCATGCTAAACCCGAGTTATTTGAACACCATTTGAAGGGCCAAGATAGGTTCAGAGTTGTCAAGTCAGGTCTATACTACCAAATTTCCCCGACCACATTCCCAGTTCCTGAGTTTATTAGTTGGCTTAGTGAAGCTTATTATGAGCATAGGGAGTTATTCCCATCTACTCATGGCAATCAGATTTTCCGCATATCCCCCGAGCTCATAAATAATTCCCTCCATTTCCCTCATAGTCAAATTTATGTCGAGTTCACTGAGCTATCCCTCTCCTATCAGTTCTCAAAGTTACCCTGGAAGCAACAAAGCAAATTCCTTAGTTTTATTTCAGACTCTCGTCTCATGGCTATCCCACCCTCAGATGTCGTTCCCCTGTCCACTTTCAGAGATTATGTTCAGCCGATCCTTGCTTTCATTTTAAGTCTATTAGGTCATAAGGAGGTCAAGCGAGTGTCAAAATAATGTATAGCTATTTGTTGGGTCATGTCTAAAAAGGGAATTCTTTTTGATATCCCTACCTTCCTGGCCTCAGCTATCCAAACTCAGTTCCAAGAGCTTCCCTCCTCTAGGTCTTTCCAGTTTTGTTCACTAGTATTTTATCTTTTCTTGTTCGAGCATGTAGACATGTTTGAGAGTTTGGGCCTCGAGAATATTTTGAGAATGAACACCCAGCTAAGAACTTTATTTGAGTGGAACATATTTTTTAGTCAACAACTTAATGGGAGGGGGTATACAAATTTTTTAAATGAATTCATGTCCATAGCCTATACCATAATACATGATAACCCTCCGCCCAAAATTTTTCCTGAGTAGAAGGACTGGCTGTAGTTCGATGAGGAAGATAGCACAGGGGACTAGTACTTGTATGATGATTACACCGAAATCAGGGTCTATGTAGCAGAAGTACCCCCTTATTTCTTGTAGGTGTTTCCATCTATGTGAATCTTTGCCCTTGAGTTCATATGTCAGACCCTGAAGGCTGACCAGATCCACTTCGTGCCTATGAGGAAAGGATATATTCTCAAGCTCCCCACCTATGTTGGCCCCTTCACCATTAATTCGATACACGCACTCTCCACAGTGGAAACACTGCTTCAAGGGATGGACTTGATACAAGGAAAAGATTGGCTTTATGACCCGAAAGGGATCCTTTCCAATAGGAAGAGGAAAATAAATTCGACTGCTTATTTACATAAGACTAGGCCCTTCATTGAGTGGAGATCTAACCTTGATATATGGCCTTTGGATTCATATATGGATGCCGAGTCTTCAGTTGTAGAATGAAGTGGCAACACTGCCTCCGCAGAAACATAAAATAAAAGACAGGCATATGAGGCCAGTGTTTCAAGAGGTCAAGTTGGCATGGAAATGGGCGAGGGATCCCATCCTTCTAAGAAACATAGGACTGAAGAACTAGAGGTTGTGTGGGAAGAGCCACCACTGGAATATTTTTCCCGATATGGACTGTCTAACAGAAACAAGGCTGGTTTCACGATTAATTTCGACGGTGCCTCTTCGTCTGAACCTTTTGGGCTGTCATAGGCCATTTCAGTTAACATAGCAGAGGCAAGGGAAGAAATAAGCAGCAGAAACAAGACTACATGAGATAGGTTGAGAGCTGAATTGGCCGAATTCATGGACAAGTACCACACCCAACTTACCACTGAGTTAGATATGGACAAATATCTGCTCATAATTGTTATTAAGAGGCAGTGTTGTGGCCTACAGCTAAGGGGATTAGTTACTGAGCCCTGGAGCTTTCTTTGAATGTGGCCAACGTCCCTATAATGGATAAGCTTGGTTTGCATCAGTGTGCCAAAGATATATTGAGAGATGAGGTGGTGAAGCTTGCACTCTCTCTGAGGAAACTTTAAGATAGGTACAGATCAGTGTTGGAAAATCAGAAGAGAGAGAGAGAGCTAACGCTAGGGCGATAAACCACAGCCTGGAAACTCTCAAGAAAGAAATTAAGGACAAATGGGGTAACAAAGATGTATTTCAGATGAATTTCATCCACGATCTTGAGGCTAAGAATTCTGAGTTGAATAAAAGGCTAAATATCCCTCGCAGAGAGTATGTTCAAATGGATGAGTTTGTCCACATGGAGAGGGAGAAATCATCTCTCGCCGACTCACTGGTCAAGGAACAAGAAGGGAACACCAAAATGACTGCGGAGATGGCTGGCTTAAGGCAAATAATGTCTTATTTATAGGGAAATTGGGACAAGAATGTATGTGTGGCTTCAACTTCTGACGAGCCTAGCACTACCCCAGAGCATCTAACTAAAGCCTTGTCGGATTCAAAGGTTTCAGAGAACGAAGCTCGAACAGCTCGCCATAGAATACAGGTGTTGGAAGCTGCATTGGTGACAAATGATAAAGTGGTAGAGGCCTTACAGGCTAAAGTTGACAAATTAAAAAGAGAGAAATAGATACAGGATAAAACCATCAAAGATTTTACTATGCGGATGAAGGGAAATGTAATGCTCCTGGAAGCCAGGCGCCTAATCTTGACAGATATAATATTTTTTGGAAATACTGAGAGGGGGGGTGAATTAGTATTCATTTCAATTATAGCATTAGTTAATATTCAATTATTATTAGTTTTTGTACAATGATAGTAGCAAACAAGAGGAACACAAATGCACACATTTTTTAAGGTGGAAACCCACTCCGGGACAAAACCACCTAATCCTTTTCTAATAATTATTTAATATTCAACTCCAATTGAAAATAAAGCTCCAACTTCCTAGAATCTAGAAAATCATTCTTCTCCAGCTCCCACTGGATGGACGCTCCAACACCCAAGATTCTTTAGTAGTCAACTGAACGAATGCCCCAACACCCAATGAGCTACAAAACACCCTACCACCACCCTACCACCCTATAGAAGAATAAAATAATAATGGACTCCCATACCAGGGAAAATGGTCCACTTTACAATGATATAGAATGATGTAGAAGAATAAAACATACTAGAGCATAACCCCAAATATGACACAACCACCTAATGAGGATCCTAGACCACCCGACACTGCCTCTTCAACTCTTGGCAGATAGACACTAGTACAATTTGTACAATAATGTATTTACAATGACTTAGTACAATGATTGTATGCAGTGCTACCCACTTGAAGACTTCATGTGATGAACTTCTTACTATCCTTGGTTGCTACTCTTGTCATGCTACCCTCTGCTGCACCTTGCTTTGATTTTCTTCCTTCTGAAAGTCTGGTCCTTTGCAGCCCTTGACAACACATGATCTAGATTTTTCTTTGCCTTCTAGGAGCTTGATATTGAATCTGGTGTATATATATTATTTCATATCTCCAATATCTGATTTTTGGTATTGTAGTAGTCCTCTGAGTCGTCTTTCGAATGCCACAGGTCTGAACCAATTTGGATTCTTCAAGAGAGATTTATACCCAATCTCTCACAATGCCCTAATTATGGACTGTTTGAGAAGAGAAAACTTGTACGACATACCACGTGTAACTGTTTCTTCATTTGGCTCTAAAATTGATAGACTGAAAACTACAGACTATGCAATATTTTCCACTTTTTACAAAATTCCAATCCGATACTGAGAGAGAGAGTTATGATGATTTTCCCAAGGTCACTTCTTTGAGATGAATTTTAGGAGCCTGCAAAAACACTAACTTCCATAGGTCATATCTATGAAAATGTTGTGAACCTTGATTTGAAATTTTCACAGCAGATTCCTTAGGATTTCAGATTCTCCTAATAAAAATTTCAGCTTTTGAACCTTCGTAGAAAAAAATTTAGAGTGAAAATTCCACGATGACCTGTTTCAGATAATGAAATCCCTTGCATGAGGAGGATATGAGGATCACAATTTATATATATGCTTAGGTTGACAGGGGCTTCAACAAGTGAACGTGGGAGGGATTTTAGGAGCTTAAAAAATATTAATTATTACTTGTCAATGACCCATGCCACAACCCCATGGAGTTTTAGCCCACTAACTGGGGGTACAAACTTCAAACATGAATATCTCTCAAACCGTAAAGAATTACATGGCGTGCCATAAATCAACAGAAATATCTCGATAAGTACAAACCATAAAAAGCCTTATTGACCTAGAATATATTAATTTGGTAGGTAAAAATACCCATGAAATATTGGTTTAGCCCCTGGTGCTTCTTGGGTTGACATCAATGAAAACCGTTGATCAACAATATCCCCCTTTGGCATTGATGGCAACACAGGTACTCCCCCTGCGATCAGGATACCTCTTCCTACAACATTATATCCCCCTTTGACATCAATGGAAAAGGGTAACTCCCCCTGAAACACAACCATCCTATGGACCTGTACACACTTCCACTCCCCCTGACACACAACCATCATGTGGACATGTGCACACTTCCACTCCCCCTTTATATTCTGAATAAGGAAAATATAATGAGAACTTGGGAGAATCCCAAGCTTCTGGCGAAGATATTCCAATGATTCACGAGTACTCTCACGATCATCAACGCTTCCTGCCCAATTTTCATCTGTAAAGGAATGAATAATGATATTTTTACCCTTGGGATACCACAAGACATATTTTGTTGTTCCCTTTAGATATCGAAGAATTATTTTGATGGCAATAATATGTGATTCTTTTGGTGCTGCTTGGAATATTTCGACTTGTCCAACTGCTTGCATAACATCTGGCCAGGAGGTTGTTACATATAGAAAACTACCAATCATAGATTTGTACAACCTTTGATCCACATCCTTAGATGAGCCGTCTATGCTCAATTTGCAACCTGCTACCATTGGAGTAAGGATGGGTTTGCAATCTTCCATTTTAAATTACTTGAGCATTACCTTGTTGTACTTGGATTGACATATAAATATTCTTTTCTCTTACTGAGATATTTGAAGCCCTAAGAAGTATGTGAGCTCACTAAGTAACGACATCTCAAAATCACTTTGCACCTTTGTAGAAAACTTATTACTTAGTCAATCATCATTGCTACCAAATATTATATCTTCCTCTTTATATATTATACATGCTTTAGTTTCTTCATCCAGAACATATATGTCGTTTCGAGCTCGACTTGCTCTAGCCACAATTTCACCATACATGCCTTTCCTGATTTCACATTTTGTGGAGTTGAATAGTATTGTTTGTCCTTGATCACACATTTGTCCAACACTGAGTAGATTGTGATTCATGTTTTCAACCAATAGAACATTCTTGGCTAGAGCATATTTTCTTCCGAGAGTGACAGTACATTATCCTATAACATTTGAAGATCCATCATTTCCAAAGGACACAGTTCCATCTTTCTTCTCTTTCAGAGATATAAATTTATTTCTATCTCCAGTCATATCCGTTGAGGCAACTGCTATCAACATACCACACATCTTTGCTTTTTTGAGCCTTGAAAGCGAGAGCACAATTAACAATATTCTTCTTCTTCCATGTTCTTTTGTTCTATGGCTTCGAAGATTCTTCTGGAGGATTTTCAAGTCTGCAGTCTTTGGCTATGTGTCCAAAGTTTCGACATTTGTAACATTCAATATTATTTCTTAAATGTTCAAATCTATTGATGTTTCGCTAAGCCTTGGGAGGTTCATATTTGATAGATCTCCTAGAATTGTATTCATTTGTAGGGTACATGCAACATTCTACATCTTTACGACCAAATTTCCCACATGAATAACAGTAGCCATAAAAAATATGTTGGTACCTGGATGGAAAGTTTCGTCGAGGAATTTTCTTCCAAGGTTGTTCTTGTGAATCTTGTCCAATGAAGTCTACATGCATTTCAAATCTCATAGGTTCATTGTATTTTGTTGTAGAAGGTCCCGCTTCTTCTTCTTTGTCACCGATGTCAATTCTGTCATTGTAAGATCATTGATCGTTGATGAGTACTTCCAATGCCCTTGAGTTTTTGGCATAGTTTTGGATAGTTTTTCCTTTCTTCACTTCCTCATGCAGTGAGACTACTTTGGCTTCTAATTCTTCCATTTCTTGGTTTCTTTCTTCCAACTTCTTTTGAAGTGACTCTTCAATGCATTTGTGTTCTTCAAATTCAATTTTGAGACCTTGAACTTGTTCTTCAAGAGTATTGTAACAGATCTTCTCTGCCTTGAGATCTTTTATAAGCTTGATTTATTCCTTATAAAATTCTTCTATGGTCAATCCTTCTTCTTCGCTGTTTGATACCTCTTGTTTATTGTTCTTGGGTTTATTGTGCTTCCATAAACAATACTCTCTCATTGGCTTCTTCTTCGCTATCATTGTCTTCATTGGATGATGAGCTATCTTCTTTAGAGAGAAAGTTCCTTTTGAATCCTTTCTTGTTGAACTTCTTAAAGCCTTTCTTTCATTTTGAGTTGCCATCACTTCTGTTTGGACATTTTGCTGCGAAATGCCCAACCTCATCACAGCCGAAACATATCAATGGAAGTTTACCTTTGAATTTTCCTTTACCAATTTTTAGTTTTCTCGTGAAGTAAGCATATTCTTTATCTAAAAGACCTTCTTCGGCATCTCCCTTTTCTTCACACTTGCAGGTGCATGTCTTTTCAATTGAAGGTTGTTTATCCTTATTGGTTTTCTTAGATGCAACGAACGCAATTTCTAGATGTGAAGTACCCTCTTCTTCATCAAGTCTCATTTCATATGCTATGAGAACTCCATGTAATTCATCCTTGCTGAGTTTATCCATATTTTCACTGTATTCTAAGACCGATACCTTTGGGTTGAATCTTCCTAGTAACATTCTATGAATCTTTCGTATAATAGTATTCTCATCGATTGGCTCTCCCAATCCTTCCAGAGTATTGGTTATGTTATCCCCCTTTAATTTCCTTGACAAGAAAGCAGGGGGCTAATTAGTTTTATGAGCCTTCAAGGAATGCATCTCCCTTGAAAATGCATCATCCTTGAAGCCTTTCCATGTTCCCTTCTCTTTAATCGTTTCCCTCTGTTGTTATTAAGTCAATAAGCCTCACCGATTGCAGAATATTGTGCTCCAAAAGGCCTTTATTTGCCCCTTGTATCCCTGCAGAAGGTCCCATTTTACCACTTTTTCCTCTTTCCAAAGTCTCGTTTCCATCCCAAAATTTCTCCCTTAGTCCTCCTAAATCTCCCCAAAATCCCCTTTAAATTCTACCCTTACCCTTTGTTTGACCAAATTCCCCTTTTTGTCCCTTACCATTACCCTTTCCCAATCTTAAAATTCATTAAGAAGGGCCCGAAAACCCACTTTCCAACTTATAACAGGGCCTAGCCCCTTTTCCGCCAGCCCTTAACCACTTCCCCACGTGACCCGCACCCAGGACCAAGCGTTTAAGCCCCGGGCGCTTATCGAAATCGGAGCTTTCGGGCAAGCATTTCCCTTTGTAACATTAAAAAACTCTGATGCGATTGGTTTTGGTCTATAAGACCTCCGACGCAATCTCCATCTTTGATCTATTATTTTGATCAGATGGCCCTGCGCCAATCGCACCTCCCTCCCCGATCGCAATCGCAACATTCACCGTGTCACCTTTTGTTCCACTCCAATTTCGATTCGCGGATCCAATCTCATCCATCCATTTAACCCAGGATCTGACGACCATCGCATCATTGCTCCAATCGCAATCACAATTTTCAATCACTACCACTCTTCACCCTTTGCGATTGTGATCCACCGATTTGATCCTGGCCATCCATTTCTTCGGATTGGATGGATATGATCTAATCGCACCCCCCATCAGTTTCTCTGTCGGATGCCATTATTAAATGCAACTTTCAATCTTCGTCGTCGATCTCCTCCTGAGATCCGATGGTCCAAAACTAATCTCCCTCCGCCATGGTTGGGTCCCGCTGCATACGATCATTTTTGTTACATTTTCATTCATTTCAATGCATTCCGCCTATTTTCATAAACCATTCCAAGGATTAATCTACGCCGTCAATCTTTGTCACCATACTATGATCTGACGGTCCACGCTCATTTCTCCACCAAAACCCTATTTTTCGTTGTTTACGCCATATTATTGCATTAACCACCATTGTTTCATCTAAACCACCAATGTCGCGCTATCACTCGACCCGCCCTCCATAGCCACCTCCCTATGCATGGATGTCATAACTGAGTTTCGTGTTCTGCAGGGTTATCAGGTGGTGAAAGCTGCCATGATTCAAAATCTCTGTATAGTCATAGAGAAACAAGAAAGTACCATTTCAAAGAGCAGAACTCATGAAGAAAGGTCTAAGAAGACGTATGACAAGGCTCACATTAAAGAGACAAAGTTTAAACTCTGTGAAGTCTTCCCCAGATTCATTAAAGCATTGATTTCACAGTCAAAGACAAGCGTGGAAGCGGCAAAGAGTATCAGTAGGAAAATAGAGTGTTTAAGGCCTGTTATTGAAGATTTTGAGCCTTAACCCAATGATTTGAAGGCAGGAAATAGATCAAAGACTTCATGGATCTCTTAGAAGATCCAGCACACAGAAAACAATGCTATCGGGTTTTCACATCAGCATATTGTTCTAAAGGACCAAGCGCCCATATTGTTTCCTCTATTTACCATGTTCCAGAAGAACATTCAGCCTTGACCACAGTACTACGCTATCAGAGCATTTGTTATGCAGCATGGCACACTTCACTGTCATTCATTTTCCTTTTTTTTTATTCACCAAAAGTACCATAGAGTACTACATCCAGAGTGCATCAGAGCCATACTGGAGTAAATGGAAGTCTGAAGAAGATCATTCATTCGCCCAAAGAATTCCAGAGATAAATGCACAGGAGTTAAAATAAAATGGGCTTCGGCCCTCTTTCTTTTCTGAGATTAATGCTTCATTTAGTGTTTCACCTACCTCCTCTACTCTCTTCAGCTATAAAATGAAAGAGGAAACTTATTGTAAAGGCTTTTGATCAGTTATCAAAGAATTGCAAGTGGTTTCTTTTGAGACACAGTCTCTGTGTAAAGTTGTAATATAGGCGGAGGAATATGATTTCAGATTGAGTATCCAACTATTGGCAATGTTGTACTTGACTGGTATTGCTTTTTAATATGAAAAGCACATTTCTTTGGATCCTGATCTAAAGCAATGGTGATGTTTTCCTATCTCTGTGTTTTAATTCATTTCATTTCGTTTCTACTGGCTTGCATCAAAATATTGGCATAGGATTTACCCTTTTTAGGTACCCTATGTTTCTGCTCTCCTTGCCTTCGATGTTTTCTACTAAATGTGTTATCTAAGAATTGATTTCAGTTAATTTAAATAGTGTAGTGGATGTTATTGCTTGCTCTCTGATGCATGAATTAAATGGATCTATTCTTAGATGTTCTTATTAAGACTTAGCTGGAATATTTGGGAACACTGGGGATTAGAGTTAGCCCTGTCCACTAGGATCCTTGTACAACCAGCTGACCTTTCTAAGATCCCTCAAGCTGGAGGCTGAAGCATTGAGATTTCAAAGTCTCTCTCTGATCTCAGGTCTTTAACTTTTTATTCTAAACCTTGACTGTTCCTCCTCTCTTACCATTCCATACCACACTATCATCTTTAAGATCCAATTTTTTAGATGACTAGCTCAATTGAAATCTTGCCTATTGATTAGCAACAAATCCTTTCGTGAATCCATTTCCCAATGGTTTTGAATGCTCCCTGGAATACTTCACCTCTGCCTAAATTTTCTTTTCTCATCCTTGTCTTACATAGAACTCTTATTTCCTTATAACCAGCAACCAACCAAACAAACAAACGAACAAACCCTGTGCTTCATACCTAGCCTAATATCTTAACCTTTTACCTTCAAAGACATTACCTTCAACAATCATAGAGAGATCCCTCTCTGGACCCAGGAGGGCTAGATCCTGAGTTCCGAACGTGGTTTGATGTTGTCTCATATTTTGGTATTACCAACCTTGCCAAAACATGGGAACCCCAACATAATGGCGACTCCACTGGGGAAAAAATATGAGAGGCTATAATTGATAACAGTTTTCTATCTCCCATCATTGTCACCAACATAATGGCGACTCCGCTGGGGAAATTATGAGTATTTCTCACCTTCTACATCATAAGAGAATCAGAAGCCTACTATCTCTGGTTAGGTTGGTAGTTAAACACTCCTATTCACAGATCAACCTCTATACCATTTGTTATGTTCCTCCTACACTCTTAGATAGATTCTAGAAAGGGCCAGGTAGCCTCCAGATCTCACACTCTTTCAGAGGTGACATATCTGGTAAATTCCCTCCCAGTCAATCTCTGGTTAGAGTTTGCTGTGTTTGGAAGATATCCTTGAAAGGGGACATCTCATAAGCACTGTGGTGGACAATGTACCCTCCAAAAACATCCTAAAACTTCCACCTGGCGACTCCATAATTCCTAAATGATTTAAAGACTCCACTGGTGATTAGTAGGCCTGCCGATTATCTTGGTTCACATTAGACTCCACTGGGTGACCAAATCCATTACAACATCAGCCACAATAGAAGTAACAAGTAGGGTTAAGCTGCTTGGTTGGAAAACAACATTCTGGATTTTAGAACCATTCACACAAGAGCTTAACCTAATCCAAAACCCCCTGAAATAGTTGATAGCCTTGATAGAATCTTCAAGAGGTCCCCTGCACCTAAAAAACCAACTATTTCCAGTCACATCCATAGAGCTAAATCTACACCATAAGACTTTACAGCTCTATCAGACCCATTTTTTGACCTAGGCACTCAAAACAATTTACCAAGAACTAGGTCATTTAGTGTCCTAGACCAGCCAGATCTTGAGTTCCCTAGTTCACCACCCCAAAGTGGTAAACACCCTGGGGATATACAAGCCCTTCCATCTACACCTCCTGATATTCACTTCATTCAAAACTTGGGGCTCAGTCATCCTAGATCTGCTCATCAGTCTTCTGCTAGTCATAATATCCTTGTTATACATATACCAGCTTCTCAAGCTAACCCTTTGCCTCATCAGAACATCATCATGGAAGCCTGGTATGCACCTCTAGTTTTACCTCAGCCTCTAGTACCCTTACCCAATGATTATCAATCAAACATACCACACTTCACTGCAAAAGAATCCACCACAACTCAACACCATGTAGATAGGATGGAAGATTTTTTTGACTCTATGGAGATAGATTATGATACAGTCAAAATGAGAATGTTTGCCCAGAGCTTAGGAGGTGATGTGAAGAAATGGTTCAAAGGCATACCTCCTAATAGTATCCAAGACCTCTCGACCTTATATCAGACCTTCATAAACAAATGGGTAGTTAAGGAAAATCCTCTCCAAGTCCTAGCAGAATACAAGAACCTGAAAAGAAATGTAGGAGAGAGTCTCCATGACTACTCTACAAGGTTTAACAGTGTTTATAATGCTCTACCACCACAGATGAAACCTCCCCTAGGTATGGTCCTAGTGAAATATCTTGAAGGCCTGGATGCTGACATGGCCTACCAGCTTAGGGAGAGGGATTACAACACATTGGAGGACATGCAAAAGGGAGCAGTGAGTGTAGAGGAAAATCTAATTGAGAAAAGGGCAAGATTGAGAGCTAAAAAAGGGGTAACATATAGAGATGACAATGTAGCTTCCACATCTGATCCAAATTATGACCGTTTATCTAAAAATGTGGAAACGTTACAACAAATTATGGAAAAAATGGTTTTCACAGTTAGTAACCAAAAAAAAAATCAAAATCAGAACCAGAACTTTAGAAGAAATAACACCACTCCCAACATACAAAGAGAATCAGATCAGCAAGTTATTCCCCCATTCCAAGAGAAATTTTTAGATGAAGATGAGGGAATCGTAGAAGAGTCTGAAGGGAACACAATAAACATGTTTGAAAAAGAAAATTCCATCCAAAACTGTTACACGGAAGAAGATCAACCCTCACCCTCATATTGGGATGAGGAATGGTTAGAATCTGAGGATTACAGGTTAGGATTTGAAAATTCCATGATGCAGGTTAGAGAAAAATATGAACTTAGAAGCAAAAAGAGCCTAGACACTGCCAAACCAAAAGCTTCTGAGGTTACCATCAAGAAGAGGCCTGAGAAAACTTATAAAGTGACTACTGAAAGTAACAAATCAGCAGCTGAGATTTCTAGAAAGAACAAAGAAAAGGGAAACCAAAACACTGATAAACAAGATAAACCAAAAAGTAGTACTAACACTGTAGTTAGTACGCCTGATAAAACGGTTTCTAACATTGTACATAGTGAGAATCAGCACACTGATTCAGCCACCAAGGTGGTGACTAACAAAACAGAGTTGAAAATTCCAAAGAGTCAGTCCACTTTCAAGTTGGAGAGTGAGATTGAAAAAATTAAAATCTCTGTCCCACTCTCTAAGATGGCCACTCAGGATGTATATAAAGGCCAAATTTTGAAAGCATTAAATTTAGGTGATAATAGTGACACTGTAAATCTAAGTGATGATCAACCTGCCCTTCTGTTTGGTCCAAAGATAGAAGGAAAGTTTCAGGAAGGGGTAGTGCCACCTTTCTATATCAATCTTAATATCCATGATAAGATTCTCCACAATGCAATGCATTATTCTGGGGCATCACACAACCTGATGCCTATAGTAGTGATGGAAATACTAGGCCTAGAGATAACCCGTCCCTATAAAGACTTATATTCATTTGATTCTAGTAGGGTAAAGCGTCTTGGCCTAATCAAATATTTATGTGTGAGCCTTACCCAGATTCCAGTGAAGTGTATGGTCATGGATGTTGTTGTGGTAGATGTGCCACCCAAGTATGGCATGTTATTATCAAGATCATGGGGAGCCAAGCTGCAAGGAACAATGAAGATGGATGGGGCTTACGCTACAATCCCAATCTTTGGCTAACTCAGAAGACTGTACAGAGAGGCACAAATGAAATTCCTGGTTAGTAGCCCTGAAAAGCCTGAAAATTCACCTTTATACTCTGTACATACAGACCTTGATTCCTTCATCCTCTGTAGTGACAAATCCTCAGAAGGGTCAGAGCCCAACAAGAAAGATACAAACAAGGAAACAGAGCCCATGGACTTCAACATAATGGCTACTCTAGACTCAGAGGAGAATGATGTAGAAAAATCAGAATAGTGCGCTGAAATAAAAACTCAAAGTGAACCAGAAACAAAACCCAATCAGCGAACTAGTCACCTATCTGATTTCCACACCCATGACGAAAAACAAAACAATCCACAGCCTAGTGTAGCTCCTATAATGCAACATAATGGAGAACCCAGCTGTAGGGAAGGAAGCAATGATAAAACGAAAAATGAACCCTTGTGGGAGATGAATTTCGATGGGTCATGCACCAAGAGAACTGCTAGAGTAGGAGTGTGGATAAATAACACAGAGAGTGATTATGCAGAGAGCCATGCCTGCAACCTGCACTTCAAATGTACAAACAATATTGCAGAATATGAGGCTCTAATCCTGAGCTTAACTCTATTGAAAAAATAAGGAACCCATAGGATAACTGTGCATGGAGACACTGAGCTGATTATCAAACAGGTGAATGGTGAATACACAGCGAAACATCCTAGATTGAGAGCTTACAGGAATGACACTATCAATTTATTGAAAAAATTTGTTGAATACGAATTAGTGTTTGTTCCTAGGAGTCAACATGTCATTGCAAACGGATTATATTTCCTAGCTAGTTCATACCCTAAGACTCCAAGTGACCAACAAATCATCTTTCAGACCAAATTCAGACCTGCAGTGCCAGATAATGAAAAATATTGGCAGTTTTTTCAAGGAGATAAACAGATTGAGGATTTCCTAGTAGGAAGGAATGAGTTTGAATTTTCTGTTTCAGACCCCAAATCTGACAGTAGCTACCTAAGTGAAGAGTCCTCAGATGAGGAAGAATCTCCCTGTAACATAGAAATAAACACTTTAAATGAACAGACTGGAAATCCAAACGAAAAATGTGAAAACGCAGATAGTGAAGAGGTAGAGGTGCTACAGACCAAAGATAAGAACATACCCCAAGGTCTGGCCCCTTTAGAAGACCTTTTTGACTTTGATGATGTAGCAAAAAATCCCACTATAGAACATGCAGACTTTGATGTCCAGGAATGCAACATAGGCACTGAAGATAAACCCAAGATGATCAAATTGGATAAGTCCCTGCCTGCAAACATGAAAAAGAAATACATTGACATATTCAAGGAATTCATTGATGTGTTTGCTTGGAGTTACGAGGACTTAAGGGCCTATGACACAAATATTATACAACATAAAATACCCTTGAAAGAAAATCAGAAGCCCTTCAGACAAAAACTTCGCAGAATAAACCCAAAACAATTACCTGTAGTGGAAAATGAGATTAAGAAAATGTATGAAGCGGGTATAATTATTCCTATGAGGTTCTCTGACTGGGTATCAAACCTAGTGGCTATGAGAAAGAAAACAGGGGAGATCTGATTGTGCATTGATTTCAGGAATCTTAATAGAGCCTCACTCAAAGATAATTACACTTTGCCAAAAATGGAACATATTCTTCAGAGGGTAGTAGGTTCTAAAAGGATCTCCCTGCTAGATGGTTTTTCAGGTTACAACCAAGTCCTAGTAATCCTAGAAGACCAACTCAAAACAACCTTTACCACCCCATGGGGCACTTTTATGTATGTAAATATGCCTTTTGGGATGATGAACGCTGGTGCAACCTTCAAAAGAGAAATGGACATAGATTTTTCAGAAGAAATAGGACACTTCATTGTCATCTACCTGGATGACATAACAATCTACTCCAAGACTGAGGAAGAACAGCTAGAGCATCTGAGAAGAGTGTTTGAAAAATGCAAAAGGTTTGGTCTGTCACTGAATCCTAAAAAGACTGTATTTGGGCTGCAAGAAGGAAAACTTCTTGGCCATATCATATCTGAGAAAGGGATTAGGATAGATCCACACAGAGTTGAGGGAATACTACAAATCACACACCCGAGAAACATCAAGGAGTTACAGTCATTTATTGGGAAAATCAACTTCCTCAGGAGGTTCATTCCCAACTTAGCTGAACACCTTAGAAATATGACTAACATGTTGAGGAAAGGTGTAGGATTTAAGTGGACTGTTGAAGCTAAGAAGTCTTTTGAATCAGTTAAACTTGCACTGACACAGGCTCCTGTCCTAATCAGCCCAGATCTCTCAAAAGATTTCCTGATTTTTTCATTTTCCTCCAAGCATACAATAGCTACAGTTCTACTACAGAAAAATCCAAAGGGAATGGAATAACCCATTTATTTCTTCAACAAAGCGCTCAGGGATGCACCCTTGAAATACAACATAATGGAAAAATAGGCCTATGCTCTGATTAAGGCCTTGAAAGACTTTAGGGTGTACATATTGCATTCCCACACCATAGCCTATGTGCCAAATATAATGGTTAAGGACATATTGTCCCAAGACCCAGATGGGAAAAGGGGCAAATGGATTGTTTTGATTTTAGAGTACGACCTTGAGATAAAACCCACCAAACTGATCAAAGGTCAGGGCTTAGCTCAACTAATGGCTGAATCAAATATACAAGCCCTAGACATTAACATGGTAGATGCCTTGGAGGAGCAGCAGGGATTTCCTGATCCCACTGTTGAGGAAAATTTTCAGAGCTCTCCTTGGTATTCTGACATTTTGTATGTGCTTACACACCTCAATGCCCCTCCTAAACTATCAAATACCAAGGCCAGATTCTTAAAGCTAAAAGCCAGGAGATATTGTGTAATGAATGAAGGTTTATACTGGAAAAATCCAAATGGCCTATTGCTTAAATGTTTTCCTGAGTCTGAAGCAGAAAGGATTAAACAAGAATTCCATGCAGGAGAGTGTGGAGGACACCTGAACTAGAAAGCCACTACAAACAAAATACTCAGAGCTAGCTACTATTGGCCTACACTCTTGAATGATATCGATAAGATGATAATTTCCTGCCACAAATGCCAGATTTTTGAAGGCAAAAGAAAACTCCTCCCCTTACCTCTGCAACCCATCACTATTGAAGGTCGCTTTATGCAATGGGGCCTAGATTTCATAGGAGAAATTAACCATGCTTATTCTGCACAACACAAATGGATCTTAACAGCCACAGACTACTTCACCAAGTGGATAGAGGCCATACCTACTAGAAATTCCACATATTAAGTCATCATTAGGTTCCTAGAAGGTCATATCCTCTCTCGGTTTGGCTGCCCAAGGAAAATAATCACTGATAATGCTATTGCTTTCGTATCCAAGAAAATGGTTGATTTTTGTCACAGGTATCAAATAGCACTCGGTCATTCAACTTCCTATTACGCTCAAGGTAATGGATTAGCTGAATCATCAAAAAAGAGCCTAGTTACCATCATCAAAAAGCTGGTAGAAGAGAAAAAAAATTCATGGCATAACAAGTTAGTGCATGCTTTGTGGGCTGATAGGCTTACAACAAATAAATCCATTGGCATGTCACCATATCAGCTTGTCTATGGAACAGAAGCAGTGTTTCCTACCAACCTTGCAATACTAGTGATTAAACTTGTTCAAGAGATACAAACAGAAGAAGACAACATGGTGAGGAGAATAAACCAGAAAATTCATCTCCAAAAAACAAGGGAGGAGGTCTATAACAGAGCTATCAAGGTTCAAGAAAATATAAAGAAGTATTTTGACAAAAGAACTAAGGCCTCTGGTTTCAAAATTGGAGATAAATTTCTGAAGTGGGACTCAAGGAGAGAGGACAAAGGAAAGCACGACAAGTTTGACAGTTTGTGGCAAGGTCCCTACATCATCCAAGCCACTGTGGGTCCAAATGCCTTCTTTCTACAAGAGTTAGATGGTACAGAGCTGTTTGGGGGTCCTGTCAATGGAAAAATGCTCAAACAATGCTTCTGCTGATTTCCAATTTCCAGTTTCCATTTCCACTATACATACCATTGCAGTGTTTTTATTCAAGAAAAAGATAAAATGTTCAAAAAAGAAGAAGGAGAAGAACAAAGAAAGGGAGAGGTTCAGACATGCTCAAAACATGAACCTCTGAAGTGTAAATATTGGCTCTAATATGATCAAAACCTGAGCCAAATAAAGTGAAGATAGTTGGTTCAAACATGCCCAAAACCTGGACCAGCAAAGAATAAAAGAGTCAGCTCTAACAAGCCCAAAACCGGAGCTGAAAAAAAAGAAAAGAAAGGAAAGTGACTCTAACAAGCCCAAAACTTGAGTCACGAAAGAAGAAGGATACTTCAAAAATTCATATTTCAAGCCTTCAAAAGTTTTTTTTTTCAGCTTTCTACAAGTTTCTGTCCATGTGTAACTGTATTTATGCCCTGGATCCACAGCAAACTAGACTGTCTAATCCTAGTTTGACTGTTTTTAAATTTTTTTTCTAGAATGTAGAGAAGAAATCTGTTGGACAAATTAATCCCAGTAGATGTTAGATTAGGTAGAGAGACATATGAGACCAACAGTCTAATCTGGTCTCATGGATTAATAAGGGTAGATTTAAAATAGGTTTATTTTTCTGTTTGTAAAATAAATGATGTAAAGGATCTGCTAGTCCAAATGCACCCTAGAAGAAGAAAAAATGCTAGGATTGTGGATGGGTAGGTAGATTGTTTGAGGATGCTTCTGATAATTGATGTCTTCACAATTGTGGCAGCTGAAAATCAAAGACGAAAGGTGGCTCAAGCAGCAGGCATCTAGCCTACACCAAAGATCCATCTTCTAAATTCTTGACTCCTTCAAGAAGAAGCCATCCCCATGTGAAGCCACTATTAGCCCCCTTTGATTTCCTTGACAAGCAAGAAGGGGGCTAATTAGTTTTATGAGCCTTCAAGGAATGCATATTCCTTGAAAACACATCATCCGTGCAGCCTTTCCATGTTCCCTACTCTTTAATCCTTTCCCTCTGCTGTTCTTGAGTCAATAAGCCTCACCGATTGCAAAAAATTGTGCTCCAAAGGGCCTTTATTTGCCCCTTGTATCCCTGCAGAAGGTCCCATTTTACCCCTTTTTCCTCTTTCCAAAGTCCCCTTTCCATCCCAAAATTTCTCCCTTAGTCCTCCTAAATCTCCCCAAAATCCCCTTTAAATTCTACCCTTACCCTTTGTTTGGCCAAATTCCCCTTTTTTTCCCTTACCGTTACCCTTTCTGAATCTTAAAATTCATTAAGAAGGGCCCGAAAACCCACTTTCCAACTTATAACAGGGCCTAGCCCCTTTTCCGCCAACCCCTAACCACTTCCCCACGTGACCCGCACCCAGGACCAAGCGTTTAAGCCCCAGGCACTTATCAAAATCGGAGCTGTCAGGCGGGCATTTCCCTTTGTAACATTGAAAAACTCTGATGCGATTGGTTTTGGTCTATAAGACCGCCGACGAAATCTCCACCGTTGATCTATTGTTTTAATCAGACGGCCCTGCGCCGATTGCACCTCCCACCCCAATCGCAATCCCAACATTCACCGTGTCACCCTTTCTTCCACTCCGATTGTGATTCGCCGATCTGATCTCAGCCGTCTGTTTAACTCATGATCCGACGGCCATCGCCTCGTTGCTCCAATCACAATCGCGATTTTCAATCACTACGACTCTTCGCCCTTTGCGATTGTGATCCGTCGATTTGATTCTAGCCGTCCATTTCTTCATATCGGATAGCTATGATCTAATCGTGCCCCCCATCAGTTTCTCCATCAGATGCCCTTATTAAATGCAACTTTCAATCTCTGTTGTCGATCTCCTCCTGAGATCCAACGATCCAAAACTAATCGCCCTCCGCCATGGTTGGGTCCCGCCGCATACGATCATTTTTGTTACATTTTCATTCATTTTAATGCATTCCGCCTATTTTCATAAACCATTGCAAGGATTAATCTTCGTCGTTGATCTTCGTCACCAAACTATGATCTGACAGTCCATGCTCATTTCTCCACCAAAACCCTATTTGTCATTTTTTACGCCATATTATTGCATTATCCACCATTGTTTCATCTAAACCACCACCGTCACGCTATCACTCGACCTGCCCTCCATAGCCACCTCCCTATGCATGGATGTCATAACTGAGTTTCGTGTTTTCCAGGGTTATCAGGTGGTGAAAGCCGCCGTGATTCAAAATCTCTGTATAGTCACAGAGAAACAAGAAATGACCATTTCAAAGAGTCGAACTCATGAAGAAAGGTCTGAGAAGACATATGACAAGGCTCGCATTAAAGAGACAAAGTTTAAACTCTGTGAAGTCTTCTCCAGAGTCATTAAAGCATTGATTTCGCAGTCAGAGACAAGCGTGGAAGCGGAAAAGAGTATCAACAGGAAAATAGAGTGTTTAAGGCCTGTTACTGAAAATTTTGAGCCTTAACCCAATGATTTGAAGGCAGGAACTAGATCAAAGACATCATGGATCTCTTAGAAGGTCCAGCGCACAGAAAAAAATGCTATCGGTTTTTCACATCAGCAGATTGTTCTAAAGGACCAAGCGCCCATATTGTTTCCTCTATTTACCGTGTTCCAGAAGAACATTTAGCCTTGACCACAGTCCTAAGCTATCAGATAATTTCTTATGCAGCATGGCGCAATTCACTGTCATTCATTTTTATTTTTGTTTATTCACCAAAAGTACCACAGAGTACTGCAACCAGAGTGCATCAGAGCCATACTGGAGTAAATGGAAGAATGAAGAAGATCATTCGTTTGCCCAAAGAATGCCAGAGATAAATGCACAGGAGTTAAAACAGAATGGGCTTCAGCCCTCTTTCTTTTCTGAGATTAATGCTTCATTTAATGTTTCACCTACCTCCTCTTCTCTCTTCAACTATAAAATGCAAGAGGAAACTTATTGTAAAGGTTGTTGATCAGTTATCAAAGAATTGCAAGTGGTTTCTTTTGAGACACAGTCTCTGTGTAAAGTTGTAAGATAGGCGGAGGAATAAGATTTCAGATTGAGTATCCAGCTATTGGAAATGTTGTACTTGACTGGTATTTCTTTTTAATATGACAAGCAAATTTCTTTGGATCCTGATCTAAAGCAGCGGTGATGTTTTCCTATCTCTATGTTTTAATTCATTTCATTTCATTTCTACTGGCTTGCATCATAATATTGGCATATTATTTACCCTTGTTAGGTACCCTATGTTTCTGCTCTCCTTGTCTTCGACGTTCTCTACTAAATGTGTTATCTAAGAATTGATTTCAGTTAATTTAACCAGTGTAGTGGATGTTATTGGCTGCTCTCTAATGTATGAATTAAATGGATTTGTTCTTAGATGTTCTTATTAGGACTTAGCTGGAAGATTTTGGAACACTGGGGATTAGAGTTAGCCCTGTCCACTAGGATCCTTGTACAACCAGCTGACCTTTCTAAGATCCCTCAAGCTAGAGGCCGAAGCATTGAGAGTTCAAAGTCTCTCTCTGATCTCAGGTCTTTAAATTTGTGTTCTAAACCTTTATTTTTCCTCCTCTCTTACCATTCCATACCACACTATCATCTTTAAGATCCAATTTTTTAGATGACTAGCCCAATTGAAAGCCTGCCTATTGATTAGCAAGCAAATCCTTTCCTGACTCCATTGCCCAATGGTTTTGAATTCTCCCTGGAATACTTCACCTCTACCTAAATTTTCTTTTTTCATCCTTGTCTTACATTGAACTCTTCTTTCCTGATAACCAGCAACCAAAAAAACAAACAAACGAACAAACCATGTGCTTCATACCTAGCTTAATATCTTAATCTTTGACCTTCAAAGACATTACCTTCAACAATCATAGAGAGATCCCTCTCTAGACCCAGGAGGGCTAGATCCTGAGGTCCGAAAGTGGTTTGATGTTGTCTCATCTTTTGGTATTAGAAACCTTGCCAAAAAAGGGGAACCCCAACAGGTTATTTCATCAATGTATTGGAAGTATGTAGCAATATTGCAATCTTCTTTCATTCTGAGTTGCTCAAATTTTTCTCTATAGATTTGAAGCTTTGCTTCTTTGACATTTGAGTCACCTGCATATATATTCTCAAGCTTGTCCCATACATTTTTGGCGGTTTTACAACCCAACACCTTATGATAGTAGATTCAATAAGTCCACTGATAACAATATTCTTTTCTTTTGCATCATTTACCAAATTCTTCTTACCTTGTTCATCCATGGTTGATGTAAATCCATTTTGAACAATGTCCCATACTTCGTAACCTTGTGCCAAGAGATATACCTCCATTATTCCTTTCCAGAGCGCATAATTATTTTCGTTGAATAGAGGTACACCATTCTTGGTATGCTCCATGACCTCCTTCCAGTTGTTAAACTGCTATTGAAGGAACCAAGTTCCGATTCCAATTGTTGGAAATACTGAGAGAGGGGGTGAATCATTATTCCTTTCAATTAGAGAATTAGTTAATCTTAAATTATTATCATTTTTTGTACAATGATAGCAGAAAACAAGAGGAACACAAATGCACACAGTTTTTAAGGTGGAAACCCACTCCGGGACAAAAACCACCTAATGATTTTCTAATAATTATTTAATATTCAACTCCAATTGAAAATAAAGCACCAAATTCCTAGAATCTAGAAAATAATTCTTCTCAAAATCCCACTAGATGTATTCTCCAACACCTGAGATTCTTTAGTAGTCAACCGAACGGATGCCCCAACACCCAATGAGCTACAACTCACCCTAGCACCACCCTACCACCCTATAGAAGAATAAAAGAAGAATGGACTCCTGTACCAGGGAAAATGGTCCACTTTACAATGATATAGAATGATGTAGAAGAAGAAGATACACTAGAACATAACCCCAACTATGACACAACCACCTAATGATGATCTTAGACCACCCGACACTACCTCTTCAACTCTTGGCAGATGGACACTAGTACAGTTTGTACAATAATGTATTTACAATGACTTAGTACAATGATACCTTTACAATGATTGTATGCAGTGCTACCCACTTGAAGAATTCATGTGATGAAATTCTTGTTGTTTTAATGTACCTTGGTTGCTGCTCTTGTCATGCTACCCTCAGCTACACATTTCTTTTATTTTCTTCCCTAGAAAGTCTGGTCCTTTGTAGCCCTTGACAACACATGATCTAGCTTTTTCTTTTCCTTCTAGGAGCTCAATATTGAATCTGGTGTATATCTATTAATTTAGATCCCAAATATATAATTTTTGGTACTATAGTAGTCCTCTGAGTCATCTTTCCAATGATATAGGTCTGACCCAATTTGGATTCTTCAAGGAAGAGTTATACCCAATCTCTCACAATGCCCTAATTATAGACTATTTCAACAGATCGAAATTGTACGACATGCCACATGTCACTGTTTCTTCATTTGGATATAAAATTTATAGAGAGAAAATCATATACTGTGCACTATCTGTCACTTTTTACAAAATTCCAATCTAATACTCAGAGAGAGAGTTATAACGATTTTCTCAAGGTCACTTCTTTGAGATGAATTTCAGGAGCCTACAAAAACACTGACTTCCTCAGATAATATCTCCAAAATATTGCGCACCTTGATCTAAAATTTTCACCACAGCTTCCTCAGGATTTCCGCTTCACCTCATAAAAATTTCAGCTTCTGAACCTTTGTAGAAAAAAAGTTAGAGTGAAAATTCCACGATGACCTGTTTCAGATAACGAAATCCATTGCATGAGGAGGATATGAGGATCACAATTTATATAAATGCTTAGGTTGAGAGGGGCTTCAACAAGTGAACATGGGAGGGATTTTAGGAGCTTAAAAAATAGTAATTATGAATTTTCAATGACCCATGCCACAAACCCATGGAGTTTTAGCCCACTAACTGGGGGTACAAACTTCAAACATGAATATCTTTCAAACCGTGAAGAATTACATGGCGTGCCATATATCAACGGAAACATCTCGACAAGTAGAAACCATTAGAATCCTTATTGACCTAGAATATATTAATTTTGTAGGTAAAAATTCCCATGAAATATTGGGTTAGCCCCAGGTGCTGCTTGGGTTGACATCAATGACAATCGCTGACCAACAATATCAGAGGTTAGAAAGCATTATAAATACCTCACTCTGATGGATGATAAGAAAATTGTGGTTCGCTTATTCAAAATGAAGTTGCAGGAACAACATGAGGAAGCAGAGGCAAATGTGACAATGGCTAAGAGGTACGTCATGTACCTGAATGAGTTGGACCCTACGGAATTCCTCACCCAAGGGATCACAGACCATTTTAGAGGAGTGATGGAAGTCAAAAGAGTGATAAAAAAGGAGATGACATGTGCGAAGGCGCTGATCTGTTTAGATCATGTTGCACAGGGAGTTGAAAAGTTCGATCGAGAGTGGGATAAATTGGTGAAGGCAGGACTCCCATCATGTCAGGATCCTGAAACGGTCTCATTTTTGGGGCTGACGGTTTATGAACAGAAGTTAACATGAATTATGAACCAGGCTAATTTACCTTTGGAGAAAACTACCCGCCTGAAGGCAGAAACAATAATCGCCGCTCTAAGTAAGGAGTTATCTCTCCTCTGCCAAATCAAACAACATTTAGTCGTCTGAGTAGATTACACAGAGCTTACAGATATCGAAGCTTTAGTTGAGACGTTTGTCACCATGCCGCCACCAGGGGAGAATGTGTGGCAAAAATGCAATTATTATGCCAACACTCCAGCATCAACACCCTCTTGCCAATCGCTACCTCCTCTCAGTCGAAAAAATGGTTCGTCTGCGTCATCAGCACTTCCAAGTCAATAGTTATCAGGCACTCCTCTCCATTCCAAGAAATGAAATTCATGTTTTGGCCTAGGTGGCTAATTTAATTTTTATTTCTTATGTATTATAAAATTGGGTGAAATCTTTATTTCACCCTCTGTACTTTTATTTTTCATTTTACTATTGTGTTTTCGGTTGGTGCCTTCGATAAGGCCACTATTTCTTCATCATTATTTTTGGTTTTTGATCGAGACCCCAAAGAGAAAGATATCTTCAGGGGAATATTTTTTCTAAAAAATATCTTTTCGTAGGGCTTAGCTGATGGCTATAAAAGATGAAAGCTGAAGCTGAGAAGGGGTTCCAAATTATTCAGAGCAGAAACTATTAAATGTGAATTTTCCATTTTGTAAATTTTTGAAGTACTTTCATAGTGTGCGTTGGAAGATAGCATTGGGAAATAGAAATGAAGCTATTCTGTTGTGTGAAGGATTCAAAATGAGATGAGTTACAATACGTATTTTCTCAACAGTGATTTAATATAAATTTCCATTGTATTTCCATCATTTTCTTCTATCGTAAGCTTTCGGAATGAAGTGTTCTTTACTTAGATGTGAATTTATCTTGAATGGTACTCATATCTATTTGTCTGCTACACTTTAAATATGGGTCGAGGCGCGATATTCTGTTCATGTTATATTTACATTTCCATCTTTCTTCTGATTTTAGTATGGTGGATTATTATGTTAGTAAGCCTACCTTACTCTAATATTTCCTTTCACATTCTGCCACTGTTTTCCATACTCATTGATTTTGGTAACTTTTCACTAGTTTCATGTTCATCCCTCTTCACAACAGTTGGTTTTATGCCTGTTTCTAATGCTCGCTTATAGTCCCTTATGCTCTCTCATTGGATCTCATTATTTTCCATTTTCTGTTTCTAATTTCTTGGTCCCATAATAGAAAACCTTAACCCTTATTCGTAACAAGAGGTCCTGTAGTATTATCTTGAGAAAAACCTTTTTGAACCCTCTTGTCTTAAGATGTCCTAGGCACTGGTCTTTAACAACTCAAGGCTGTCTCTAGGAGTTACAAAACTGATTTAGGCCAGAATCCATTGAATCTGCATATAACTAATCTTGCATGGAAATCATAGTGGAGCTCATTTACCTTGGGCAAGTTGATTGTCGATGATGACACCTAGTTCATCTGCTCCAAAATATAGGGACCAGGAAGATTGGGGGATTGTTCTGCATTTTTGTGTGGATCTGTATTCCCTTTAACTTCATCCTTGAAGGAAACTGGGCCTTCAGAACTAGATCCATGACAACCTCCAAGAAGTATCATGTTCAGGATGATGGTTCAATCAGGTACAATCAATAGTCTTGCAACTTGTAGTCCGCTTGTAATGATTTCCCCGCATAAATCAAATTTTGGAGTCTTAATAGAATACCCAACTATTCTTGAATATTTTTCTTAAGAGCTTGTACTCGATCCTATATCCATACCCTCATACACACTAACTTCTCTCTTAGCATTTTAATAAAAATTTGGATGGGAACCCCTTCAAGTAGATCTGGGGATTGGCATCCCAGATTCGTCGATATATTGGTCTTGACTGGTATATTAGAAGGTAAATTGGGATCTCAAGAGATTTTTACCAAATACTAGCCTAAGATGGAGTTGAAAGCCTCCTCGACATCAAATGCTCCAAAACTCCAATACATGAAATTCCTCAAATCCAACAGATCCTACCAAACTCCAAGAGTTATTGATTCAATGAGATCCACAAAATCTGTGACCGGAAGAGATTCAGAGGTTTGTGACCATGATTTCCCATAGATCACATTCCCTTGACTACAATCAGGGCCCAAATGCGGCTAAATCATTGTTCTATGATGCTACGAAACTCATTGATATGTATCATCATGCTAAGTAACGCAACTAAGGATGTTTCTTATCAGTTCTTCATTTTAAGTTTCACACTCTTCCTCATCCTTCCATAAAATCCACCAGATCATGACCCCATACCCTATGTTGGAATCAGGTGCCTTCATTGCTTCATTAGGTTTTTCTAGTGTCTGCTTTGACACTTCGTCTTCAACAGTAACAACCATCATTGGCTCAGCCTTTAGCGTTTTTTTCTCTGACTTAGCACCTCCAGCTTTCTCCTTCTTCGTAGTAGGTTTTTTGCGGTGAGCTTCTTGGCGAGGCGAGAATCCATGGCAAGAGAAATTCCTCCAACTATATGCATACTTAAAATTTTTATCATATATATATGTATGCATATATTTTAATTATCTAAAGTTTCATATATATAATTTAAAAATATATATAATTGAATGATATATATATATATATTATATAATTTAAAATTATATAATTAATTATATATTATATAATTTAAAATTATATAATTAATTATATAGTTAATTAATTTAAAAAAATGGTTCTGCCAAGAAAAAAGGAAAACTGGTGAGAAATGAGGAATTGCAAGCCGATGTCAATCGCTACAGAGACAAAGGAAATAACATGTGTTATTTCCTCAATAACATAGAAAAACTACAAATAGAATTTAGCGAAGAACAAAAAATGTTGATGTCAATGATGGAACAAATATTGCAGAAATACTTCAAAATTGAAAAAAGCACAAAAATATTTGATCATCATAAAAAGTTAATTAATTAATGGAAAAATTTCACATGCTAATAATTCAAAATTTTCAAGGACTAGAATCCAACCCTCAAAATATAAAGGTACATCAACATGTTGATCCACCTGAGATATGATTTTTAGGTAGCCAATATTACACAAAATTTTCTGAAAAAGGGCTATTAGAGGATTAAAATGGTGCTACGCAAGTACGATGGTAAAGACCATAAAGGCGTTATTGTTTAGGTTAAGAAAATGGAATCCATTTTCGAATAAAACCTACCATTAGGTGAACGTGAGAAAATCATGATGACATCTGAAAATTTGGAAGAAGAAGCATATGATTGGTTCCTATGGTGGTCTGGAAAATGTGACACTCGTTCCTTTCATTGAAATAATTTTGTGGGTGCCTTGCTAAAAATTTTCTACAATGAAGAAGAATATGATGTCTATAACAAATTTTTTAATCTCAAGAAAGGGGTTTGTAAGTCAATATACCCACAAATGGGAAGTATTGGCTACACGAAAAATAACATTTACTGATGAACAACTACTTAAAATGTACATATGTGGAATTAAAGACTATATTCGTGCATAAATTAAATTTTAAAAACCAAAAACTATCAAAGAAGATAGACATGTGGAAAGGCTTATTAAAAAAAACATAAGTTAAACATGCCATCATTCAAGGAAGGAAAAACAAACAACAATATGCAGATAAAAAAGAGACAACCAGATGTAGGTATTGTGGAGACAAATGGATGTCTAGACACAAATACCATAACAAGAAAGTATATACTTATGAAGTTGAGAAAGAGTGAGATACTTCAAGTAATGAGTCAGAAAAAAATATTAAGAAGAAAAATGGTTTTTGCAAGTATGGAGAAGATAGGACACTAGGACTTAAATTTAAAGACATGTACTTACACTACTATAAGAGAGTAGATGTAAGACAAGTTAATGTACAAGAACCTAATGAAGAAATCACTATAACGCACAATGCATATTCATATTTTGAAGAAACATCACAAGAAGTGTCATTAGCTGCAATCTCATGTATCCAAAAAAAATTAGGATGATGAAATCCATTTTTAAAAAGATCAAAAACAACATGTGACCGCAAAATATGTTCCACCACACCTTTGAAAATAGAGAACCCAGTCTCCAAGAAGAAATATCACTAAGCTTACAACACCACAACAAAAATGATGATTATATTATGCCCTAAAGCCTTGAACCTTAAAGGGATCATAAGAGACATAAATGTCAATATACTTGTAAATTTTGGTAGTACTCATAATTGATTTAACAAGAAATTATATACTTATGAAGTTGAGAAATAGTCAGATACTTCAATTAATGAGTGAGAAAAAAGGATTAAGAAGAAAAATAATTGTCGCAAGTGTGGAGAAAATTGGACACTAGGACATAAACGTGAAGACATGTACTTACACTACTATAAGAGAGTAGATAGAAGACAAGTTAATGTACAATAATCTAATGAATAAATCACTATAATGCACAATGCGTATTTAGATTCTGAAGAAACATCACAAGAAGTGTCATTCGCTGCAATCTCATGTATCCGAAAGAATTAGGATGATGAAATCCATTTTTCAAAAGATCAAAAACAACATGTGAGTGCAAAATATGTTCCACCACACCTTTGAAAGTAGAGAACCTAATCGCCAAGAAGAAATATCACTAAGCTTACAAAACCACATCAAAAATGATAAGGATATTATACCCTAAAACCTTGAACCTTAAAGGGATCATAAGAGACATAAATTTCAATATACTTGTACATTTTGGTAGTACTCATAATTTTATAAACATTTATATTTTTAAACTACTTAATCTTAGTATGTGCCAATCAACGACCTGACCATGAATATCGCTAATGGGAAAATGGTCAAAGAGATAGGGGAATGTCATAAGGTTTCAATCTAGATACAAGAACTATAACTGCAGACATAATTCTTTTCCCTACCACTCAAATAAATGTATGTAGTGCTAGGTGCAGAATGGATAATACAATTATGAAGCTATACAACAAACCTTGAAGAAAAATCCATGAAGTTTAGTTGGCGAGGATGAAACTATAAATTATATGGTGTTGAATGACCCAGCTTTAAGGAAGGTCTGAATACATATGAGAGCTTCACCAACTCACAAGGAACAAAACAAGTCAAAGTAAATATATGTCATTCCATAAAAACAGACTCAACTAAAGAAAAACTAGACTTGTTATGCTTTGAGGACAAAACTTCTCTAAGGGGGTGACAATGTTATGAATAAAATAATAAAATAATAATAATAACGTAATTAATTAATTTACTAATTAATTAATTAGTTTTATAAAGGGTCAAGGTGAAATAATGTGACCATTCACCTTCGTGGCCAATCAATGAATATATAGGGAAACCACCACGAACACATGTAATCGCTAATTTAGTTCTTATTAATATAATTACTTATTTACATACACAGTTTACCCACAAGTGTATTTTAATATTCCTAAATTAGCTTGTAGCTAATAGGAATATTAATTCTTCCTTATTTATTTTTCATTTTCTGAATGATGAATAAATTGTAAAGGAGGACATGTAAAACTCCTAAAAACCAAGAATAAATCAATGCATATGTGAACAGAGACATATCTGGGCTATGTAAATAAACTCCTACAGGTGTGAATGGGTCTAAATCACAAGAGTGGGTCACCTTTGACCAAATCAACAAGGCAGTCTAGATGCATTGAACCTCCTTGAGGGACAACACAGTTCTAGAAGGAGATTCTAAATGTGAAAGGGGCTAAACTAATGAAGTGATTTAGGGTTTTTCAAGACTCCTATCTTATAAAAGGAGGAGGAGAGAAACATGAAGGGGTTGTTGAAGATTATCATTTTCTGAAGGTATTGTCTACTCAAACATCCCTTGTTGGGTCTTCTTGTTCAGGAATCCCACCTCCTTCCTTAAGCAGCTCTTGGAGGAGACTTGTGCTATCTTTCCCACATCAGAATTTTAGGCCAAGCTCACCTTACACCTACAGCGATGATCCTGTTGAGGGTTGGGTTGTCCTTGTGAGTTGCATTAGTGGAAGACACTAGATCTGCTCAGATCTAGCTTATACTAGTGGCTCTTCTCAGTGAGTGTGTCTTTTAACCTCCTGGAAGAGTGCATTAGCACTTTGAGCTTCAAATATAGACCTTGGCATCCGTCCAAATCATTCTCAGAGCCTAAAACGTTGTTTCTCTCCCTGGACAACATTATTTGTAGATCTATAGCTGCAGGGTGTTTTGTCTACATTTTGGAGGAGAGATCTCCGGTGTTGGGATTCTTCCTCTCACTGTGGTGATCCATGGATTGGCCATCCAATCCATGTTATTTTCAGATCTGATCTGATGTACCATTTTATTATTCAAAAATTTTTGAATCATTCTGTAGATCTACAAACTTAGATCTCAGATCTACTCTCTGTGATTCATGTTTTGCACAAAACCCTAATGGGAATGTATAAATCAACATTTCTTGTACACATATCTATATTAGATCTAAATTTTTATGTAAATATCTGCTCTATATCTTAATATTAATAAAATTCTACTCCATCCCCTGAAAATAACGCTGTCATGGTTATGCAGTCTTTTCTCATGGTTGTAGCACCTCATTTCTGAGGATTTTTGCCGTATGATCTCATCCTTTCTCTTGTATAATGTATGGGCTGTAAAGAACATATGATTTTATTTTATATGTATGATTTATGAACCTCAATATCAGCCTCCTATTTTTCTTCAGTGGATTTGCATTATTTCTGAATTAGTCCTTTGCATATAGCTGCAACCCCTCTCTTTGGGTGATTTTCAGCTAGACTAGTTTGTGGGAGATCTGTTTAACCCACCTAGTCTGATTTGTTTTTTCTCTCCTTTTGGATTTAGATCTTAGATGAGTTTATATAAGGGATTCATGAGCTACAAACTAAATTATATTCACATAATTCCCAGAAGTGCGTTATTTGAGCAGGCTTGCTTAGCTATCCTGATTTTGGGATATTACAGTGGTATCGAAGCAAGATATTTGGCTCAGCCTGTGGCTTCAAACCAAATAGATGTACAACAGGGATAAAGGTAATAATTATGAAGAATATGAGTTTACTCTCATCACTTTTCAGATCTAGTAAGAACCTCTTCAAGGAGGTTGAACAAGAATAAGAGAGAAGAAGCACTGAAACTCCTAGAAAGTTTCAAGAGTAGGAAGATCTTCAATCAGATCTACAAGATCTATACATGAGGAACATTTTGAATCCTCATATGATGGATATGTGCACTCAGCCATATCACCAAAGCTTCAGCTTTCTGTCTGTGATTTCTTCATGAAGAGGAAGAAAGAAGGTGTACCCGAGAAGGAGACTCTTAGTGAGTATTTGTAGGAGTATGAAGATCAATCTAAGGAGTTCAAAGATAATTTGAACTTCCAAGGGTTCTGGAAGATGAAGGAGGGAAAAGAAACAAAGAAGGAGAAACATGGTATGGGTAGGTTATATCTATCTACCTTTGATGGATCACCTAAATGTCCAGTTAGGGTTTGGGTGGAGGAGCTAGACAACTTTGTGAAACAACATCAATTTTCAGAGATTGAAGCCATCAAAGTAGCAGAACTGCATTTTGAAGGTAAAGCATATTCTTGGTGGTTATTTGAGTCTTTTTCCTTGAAAAATGTGAATACACCAACTTATGCAAGTTTTATTGCAAGATTGATAGAGAGGTTTGATAAAGCTCCATGTGTAACATCTTCTGTTGACACTATCAAACCATATCAGACAAATATTTTGCATGAGTTGGAAGGGTCTATGAAGGGTCCTTATTAGGATTCCCAACTCATGATGGAGTACTCCAAGGACCTTTTCACATGTGGGGTTCTTGATGGGGAAGTAAAGGATGAAAGGTTAAGGTAGTTGATGGAGTCATATATTTCTATAATCTTATCCTTTTTAACAAAGACTCCAAGTTCAAGGAGGGATTAATAGATGCAACCTATGAGGTCCTTCTTTCCAAACCCACTGGTTTCAATAGAGAATATCATACTCTTTTGGGTGGATTCATATGGGAAGGCTTCAAGGAAGAGGTGCACTTTCATATGAAGATGTGCATGGACTACTTTGTAGAGGAGGAGGAACATAGCTCTTGGGAAGAGCCACCATTCACACCTCCTTACTCATTGAGTGTGAGAGGGAACTCATCCATGAGTTACCCCACTCATGTAAGACAAGTATATAGAGAGGCTTTTATTTATGAGCATCATAATTTATATCCTATATTCTTATATTTTTCTAACACTCATTTGCAAGATATTGTGCCAATATTGGGCACTATTTATGATGGGTTTCATAGGCCACTCAAGGCCATGAACTATGTTGATCCAGGCCATTCCTTGAAGGATCTTGGAAAGCTATTATATCCTTCATGGTGTCATTCCTTTGCACCAACTACAATGCATTTTCTCCAAGCATTCATAAGGGATGAGGCAGAAAACAAGTGTTGGGGAAGGCACTTTTCATATCCTATTCTATGGCAGTTAAGGATAAAACTACGTTGGTTGCACATGAGGGAACATATTCCTTCTCCTTTATCATACATGGCAGCTAGCATGCTTCTCATCATGATTCTTTATGTTGAGAATTTTCTTACTCTTGAGAACATGGTTAGAGGAGAGGCACATTGGTGTGATGTGTCTTTGGGGAAAGGAGCTCGCCACTCTTTTTGCACCACATTCTTCCATGGGAGCATGAGATATTGTATGGCCACTATGATAGATCAGTTTCCTTTTTGTGGAGTGAGTTGTATGTTTGTTGGGAACATGCCTCTCATATTCATTGGGGAGGATTTTTTCTATGGATTTCCACGCTGGGAGGTGATCCAATTCATTTGGATGATAGCATGGAGATGGGATACTTTCATGAATCATGAAAATCCCCATAATTTTTATCACTTCTATCTTGAGGAGGCCATGGATCAGCAAGAAGGTTTCCATAACAACCTTCCCTTCTTTCATGATGACAGCCATTGGGTTTACTCACCAAGGGCTAACTTGCACATTGAGGAAGGACCATTGGAAGACAGAACTATTGTAGAAAATTCAGAGCAATGGTGGAGACTATTGGATGAAGGGGCCACAAGAGAAGAAGGGGATATTTTGCAACACCCTTGCAGTTGCCTGAGGACAAGAAAAATTTGGGAGGGGGAGACTGTAATATTCATAAATTAGCTTGTAGCCAATAGGAATATTAATTTTTCCTTATTTATTTTTGCATTTCATGAATGATGAATAAATTTTAAAGGAGGACATGTAAAACTCATAAAAACCAAGAATAAATCAATGCCTATGTGAACAGAGACATATCTGGGCTATGTAAATAAACTCCTACAAGTGTGAATGGGTCTAAATCACAAGAGTTGGTCACCTTTGACCAAGTCAACAATGCAATCTAGATGCATTGAACCTCCTTGAGGGACAACGCAGTTCTAGAAGGAGATTCTAAATGTGAAATGGGTTAAACTAATGAAGTGGTTTAGGGCTTGGAAAGAATCCTATCTTATAAAAGGAGGAGGAGAGAAACATGAATGGGTTGTTGAAGATTATAATTTTATGAAGGTATTGTCTGCTCAGACATCCCTTGTTGGGTCTTCCTATTCAGGAATCCCACCTCCTTCCTTGAGCAGCTCTTGGAGGAGACTTGTGCTATCTTTCCCACATCAAGCTTTTAGGCCAATCTCACCTTACACCTATAGTGCTGATCTTGTTGATGGTTGGGTTTTCCTTGTGAGTTGCAGCAGTGGAAGACACTAGATATGCTCAGATCTAGCTTATACTAGTGGCTCTTCTCAATGAGTGTGTCTTTTAACCTCCTGGAAGAGTGCATTAGCACTTTGAGCTTCAGATCCAGACCTATGAATCAAGCCAAAGAATTCTCAAAGCTTACAACACTGTTTCTCTCCCTGGACATCGTTATTTGCAGATCTACAGCTGCAGGGTGTTTTGTCTACATTTTGGAGGAGAGATCTTCGGTGTTGGGATTCTTCCTCTCACTCTGGTGATCCATGGATTGGCCATCCAATCCATGTTAGTTTCAGATATGATATAATGTACCATTGTATTATTCAAAAATTTCTAAATCATTCTGCAGAACTGCAAACTTAGATCTTAGATCTACTCTCTGTGCTTCATGTTTTGCACAAAACCCCAAGGGAATGTATAAATTAGCATTTCTTGTACAAAAATCTGTATTAGAACTAAATTTTTATGTATAGATCTACTCTAGATCTGAATATTAATAAAATACTTCTTGATACCCTTAAAATAACTCTATCATTGTTATGCAGTCTTTTCTTATGGCTGTAGCACCTCATTTCTGAGGATTTTTGTTGTATGATCTCACTCTTTCTCTTGTATAATGTATGGGCTGTAAAGAACATATGATTTTCTGTTATATGTATGATTTATGAACCTCCATATCAGCCTTATATTGTGCTTTAGTTTATTTATGTTATTTCTGAAGCAGTCCTTTGCATATAGCTGCAACCCTCTCTTTGGGTGATTTTCTGCTAGACTAGTTTGTGGGAGATCTGTTTAACCCACCTAGTTTGATTTCTTTTTGCTCTCATTTTCGATTTAGATCTTAGATGATCTGATATAAGGGATCCAGGAGCTGAAAACTCATTTCTATCCACATAATTCTCAGAAGTGCATTATTTCAGTAGGCTTGCTGAGCTGTCCCGATTTTGGGATATTACATATATCTTGCGTACTGGTGTTTCTTCTTCTGACACTGTCTGATTAATAATGTTTTGGAGTTCTTTTTCTAGCCACTACAACCCCCTCCAAAAATTTTTCCTATACCAAATTTCAGAGCCTTCGTTGGTCTTGTTTATGGCTATTACAAACCTTGTAGTACACTTCATTTCTTTTCTTAAAGTGTTGTGATCCCTTTCACAAGGTAGGAAAAGTGTCGCCTTTGGCATGTTGGTTATTACAGTGAATTACAAGCTTGTTCCAATGATTTAAAAAGTTCATATTTGTGTAAATGAGTTGTTTTAACTATGTAGGTATCTATCACACTTATTTCTAAAGTTCTGAGCACCGACGCACAACTGTCATCAAAGTCATTGTAAAGTATATATTTGGTGTCACACTTGTTGTAACTATCAGAAAGTTGTCACATGAGGAATAATTCTTTGTATGTATGTCTCAGATGATATGCATTGTTCCAATCGTCAAGTATGCTAATTGTGTGATAACAGTAAAAATCCATCAATATTCACATCAACCTCACCAGTCCCATAGTCGTTTTCTGGAAAAATTCTTGACCAAGAAACTTATCCTCTCTGGGCCTAGCCTGGGTTGCGCACTCTGTAGTATCAGTCCTCTATCAATGACCTTTCTGCTTAGCACTGAGCATTTCACAATATATCTTCCCAAGACTACCACATTATGCAATTTTGGTGATCAACACCATACCTTAACCTCTGAAATTGTGCATTTGAGGCCTCCATCCTGACTTGAACTATGTACTTCAAAATTTAATGACACAATCTCATCCCTTGATCCTTAGAATTTTTCACTGCATAATCATAAGGTCTCCTTGACCTCCTAAATTGCACAGTTGGCTTTCTTATCTCTCATCCCTACCAAATGTCCTCACTAGCTCTCGAAACTACGTAGTCATCACTAACCAAGCCTGAACTATGAACTGTGTAGTATCAAGGCTTAAGGCCACCCCATGCCTGCCTAAGTTGCACAATTTTGTAGTCACTAAGCCTCCTTATTCAGCCTGTCACTTGTCCCAGTCTTAGTTCATGAATAAAAATGCATCATCTTAGGATAGGGGTTTCAGATTGATGTTTTCCTGTCATGAGTGAATTGCAGTAACATGTACTATGTCAAACCACAACGAGATGATAAAGGAAGAGAATGAGGAGGAAAGCATGCTCAAATTCACTCTTGCACCTGAAATTACATGATTATTTATCAAGGGAAAGTGGAGGACACTTGTTTGTGACCACTATCCAAGACTCAAGATCATTGAAGACTCCCTATCATCAACGCATGTGGAGGAGTGGAGGAAGAACTCTTTCATGAAGACACTTAACTTTCAGCAGCAACAATGGATTGAAATTGCCACATCATCAAGCAATCCATGTTAGTAGTGTCATGTCATGCCATGTTACAAGTGGTCATGTCACCACATCAATATTGTATACCATGTTCATTGTAAACAAATGTATTGTAAAATGGAAGTACAAAGGACACACATGAATGTAAAGAGCCATGTAAGTGGAAAATTCATGGAATTCAAACAGTCATGAGGGTATTCAAAGAGTCAAACCATGTTATATATACTCCCTCATTGTATGAGCAAAGGAATTTTCACCTTGGCTCCACCAGCAAAGCAATAGAGAGAATATCTGGTTATTTTGGGGAGCAAGGAGTGGCTCCAAAACTCCACTACTAGAGCTAGTGATGTTCATTGTATATACGTGTCTCAAAAATTTTACCTAATAATAGAATCCTTTCAAGGCCAACATTTTCTTCATGCACGAATTATGAATTTTTTTGAGACTATTTTGTGGATGTTTGTACTTCATGTTTGCTTTTCACATGTACTAATATAGTTTAGCTATTTTGGTTATATTAGTTATTATCTTGTTGAGAATGTGTTGTAATGGTTTTAACTGTTGTCCCATCCTTGTGAACTATTCCGCAGGATATTAGACATACCTTTCTCATATTACTATGTGTGCAATTGTTGTCACATATTTATGAACTATTTTGTGGGATATTAAACAAATATTTCTTAATTTTTTGTGTGGAATGACCATCGCATCCATTGTGGAATATTTCGATACGTGTTATATGAAATATTTTGGTTCACATGTGTCTCTTCTTGAGTGGAATTTTTACAACTATCTTATAGGCTCATTTTTATCTTCCTTGCCCCCTTTACGGTAGAAGAAACTTGACACACTTGCAATCGGACACTCACCAGGCACACCCCCCTTGATTTATGAAAGTAAATTGGCATCACTCTCTCTTGTTGATAGCAAGAGGCAAGGCATATCTTTAAGAATAAGGAAACCAGGCCTTTTTCCATATTAGACTCTCATACCAAACAGTGTGAGTTCTAATTGGGACTTCATATCAGGGAGATCCATTGAATTTTGGCGGATCCAACACCGTCAAAATTTCTGGTGCTAGAAGGAGGGTAACCAGTTTTTTATGGTTTATAAACCCACCGACCCCAAAGGTACATCTTATGATAAAGGAAAAAATTCACACTCTAACTTCCCTTCTCAGGATCCTAAGGTTGGTCACTCTTCTAAAACAAAACCCACATGAACTTGTGAAATTTCATACAATAAGATTTAGGCTATCTATCTGATAACCTGTCAGTTCACAAAAGCAGTTGGATAGATCCCAGGAGTATCCGGTATTCCATATTCTCCAAAAAAGAACAATACCACCTCTATAGGAGTAGAATTCACAACCTTGGAAGACATATTTCTCACCACCCTTGAAGACTTAGCATTTTCTGGGGAGACCGCAGAAGAACTTTCAATTTTCAATGGTGGAGAAGGAGACAAACCATTACTCTCATGCGTAACCTTCAACTAGTTAGGCGATGATGAAGAGGAAAAAGAGTTATCAAATTATGACAAAGAAAAGGAGGAGGGTGAAGAAGAAGACATGGTAGACCAAGATCTGGATTGGATGTCTCAAGTCCCACTCACACTTTCAGGTGTGTTGCATAAAATGACAAGACACCTAGAAAATTTGTTAATAAAGTATGACCTTGAAAAAATGGTTAAAATGGGAGACCACTTAGACTATTTATACCTACATATGAAAAAAATTGAGGTACGATATGATGACGTTGCATGAAAAATTTTTACATGTACCCTGATTGGTCGAGAAATTGTATGGTACAACAATATTCCCCCAAACTCCATCCAAAATTGGAGGGGCTTTAAGAAAATGTTTCTTGAGAAATTTACTGATGAAAAAAACCCTGCCATGTTGTTGAAAGAGTTAGGTAGCCTGAAAATGGGTCAAGAAGAAAAGGTGAAAGATTTCAATCAAAGGTTCAATTTTGGTCTTGAACAGATTTAAGGAAGACACCAAGCTTCATGAATCCATCACCAAGGACTTCTACACTTCTGCCTTACCATCAAGCATTGCGTAGTTTGTAAAGTGAACTGCGAAACCATCACTTTTAGAAAAAATTGAAGAAGAAATCATGATTGAAGAATACTTGTGTGCAATTGGAGTCATTCCAGATGATGAGCTAACAACGGACTCCAAAGATACAAGTAAAAGGTCTCATGCCACAATAAACAAGGCCAAAGAAAAGGAATCGCCCAAACTTGATAACTTGACTCGTATGATTAGGAACATGTCAATTGAGTTAGAAAAATTCAAAAAATGGTCAATTGAGACCACTGTGTTGGAATCACGATTGTCGTTAGACCAAAACCTCCAAGCGCTATTCTCCACTACAATCGCCAAAGTTAGGATCCATGAGAGGTAGTTATTCCATGTTGCGAAACACATGGGGATCATTGAACCTAGTGTCCAACAATCCCCCCCCCCCAAGGCGAGCTGGGTGAGTTTCAAACTTGAGACCTATTGCTCTGATACCACTTGCTAGAATCACAATTACCATTAGACCAAAACCCACATGCGTTAGTCTCTGCTACAATCTCCAGAGTTAGGATCCATGAGAGGCGGTTAGTCCGTGTCGTGAAACACATGTGTAGCATTGAACCCAATGTCCAACACACTGCCAGTAGTAAGCCTCCTTGATTCAAATTTTTTAAGAGAACTATGAACTTGGGTAGCAATGCTAATCAACCAACCAAATATGCTTAGAGTGAAAATGTAGTATTGAAACTTGACTAGATGGGAATGATTGAATATTGTTCGTATCATCAATATTAACATTCCTAGAAAACATGCCCGCAATGGAATCATGCCTTGAGCTCTATTTATACACAGTTATGTGATACAATACTTTCTGATGAGAAGAGAGAGTCGAAAGAATAAAAGGAACAAGATGCTACACTATATGAGACCCCAAGTGTCAAATACGTAGTAAACTTGTTTAGTTTTGTATTTACAGCCCAAAATAACACAACCGAGAAACAACCTCTGAGCAACCCCCCATCTCAACCACACTCAAATCGGTACAATTTAAGGAGCCAAGGGTTGACCACTATAACACAGTTTACAAAGAGGAAATTCAATGAAGCCTTATTGAGGAAAATTGTTCCACCAATCAACTCAGCACAAAACACTCAGAGCAAGTCCGAGAAAGTTGTCGTAGAAAAAAATACTTCCATAAACGATAAAGAAAATATCATTGCCCTGTAAGTTACAAATCAATTTTCTCCCTTAGACACTCTAGCTTCCCTCTCCATTTTGGATTATTATATAGTATAAGATATGAAGAAGGTTTGTGTGAAAATTTTATTTATCAAGCTAACGAAGATCACAAACTAGCAGGAACTTATTTTACAAGCACTTAGGTTGTCCTCCACAGGTAATATTTCCTCTTTAGACAAGGGATCAGGTACGCATTTTGATTCTCTCCAATCAATATTTCATTCTTTAACATTGGAAGTAAACACACTCTACCCCCTTTTCTCTTAACTTTCAAAATATTCAATTTTAATGTACACAATCGCTTGGATTATTCTGGTGCATCAGTAAACATAATTCTATTTTCCATAGCAAATAAAATCAATGTAACATGGAAAAACAAATGACACACCAATAATTTAGCTAGACATAACTCTTTTCCATGTGATCAGTGAAATTAGAGATGTGATCATTCAATTTTAATCTGATAAACAAGTTCACCAATGCATAACCATATTATTTTTTGACATACCAGAAGCATATGGACTTTTTCTAAGTAGAGATTGGTCAAGGAAGCAGCAAGGATGCTTTGCTTCAGAATAGTCACACTTATGGCTTTTGTATAAGGGAAGAAACAACCATATTTTAGTATAATAAGAAAGATATATGAAACATAATTTCACTCCCCTAAACAAACATAATGAGCCCATGTCCTTTACAAAACTGAAGTTCAACAATTGCTTCCTCGAGAAAAAACTGGGTTGTTGTCTTCCACAACCATCCCTAGTCCCACCAGAAACACAATTGGAGATCCTTCCTAGTCCAAATGGTGCAAATGACTTATGTATAGTTAGCAGTAGTATTAATACTTGTACTAGTGTAGCTCATAGCCCTCGTACATATAATCTACACACTTTCTACTTTGATGGTTCAAAAACACAGGAGGGCACCAGAGCCGATTACATTCTGGTAAACCTTCTGCAAAGAAACATTTGATCTTAGTCTGATTAGAATTCAAGTGCAAAAATAACACCACTAAGAATGAAGCACTCATTTTGAGTCTACAAAGAGTCGTTAACCCTAATGACGCATCTGTAAAAGAAGTAGGTGATTCAAAAATAATGGTACAATAGGTACGTGATAATATTTATTTTTTTCGCCCCATTTAAAATTCTATCAAAAAAAGGTATGGCATTTAATTTTTCATTTTTGAGTTTTAAATATTCTTTCTGTTCCAAGACTCCAAAACACAACTATAAATACATTAGCTAATACTGTTGTTAGGTTGTCACCATCGAAGGAGGGTTTTCCTGTTGATTTTTTTTTAAACCATCCCTCTTCGACAATATATATTATCCACGTGTTTGATGACCAACATATACTGTGTTTCATGGCAAGCGCATGCATACTCAAGGATTCAACTATTAGTAAGGACAAGAATGAAGAAACACTACAGGACGTGGCCATCAAGGGTAAAGAAAACCCCATATGCAAGGGTGTGGTATCTTTGGTAGAGATATATGGCCTGTAGATTTTCTTTCGGGGACCTACCAACTCCAAAAATCATAGTTCCACGCTATCACCTAAACACTCAACCTCAGTCCCAGTCAAAAAGAGGTCTGTGGAAGTTCATTTCTGTATTAATTTCCAGAATCTTAATCCACCTTGGACAAACAAAACTACTCAATGCCATCTAGGAAACCAAATTTTCAAACAGTATCAAGGTCTAAGACATTTTCTTCTTCGTTCAGGTATTCCAGGTATAACCAGGTTCCGATCACAGAACCTAATGGACTAAAAATTACCCTTCTCATTATTAGTATGAACTCTTGGTATGCAGAAGTGTGCCAAAATATTGAGCATGGCACCATCCCCCTATTTTTCCACGCAACAGAAAAGGTTGCTCCAACTAAAATTTCTATCTTATCGGTTGGTGCAAGCATTGTTCTGCGATCCCCATGACATACCAACTCGAGGAAATTTTGCAGACAAGGCACACAAGTTCGTGCGGGCCGAATCCCATTATCCCACTTTATTTAAGGATGATCACGCCCATGTCCACAAATTTGGAGTATGTCAAAGATGTGCTGACAGGAAGTAGAAGTCACCAACCCCACTGCAGCCTATAGAAGTGGAGGAGACACCCAACATTGTGGCTTAGTTATTACTAGTGAAATTTTCCCACATTCATCAAAGCATCATCGCTACATTCTCATGATGACAAATTATTTTTTCCGCGATGGACAGAAATAGTTCCACTCAAACAGGTGAATGATAGGAAAGTCATCTCTTATCTACAACAAAACATCATTTTCAGGTCTGACCTTCCTACATCACTTATTTTTTACAGTGAAATATATTTCTCATCACTAAATCTTTTTAATTTTTCATCCGAAAATGGAATAGTATCGAATCATTCTGCTTACTACTACCCTCATAGGTATGGTATTGCTAAGAATTTGATCCCTATCATTAAGTGGACCATACTCTCCTAGAAAAGGAATTGGAACCATGCTTTGTAAAATGCCTTATGCACTGACCAAGTCACTCCTAAGCCTTCCCTGAACACCTCCTCTTACTTCTTGGTACATGGAAAATAATGCATCTTCCCTCCCAACATCTACTTTCCTGCTATACACTCTTCTCGAGAGTCCCATGGCAATCCATGTCTGTTAGTATGACATAGAATGCACATATTTCATAAATTTTATGAAGAAATATTGAAAGATAAAGGAAAACTCTCACCCTATCAAAACCATATCAAGAAGTGGTTTGGGAATAATTATGCAAGGAAGGAAAAATTTTGTGGGGGTGACTTAATCTTGAAGTGGAGTAAAACCCATGAAGACAATGATAAGCACTATAAGTTTCAATCCCTACATATTAGACCATTTTATGTGCATGAGAAGCTTGGGTAACACAACTATTGCCTTCAATCACTTGATCGGAAGATTGGATATCTCCCTGTCAATGGAAAATATCTCAAAAATTATTTCCAATAAAATATGGGGTTGTTCCCTACACTATGTACATAATCCGTTTTCATCAGTTTGCTTCCTTTCTTTCTTATTGTTCACTTTGCTTCATTTTTATTTGTCTTGTGATTAAAGTATTTGCCTCGTGTTGTTTTTTTGGATTGTGTGTGTGGATGAAGTCTAAGGAGTCTTTTTACACTTCAACATATGGTTAGCCTTCAATCACCTTCGTTGTACTATTTATGCCTTTGGCTGGTGAAGTTCTGACGAAAAATACGATCCATCTGTACGGAGAGTCTTGGACTAACCATGAACTCGTGTCTACCCGGGAAAAATTATGCCCATACTTGGTTATTTCATTTTGGAATCTTCATGCTTATCCAATCAGTAAAAGGGGAGGAGGGGAAAATATAAATGAGAAAACTAAATCAGAGGAACCTCTATACCTCTCTGAAGGAAAAACCTCTTCTACTCTCAATAAACTAGGACCCCTCTTCTACACAAAATAGATAAGTGTCAATGCATAGTACTCTTTTCAAAAAATAAATAAAAGTGAAAGAAGAGAAAGGCTTCCTGCGCAGAGGGGTAAAGCAAGAAAATCTATCGTGGCACTGTTCAGGCTCATTGGAAGCGTAGCAATGTTTTCATTCATAAGGTGACTCTATTGAGGTACACTCCAGGCCTACTAGAAGTGGAGCAACACCAGAGATGAAAACTTATACTATGAAAAATATTAAGCTAGCAAACTTCATTATCCTCCACCGTTTGAAATTTTTTGATAATACTGGATCTTTGTTGTGTTAACCCGAAGTGGAATGATGGGAACTTGACCTATTCACGGGGTAAGTTGGGAAACCAAAATGATCTTAATGATGAATCAATACTCCCTAAAGAACCTAGGCCCTGCACAAAATAAGTTAACTAAAAAAAAGAAGCTGGAATCCTACCAATGTGTTTCCAAGTGTTGTAGCTACTACAACCCCTCCAAATTTTTTTCCTATAAAAAATTTCATAGCCTTCCTTGGCCAATAAACTAGGATCCCTCTTCTACACAAAATAAATAAGTGTGAATGCATATTCTTTTTTTCAAAAAATAAATAAATGTGAAAGAAGAGAAAGGATTCATGTGTAGAGGGGTAAAGCAAGAAACTCTATCATGGTACTGTTCAGGCTCGTTGGAAGCGTAGCAGTGTTTTCATTCATAAGGTGACTCTGTCAGGGTACTCTCTAGGCCTACTAGAAGTGGATCAACACTAGATATGAGAAATTATAATCTGAAAAATATTAAGCTAGAAAACTTCATTATCCTCCCCCATTTGAAATTTTTTGATAAGACTGAATCTTTGTTGTGTTAAACCGAAGTGGCATGATGGGAACTTGGTCTATTCATGGAGTAATTTAGGAAACCAAAAAAATATTCATGAAAAATCAATACTCCCTAAAGAACCTAGGCCCTGCACAAAATAAGTTAATTGAAACAAAGAAGCTGGAATCCTACCAATGTGTTGCCAAGTGTTGTAGCTGCTACAACCCCTCCAAAAATTTTTCCTATAAAAAATTTCATAGCCTTCCTTGGTCTTGTTTATGGTCATCGCAAACCTTGTAGTGCATTTCATTTTTCTTCTTAAAGTGTTGTGATCCCTTTCGCAAGATAGTCAAAGTTTCACCTTTGGCATGTTGGTCATTTCAATGAATGTATAAGAATGTTCCCATGACTTCAAGTGGTCATATTTGTGTAAATTATTTTTTTTAACCATGTAGGTATTCATCGCACTCATTTTAAAATTTATGAGCACCGTCGCACTAGTGTCGTCATAGTCCTTGTAAAGTGTATCTTTGGTGTTGCACTTGTCATAAATGTCAAAAATTTGTTACAGGAGGAATAATGTTGTGTTTGTGTGTCTCATGTGATATGTGTTTTTTGTGTCATCAAGTATGTTGAGTGTGTGATCACAGTCAAAATCCATCAATATTCACATCAACCTCATCGGTCCCATAGTCATTTTTTGAAAAACTTCTTGACCAAGAAACTTAACCTCTCTAGGCCTCCCTTAAGCTGTGCAATATGCAGTCTCAATCTGATGGCTCTAACATTCCTGGTTAGCACTGCACAATGCATAGTATTATCTTCCCAAGACTTCCAAATTGTGCATTTTTGGTGATCAACACCTAACCATGACCTCTGGAATCACACAGTTGAGGCCTCCGGCCTCGCTTGAATTGCGCACTTTGCAATTTCATGATACAAACTCATACCTTGAGCCTTATAATTATGCATTGCGCAATAATATATGCTTCTTGACCTCCTAAACTGCATATTTCGCTTTCCTAACTCTCATCCCTACTTTTTGTCCCTGCTAGCTCTAGAAACTGCAAAGTCATGTCCCTCAACCCAGCTTGAACTGTGCACTACGTAGTCTCAAGGCTTAAGGATTCCCCATTCTTTCCTAAATTGCACAACTATGTAGTCACTGAGCCTCCTTTCCCAGCCTGTCACATGTCTCGAGCTTGGTTCATGAATCATAATGCATCATCTTAGGCTAGGGGTTTTTGGATGGATGTCGTCCCATCATGGGTGAATTGCAAGAAAATGTACTATATCAATACATGTCAAGATTATAAAGAAATAGAATAAGTATTAAATCATGCTCAAGGTCATGATTGCACCTAAAATCAAAAGATGATTGATCAAGGCAAAGTGAAATGGCACTATTTTTCAACCATTGTCCACGACTCAAGATCAATGAAGACACCCTATCATCAAGGCATGTGGAGGAGTGGAGGAAGATCTCCTTCATGAAGACACTTAACTTCAACAACAAAAATGGCTTGACAATGCCACATAATCAAGAAATCCATATCACCAGTGTCATGTCATGTCATTTCATGAGTGGTCATGTCACCACATCACTATTGTATATCATGTTCATTGTAAACAAATGTATTGTAAAGTGGAATTCCAAAGGACGCACATGAATGTAAAGAGTAATGTCAGTGGAAAATTCATTAAATTCAAACAGTCATGAGGGTATTTAAAGGGTCACCCTTGGTTATATATACCCCCTCATTATATGAGAAAAGGACTTTTCACCTTGGCTCCACCAGTAAATAAATAAAGAGAATATTTGGTTCTTTTGTGGAGAAAGGAGTGGCTCCAACTCTCCACTACTAGAGCTAGTGATATTCATTGTATATATGTTTCTCAAAACTTTTAATTAATAACATAATCCTTTCAAGGCCATAATGTTCTTCATGCATGACGTATGAATGTTTGTAAGACTATTATGCAGATGTTTGTACTTCATGTTTTCTTTTCACATATACTAATATAGTTGAACTATTTCGATTATTTTAGTGGTTATATTTTTGAGAATGTGTTGTAATGGTTGTAACTGATGTCCCATCCTTGTGGACTATTTCACAGGATATTAGAAATACCTTTCTCATATTACTGCGTGTGCAATTGTTGTCATGTCCTTATGAACAATTATGTAGGATATTATACAGATCTTTCTTAAGACGTTGTGTCTAATGGTCATTGCATCCATTGTGGACTATTCCACTGGGTGTTAGACGAAATATTTTGGTTCACATGTGTCTCTTCCCGAGTGGTACTATTACCTCTCTCTTAGAGGCTCACTTTTCTCTTCCTCCACCCCTTTGCGGTAGAATTACCTTGACACACTTGAAATAAGACACTCACTAGGGACACCCCCCTTTCTTTGTGAAAGTACATTGGAATCACTCTCTCTTTCTGACAGAAAGAGCCAAGGCATATCTTTAATAATAAGGAAACTGAGCCTTTGGTCCAGATGGGACTCCTATACCAAATGCTGTGAGGTCTAATTGGGACTTCATATCGGGGATATCCCCTAAATGTTGGCGGCTCTAGCATTGTCAACTGTTCCAAAAGGCTATTCTTGGGGAGGAATTATCTAGGAGGATCCTCAAAAGGCCTAAAATTCAAAGAGATTAAAACATCATGCAAATAGTGCCATGTCAAAGAGCCGGATGAGATGATTCCAACACAACTTGATTAGGAAAAAACATATTTTGTACATGAATTTTATCGTGTTTGAAGATTGTGTGGAACATACAAAATTTTATCAAGGAAGCCACATTCAACACCAGGAAGTGCCATTTGGTACTTTATATACACTGATGTGTCAAGTTTGAATGATGACATGGCAGGCTTGATGGTGAAACATGGAAAGATCCATACACTAACATGTAAATACGAGTTGTTGTGGTAAGAAAGATGGAACTTTGAAGTGGAAGGACCATAATATGACATGTTCCATCCATAGATATGACGTGGTAGTGACACATGGAATCCATACAATGACATGATGGGACCAAATGCTAAAAAATGGAAAACAACAATGTGTTGACTGGGTGCTGACATAGAAACACATGGAAGATAAGTGGCAGTTTTGTAATGTTCCAAATGGGGAAAATAGGCTCAGTAGGGAATATATTAAGATATTCCACTATGGACTCATAGAAGCATGGAAAACACACCAGCAAATTCTAAAACAGAGATAGACTAGTAGGGAATTTACTAGTTATATCACCTCTAAGGAGAGGGTGAAAACCAGAGGCTTCCTGGCTCGTTCTACACTCTGTCTATAGAAGACTGATGAAACACAAAAAATGTGAGAATGAAAAACTCCTCTTGGAGTTTCATACCCTTGGTAACCTTAGATCTATAGATCTAAATAATGGATCCAAAGAGAATCAAAAACCAAATAAGTGAGAAGCAGAAAATTCCACTCTCAGGAAAATATGCAATAGGCTCAAGGAGGACACTGTATAAGCAAGCCAATGTAAAAATAACACATACCAGGGCTGGATTCCCTTATTTTAAGCTATGTGGGATCTCCATGCATATTTTCAGCAAAAAAAATGAGTTTAGAGGGCTTAAACAGATCTCCCACAATCAACACTAGTTGAAAATCAGCTAAAGGAGAGAGCTGGGTTAATGGAGAAACCCTCCTTCAGGAATTGCACAGATTCTTCTGGAAGAAACTGGAAATCAGTAATTAAGCTCATATTACAGTATTAAAGCAATAAATCATATCTATAATGAAGTTATTTTGTAGAAGCATTTTATTTTCTTGAAGCAAGAGCAAGAATCCTTTAGAAATAATAGCAGAAACACATGGAAAAGCTGCAGAAAGACTTGACAGCATTTTATATGAGGAGCTTCAGCTACTGTAGGTTAATATTCAGATATAAAACTGATAAATGGATAAAACATCAGATCCATACCAGATCTGGAAACTACTCAGCCTTCTTAACAAGATCCCCTTGGGGTTTTATCAAAATAATGCATAAAAATTTGTAGATCTAGCTTTTAATACACTGAATTGCAGAAAAATTCAGATATTTCTGAAGATGGATTTCATTAAATAACATATCATATCTGAACATGAATATATCAGCAAGCTACTTTACAAATCTCAAAGGCAGAGGCAAGCCTCAATCATCAGAGAGTAAGTACAATGAGAAATCTAGACACATTGAAGCATGTACATGAAAATAATGCAGTATATGGAAGAGACTGCGTAGTGGCTGGAATGAACTGATACAAAAAATAAAAATTATAGATCTGAATGTACAATGAGAGTGAGATCTTCTTCCGAGTGGTCACAAGGCACCCTCCTTGAGAGAAATCTCCTCTAAACAACTAGATCTTGCAAATCTAGTTCACCCACTTGCTGCAACTCACAAATAACTGCAAAACCCTCAACAGGACCAGTGATGCTATAGAGATGAAGCTTGGCCATAATGCTGGATAGTGGAGAGATGCATCACAATATCCTCCAAAGAGCTACTCCATGGAAGGAGAGAGGATTCCTAAACAGGAAATCCCCTTCCCTTAGGCTAATCACCCAAGAGAATAGAGTTGCTGCAACAACTTCCAAAATTATTCAACAACCTTTTCTTGCTACCTCTCCTTATTTTTATAACATGAGGGTTTTTCAAAACCCTAAAATTATCCTCTTTCACACAAGATATCCTCTTCTAGAAGTACGTTGTGCTTGTTGGATAAGCTTCCCTCCAAACTGCGTTGTAGGTGGGGCCAAGTTTGACCCTTTCAAATGAATTTCCCCTTTTCACACTTAGGGGTGTTTAATATAATAGCCCAGATTTGTCCTATTTCACATTGGGCAATCATTTATTCTCATCTTAGGAGTTTAATAAAACTCCTTCACATACTTTTATTCATGAATAAATCAAACTGAAATTAAAATGCAATGTTCCCACTAGCTGCAAAAATTGGGAACATTACAGTCTCCCCCGGAAAAATGTTGCTTGCCCTCAAGAAACTCTTATTGTAGATGCAAACCATCCATTCCCTCCATATGGAATCCACATAAGGAAGGATTCCTCCATTTGCTGCAATAGGTTATGTATGTTTGGTTCCAAAATTTTCTTCTACCAATCCATAAGATGACCTCCAACTGTGAGGGTAGATGTACTCTTCTTACCATGAAGCACAAGATGACAAATACATGATGTCCAAAACCATCATAAACACATGAGAGACATAAAGTAAGGTAGTTCCTCCCATAAAGGAAAAGCTTCATCATGTAGAACATTCCTCCATCCCATGTTTGTGAACTTGAATAAGCATTGCTATGCCTCCATTCTTAGCCCTGTTGATCTTGTTGGATCCAAACTCCATCATTCAGCATTATAAAAAGAAGAAAAGGAAGGAGTAATATGGGTAAACCAAAGAGGTCAAACCATATTCTCCCAAATCAACCACCAGAGCAAGGCCATTTTCTTCCATCCTCCATATCCTCCATGTAAGATGGACAAGCCATGCTTCCCAAAAGATGATGTGCATGCCTTTCTTTGCTGCAAGTTATCTGTGATACATAAGGCATGAACCAGAAAATTATGAGTCATGGGATGGTCACCATACTCATTCAAAAGTATCAAAGCAACAAGGGAGCTTGCTACCCTCTTTCCTCCTCATGTGCATCATGAAACCAAACCATGCTAATGGACATATGATATGTCACATCAGCCCAATACACAGCACCATCATCAATGCACATCTTGAGATAGTCATGCCAAATTTTTCACCATGCAAAACACATAGACATAGGAGATGTCATGTGGTGGCCATACCTTTTCAAGTGAAAAAAAATTGTACATGCCTTCTCTTGTTGCAACATAACATTGGAATCCAAGGCATGATTCGGAAAATAATGAGCTATTGGGTAGCAACCACACTCACCCAAAAGCATCCATAGCAACAAGGACTTTGCAGCCTTCTTGCCTCATCAACATGTGGATCTTGGAGCAAAAAAACAATGATGAACATGTAAAATGTCTCATCAACATAGTACAAGCAAGATCCCTCATACCACATCATGTGGGAATCATTCCCTCCTCCCAAGAAAAAGTTCATGCATGAAATATACCTCCAACATAAATGCATGTGGACATATGAGACATACTTCAAGCATAGGTGAATACATGGACATAATATTTAACTTTGTAATGTCCAACTCTCCTTCTAAAAATCACATCATCCATGCTTCCTCTTCATATAATCTACCAATGATGTACCAAGCATGAGATAAGAGAATGAGAATCTTTGGGTAGAGCTCATGCTTACCCCAAGGCAACCAGCGCTGCCATGCCTCCTTATACATTTCACAACTACTCTTCAAGGCATAGATTAGAAAAATAGGCACCTTTGGAGAGTGATAGGAGTCTTCCCAAAGGCAACCAGTGTAACAAATCTTGCTGGTCCATATATGTCTACAAGTGATCATGTGACCCCTTGCTCACCATCCTCATCCACTCACTCAAATATGGAAGTTGAGTGATGTGTTGCAAAATCATGGCATTCTCCTTTTGCAGAATACCATCTCCTCGAACCCACTGAAGAAATTTGCATCTCATGAAATACTGAAATGCATCTTTGTTGAGGTCTCTTAGTGAGAACTTCCTCTCATGTATGATCCTCAAAAACCAGTGAAGCTTTGGATCTGCAGCAATACCTCCAACATGCTCCAAGAATGATGAAGCCTCTTTGTCACAGCCACTATGTGACAACGCTGTGATATACATTTTATTCAAATCAGCACTTTGATCTAACCCTTGGCTATGCATGGATCTTGAAATATTATGTGCTGAAATATCATGCATGCCTTGGATCAACTGATATGTGGGAACCTCTTGATAGAACACAAGAGTTCCTCCATCCGGATCAATGATGCCTCCAATTTCAGGTAAGAATGATGGCCTCCTCTCTTCAAGTATACCAGCGCTGGAATATTTATTCTCCTCCTCATGCATCTCCTGATTCATGCATGGGACCCCATATGATAATAACTCAATACTACCTTGCAAATATTCAAGTGCCTCTTCTCTAGATGCAAGCCCCTTAGCAGCAAGTAGTGACAATGGATATCTCTTGTCCAAAGTGACAAGATTGACATTCTCCTTTGTTTCCTTGGGAGATGTCTCTTTGTAGCTCTTCTTTTTCCTCTTCTCCTCAAAATTCTTGAGATTTTCTTCAATACTCTTCAATGCTTGAAAAGGAAGCAATGAGATCTCTTCTTCAGTCATTCTCTCTGCCTTGTGATAACAGGAAGTGTATAATTCTTCCTCTTCATCTTGAAACCCTTTAGGAGTTTATTTGCATCTATTTCCTTCATTTATATACCCTTCACCTTCTTCAAAGAAAATGGGCATAGTGGATCTATGAGGAGATCTAGGATCCTCCAGTCTTCGGCTTTACTGATAGGAAGTGCTAGGGCTTCCTTCTTCTTCTTGAAATCTCATGCAGCTCTTACTGCAACTTTCTTCTTCTCGAAACCCTCTAGGAGTCTCGGTGCTTATCCTTTCTTTCTTCTAATTTACCTCTTGGAAGAGGCCCTTTTATATCTTCAAAATGATGAGAATAATCTCATCCGATCCATCAAACTATTCTCTACTTTTTCTCTTTGATTCACTGGTAGCTTGATCTCACAGGCTGTGCCAGAGATCATGCTCTAATACCATTGTAATGTTCCAAATGGGGAAAATAGGCTCAGTAGGGAATATCTTAAGATATTCCACTATGGACTCACAAAAGCATGGAAAACACACCAAAAAATTCTAAACTAGAGATAGACTAGTAGGTCATTTACTGGTTATATCACCTCTAAGGAGAGGATGAAAACCAGAGGCTTCCTGGCCCGTTCTAGACTCTGTCTATAGAAGACTGATGAAACGCAGAAAATGTGAGAATGAAAAAATCCTCTTTGAGTTTGATTTCCTTGGGAAACTTAGATCTACAGATCTAAATAATGGATCCAAAGAGAAGCAAAAACCAAATAAGTGAGAAGCGGGAAATTCCACTCTCAGGAAAATCTGCAATAGGCTCAAGGAGGACGCTATATAAGCAAGCCAGTGTAAAAATAACACAGAACAGGGCTGGGTTCCATTATTTTAGGGTATGTGGGATCTCCATGCAGAGTTTCAGCAAAAAAAAAATGAGTTTATAGGGCTTAAACAAATCTCCCACAATCAACACTAGCTGAAAATTAGCTAAAGGAGAGAGTTGAGTTAATGGAGAAACCCTCCTTCAGGAATTGCGAAATTTCTACTGGAAGACACTGGAAATCCATAATTAAGCTCATATTATAGTATGGTAGCAAGAACTTAGATCTATAATGAAGTTACTTTGTAGAAGCATTGGATTTGCTTGAAGAAAGAGCAAGAATCCTTCAGAAATAATAGCAGAAACACATGGAAAAGCTGCAGAAAGACTTGACAGCGTTTTATATGAGGAGCTTCAGATACTGTAGGTCAATATTCAGATATAAAACTGATAAATGGCTGAAGCATCAGATCCATACTAGATCTGGAAACTACTCAGCCTTCTTAACAAGATCCCCTTGGGGTTTTATCAAAATAATGCATAAAAATTTGTAGATCTAGCTTTTAATACACTAAACTGTAGAAAACTTCAAAGATTTCTGAAGATGGCTTTCATTACATTACATATCATATCTGAAAATGAATAGATCAGCAAGCTACTTTACAAATCTCAAAGGGAGAGGCAAGCCTCAATCACCAGAGAGCAAGTACAATAAGAAATCTAGACACATTGAAGCATATACATGAAAATAACGCAATATATGGAAGAGACTGCACAGTAGCTGGAATTAACTAATACAAAAAATAAAAATTACAGATTTTAAATTACAATGAGAATAATATCCTCTTTCGGGTGGTCACAAGACACCCTCCCTGAGAGAAATCTCCTCTAAACAACTAGATCTTGTAGATCTAGTTCACCCACTTGCTGCAACTCACAAACAGCTGCAAAACCCTCAACGGGACCAGCGCTGCTATAGAGATGAAGCTTGGCCATAATTTTGGATAGTGGAGAGATGCATCACAATCTCCTCCAAATAGCTACTCCATAGAAGGAGAGAGGATTCCTAAACAGGAAATCCCCTTCCCTTAGGCTAAACAACCAAGAGAATAGAGTTGCTGCAGCAACTTCCAAAATTCCTCAACAACCTTTGCTTACCGCCTCTCCTTCTTTTAATAACATGAGGGCTTGCCAAAACCCTAAACCATCTTCTTCAACTTATCCTCTTTTACACAAGAGATCCTCTTCTAGAAGTACGTTGTGCTTGTTGGATAAGCTTCCCTCCAAAATGCGTTGTAGGTGGGGCCAAGTTTGACCCTTTCACATGAATTTCCCCTTTTCACACTTAGGGGTGTTTAATATAATAGCCTAGATTTGTCCTCTTTCACATTGGGCATGTATTTATTCTCATCTTAAGAGTTTAATAAACCTCCTTCACATAATTTTATTCATGAATAAAGAAAACTGAAATTAAAATGCAATGTTCCCACTAGCTGCAAAAATTGGGAACATTACAGTTTTGTGCGAGTTGACTCAACTACAAGTGGAAAAGTAGGAACATGCCACATGGCACCTCAAAAACAATCCAGAAGGCTAAAATTTCTATAATGGTTGGAGGCCACGGGTATTGAACCCCCAAACTGTGCAAAGGTAGGACAATTCCCAACCAATGGTATATGGCCACAATTTTTTTCACAGAGAAAAAATTCGTAACTTTTCAATTAAGATAGGTTACATGTTACATCATCTGGTAGTATGTACTACTATTCTTTCCAAAGACTAATACAAGCTGTCATAAAACTATGTGATGGCCAAGAAACAGTCCCAAATAAGTATGGATGAATCCCATGTCCATGAAGTAAGTTCGGTGCATAACTTACTGCCGTGATTACTAATAAGAAAAAAAAATATAAAAGTACAGCCGATATATAGATATAAACAGGAGAGAAAGTAACCAAAAATGCTCCCAATAATCTATATAGTTAGACAGCCAAAACTGCAGGTGCCTCCTCAATGAAAGGCCGATGAAAATATCTGTAAATCTGCCCTCTAGAATGTTCTGTGATATATGGCCACAATTGTTAGTGGAAGTGGAGAATTATATACTTAACATGTATTGTTATATCAATTTATTAATGTGGTGGATCCATTGGTTTAACCACTAGAACTTGGAAAACAATACATCTATAGAATTTTGAACAATGCGCCAATGACTCATGCATTGGGTTATGTTTGCATATTCAACTCATTTTCCAACAATCAGGTGGATGGTAGAATTTCATATGGTAATGTTAAAAATATTCCATGGGTCGATATCATAATTGGGTCATTCAGTTTTGAAACCCTGACCTCATTGGGGTAATTAAACAGCCTGGCCATTGGGCCAATAGCTGATGTTGTAACTAGAAACAAAAATTTAATATTTAAAATGTTGTTATAACTAGAAATTTCAAAGGGGGTAAAGTTGCAAATTTGACCCCGTGACCTCCCTAGAACTGAAATAAAACATATACATAGTTTACGCCAACCATTGTGCTACGTTATGATTGGACTGCTACACCATGTAGCCACTACTCCATTCAACCATAAGCTATTTGTTATAACAATACAACAATTTCAAATCGACGCCAACCAACGTCACATGGGGCTAAGGTTTGGATGGGCCACCATAAGTATTATGTTGGAATGGAATTTATTTTTTATTTGAATATTATTTGAGTACTATTTTGTAATATTCCCAAATAGGGACTGCAGCAATACAAGATAGATATGCAGAAAAATAACTCAGTTCATCTAAGACACAACAGGAGGCCAATAAGGAGACCTTTTAAATGTATTTATAGTGGCAAAATAGATGTACACGAAGGCCCATAAGATGCATAACAGGAAATACAAGTCTCCAATAGAAGAAAATCCTCAAAAAAAGGTCCTGCAACCATGTACATAGACTGAAAAAGTATTGGTAGCATTATTTTATTAGGCTGCAACAAGTCTTGATTACACTTCAAATCTAGAGAATATAAGTGCATCAAAATTCATATCTATAACAGATCCACACACTATATAGGCTCTTCTATCAATCCCCCTTGGGGTTTTTGGCAAAACACCATGTACATGCAGTAGATCTAAGATCTAAATATGAAGATCTGCAGAAATAATTAGATATTCAGAAATATTCAAAAGTGTTCAGATCAGATCTAATAGGAAGAAATAGATCTCCTCCAATGGATCTCTAAAGTGAAGGGAAGATCCCCAACAGTTGAAAACCAATCCTCCAAATGATGTGCCAAAAGACAGTGCAACAACACCTATAGAAATAACACAGATCTGGAAGTAAAATTGTGCTATAGGGTTTAGAACATGCTTGGCCACATGCCAAGATCAGAAGATGTAGCTCAAAACATGCAATACTCTCTCCCAATGAATTAGAATACTTATCCACTGAAAAGGAGCACTGAAATGGTCTACATCTGAAGAGATCTAGCCTCCACTTGTTGCAGCTTGTAAAGACAACCAAACCCTCAACATGACCTGCATTGTAGTTGAAAGAAGTAGCTTGGACTTTAGCCAGATAGTGAACAATACAATGCAAACTCTTCCAAGAGGCCTCTCAAGTAAAGAGGTGGGATTCTCGATCAGGAACACCCAGTGCTAAAAAACATTATTCTCAGCTGAACAACAAGAGAGTGATATATGTCTAAACAGAAAATATATTCAGAAATCTGATAATCATCAACAACCTTCTCATGCTTCCATCCTCTTCCTTTTACAAGTTGAGAGATTGCAAAACCTAAACCATTTTCAATGAGATCACTTCTTTCACACAAGCCATCTCCATCTAAAACTGTGTTATGCCTCATTTATGGCCACTCCTCCAAGACAACGTTGTAGATCTGGTCAAGGTTGACCCAGTCAAAATATCCATCCCCTTTCACACCTAAGGGTGCTTGTTAAAACAACCAAGATTTATCCTTTTTACATTTGGCATTGAATTTTCATGACTTAGGAGTATTATGTACCTCCTCTACATTTTTATTCTTCAAACAAAGAAATAAAACAAAAATGAATATTCCCATTAGCTTAGGACTAATTGGGAATATTACATTCCTCCCCTCCCAAATGTTGCTTGTCCTCAAGAAACTGATAAGGTGAGTGCTACAACTCTTCTCCTCCTCCATTGGTGACACCATCATGTGATAAGCTTCCTCCATAAGCTAAGCGCTCACCAATCCAGCCCTCCATGAATTTTTCCTCCAAATTTCTCATGAGATGTAAATAGTCCATCCCATAAGGAGACAACAGCTCAAATGAAACAAAAATGGCTTGCCCAATGTCCTCCCTGAAACATGTAGCATAAGGTACATGGAGAATATCCATCCCATAGGGCACATACATACCTCCCATCCTCCCTCCATACATTCCCATAAAAAGTAAAAATACATAATCAATGTATGGGAGAAAAGCAATATACATACAAACCAAAATTTGTGCATATGGAGGTGGGTCATAGTCCCACACATGGAACCAGTGCAGTGCATCTCCTGACTACATTAGATCAATATGTGGTAAGTGGTTTCCCCACCACTTACTTTTTTTCCATGTCATATCACTATGGTTGAAAGTGTGAGATATATTTGGTGCCTTAGGAATGCACCCATCATGATACATAATCTCCCTTTGTCCACCAAGGGAGTGACCAAGCTCATAAATTTTTGTGGCCCAAAGTTGGCCATGAATTTTATAAGGTACAATACTCCTCCTTGGAGTCATGGCCTGCATAAACATGGTGAAAGAATACATAAAATCAGAAAATAAAACATGATTTACATGAGTATGTTCTTCACCAACAATCCTCCTCATACAAATGGAGTGGTGCATAGATCTATCTCCTCTCTCAAAAGAAGGAAGAGATGGATGAAATAACTCTTTCATAGAGTCATGTAGCTGTCCCAACTCCCCAAGGTTCATGCATTCTTGAAAATGTTGATATAGTTCTTCTTCAAAGCCTTCCCAATCAAAGATTATCATCATGATGTTGTAGATCTTCATGGAATATATGTGGTTGAAACAGAACTCTTCATAGGCTCTTTGTAGCAACTTCTCCTTGAGATTGGAAGCTATAGACAAGAATATCCTACCATGATGATAAATGACTCCCTCTTTGAATAAATAGCCCTCTTCATGCTATTGGTCATAAAATATCATACAAGTGTGAAGATCCTTGGAATAATCCACCAACAACTGGGATTTCCAATATGGATCTAAACTCCCGAACAATGATAGCACTGATGATATATCAACTTAAATGTCTATCATGTGGATTCTCTCCTCCTTGACATCTCCTATGCCAAATTTATGTGTTGGAAGGTCATTCCTTCCCTTCTTCTCCTCCCACAGTGTAGGATCAGAAATGAGAGTGGGTAATGATGTTGTTGGGAGAATATCTCCCTCCTCCTTGAGCCTACCCAAGACTCCTAACATTGTATCATTGTCTTCCAATGCTCCCATCCCTCCTGGATCTAAGCTTGCAGCATCATGTTGTGAGATATCTCCCACAAAATCTAAATCAGGTGGCCTCTTAGGTGGTTTTTCACTAGATAAAAGTGTCCCATGCAGGAATCTCATGAGCATGATAGATGGGACTGTAAGGTCCTTGCTTCCACTGCGCAAATCCATCTCTGCTCTTTGTGTGGAAGTGGTATGTGAGGGATATGTATGCATGCCTTTGATCATTTTGGTTTCACCACTCTTCTTGTCCACCCATTCCATTTGCAAATCTTCCCAATCAGTGGTGACTTTCCCCAATGTAATCAACCATTGAACACCAAAAATCACATTGGTGTCCAGTATGTCAACCACAAAGAAGTGATCAATCAATGTATAAGTCCCCATGGTGAATGAAAGTGATGGGACATAATGTATGCATTGCATTGTTCTATCTCCTGGGACCAAAACAGCGAATCCCTCAAAAGCATCAGTGGGTATTGCACTCCTTTGCACTAGTTGGGCATCAATGAAATTGTGGGTAGCCCCACTGTCAATCAGAATAGAAACCCTCTGATTCAATATGGAACCTTGAACTCTTAAGGTCAAGCACTTAGGTACTCCTCTGAAAGATTCAAGAGCCCCTCCAATAGGATCAAATGCTCCATTCCCATCTCCTGATGGTGTTGGCTCTCCTCCTACAATGTCAGCGCTATGACCTCTTCTTGGTTCATCTTCTTCTTCCTCCTCATCATCGGATAAGACGTATATGTAATGTTATTTTCTAGCAGCACATCTATGTCCAAGTGCCCATGATTCTTGGCAAGTGAAGAAAAGCTTTCTTCTTCTTATATCTCTCCGGACTTCGTCATCAAGAGGCTTCTTGTATGAGCTCTCCTTGGAAGGAGAAAATTTTTCTTCCTTTCCCTTTGAAGGAAAAGAGGGCTTATGCTGAAAGCTTGCCTTTGCTTTTGGCAAGGCATCTTGAAGGTTTCTAGCCCTTTCAATAGCATCATTCAGGGTAGTGGGCTTGGTATATTTAACCAACCCATGAAGAAGTTCATCTAAACCATCGATGAACATGTACGCCATTCTTCCTGTAGACAAATCAGGAACCATAACAGATAATCTTAAAAAATTAGAAATGTTAGACTTTGTATTACCTGATTGTTTCAACTTTGCAAGGCTCATGAATGGTGCCTTTGGATCTCTTCTATCAAATCTTTCCACCAGCCTTCTAGTGAACTTTGAATAAGTAGTCACATTGGAATGACCCAATGTACACAAGACATGGAACCACCAATCATGTGCTTCACCTTCAAAGTGTAGCGCTACAATCTTCATAGCCTCCATCTCTGCGACCTTATTCAACTAAAAGTGGATGTCAAGTTTTTCTACCCAATATTTGGCAGAACACTTGGATGAACCATCAAAGTTGGGTAAAAATAATTTTCCCATAGAGTGATGTCAATCATGATTCTGAATGAATCCACCACCTCTATAATGATGCCTTGGTCTTATTTTGTCCTTTATGTGAAAAAAATTCTGAAAACTCAAGTTATCTTTGAATCTCTAATTTTGAGATTCATATTCTTCAAAATAGGCTTCAAGGGATTCATGCTCTTGAAACCCTTCATTTCCCAGAGCCAAAAAGGTAGGCATGGTAGAGCGTTGGGAAAATTGTGGCTGATGCACTGGTTGATCATTCCAGTGATGAGACATGACAAAGCCTTATCCAAGATGAAATCCTTTACGGGATTCTTTGATTCTATCCAATCTCATCTCTTTCATCTCTCTACCAAGATCTTGCATGGCTCTAAGAAGGATCTTTGGAAAATCATTTTCTTCTTCTTCACTTCCAGATACAGGGGCTTTACCCTTGTCTTCATTGTCATTTTTGTAATCAAACTTCTTCCTCTGTCTTCTCTTTAGATACCTCTTCTCTCTATCAGTAAGAGGTTCTTCTTCTTTAGAAGACATATTGGCTTCCTAGAAAGCACAGGTTGTGCCAAGATGATGCTTTTATACCACTGTAATATTCCCAAATAGGGAATGCATGAATACAAGATAGATATGTAGAAAATAACGTAGTTCATATAAGATACAACAGGAGAAAAATAAGGAGACATTTTAAATTTATTTACAGCAGAAAAATAGATGTACAAGAAGGCCCATAAGATGCATAACAGGAAATACAAGTCTCCAATACAAGAAAATCCTCAAAAAGAGGTGTTGCAACCATGTACATAGACTAAAAAAGGCTTGAAAGTGTTATTTTATTAGGTTGCAACAGATGTTGATTACACTTCAGATATAGAGCATATAATTGCATGAAAATTCAGATATATAACAGATCCATACACTATAGAGGCTCTTCTATGAACCCACCTTGGGGTTTTTTGGAAAAACACCATGTACATGTAGTAGATCTAAGATCTAAGTCTACAGATCTCTAGAAATAATCAGATATTCATAAATATTTAGAAGTGTTCATATTATATCTGATATGAAAAGAAATATATCTCCTCCAATGGATCTCCAAAGTGAAGGGCAGATCCCCAACACTTGAAAACCAATCCTCTAAAAGATGTGCCAAAATACCCCACAACAACACCTACAGGAATAACACAGATCTGGAAGTAAAATTGCGTTGTAGGGTTTAGAACATGGTTGGCCACATGCCAAGATCATAAAATATAGCTCAAAACATCCAATACTCTCCTCCCAATGAATTAGAATAGTTCTCCACTGAAAAGGAGCACTGAAATGGTCTAAATCTGAAGAGATATAGCCTCCACTTGCTGCAGCTTGCAAAGACAACTAAACCCTCAACAGGATCTGCATTGTAGTTGAGAGAAGTAGCTTGGCCTTTAGCCAGATAGTGGACAATACAATGAAAAATATTCCAAGAGGCCTCTCAAGGAAAGAGGTGGGATTCCCATTCAGGAACACCCATTTCTAAACATCACTATTCTCAGCTAAACAACAAGAGAATGATATATGTCTAAACAGACAATATATTTAGAAATTTGATAGTCATCAACAACCTTCTCATGATGCCATCCTCTTCCTTTTATAAGTTGAGAGCTTGAAAACCCTAAACCACTTTCAATGAGATCACTTATTTCACACAAGACATCTCCATCTAAAACTGTGTTGTGCCTCATTGATAGCCACTCCTCCAAGACAATGTTGTAGATTTGGTCAAGGTTGACCCAGTCAAAATATCCAGCACCTTTCACACCTAAGGGTGCTTGTTAAAATAGCCATGATTTAGCCTTTTTACATTTGGCATTGATTTATTCATGATTTAGGAGTATTATGGACCTCCTTTTCGTTTTTATTCTTCAAACAAAGAAATAAAACAAAAATGAATATTCCCATTAGCTTAGGACAAATTGGGAATATTACATATTTCAAGGGTTTCATATCGCGAGGACACATAGGGGATTTTAACCCATGGTAGTCATATGTAATGTTTTTATATATTAAAATATATACCATCACGCCAATTTCTAGTAACAGCACACAACCGATCATTTTAAGAAGAGTTTAAGCCTATGTATTTTGAAAACCAAGAATCTTTTGGAGCTCAAATTTGGAGCAACCGAAGGAAGTTTTTAGTGGTATTTTGCGACAAATTCCTGGTGGAAGAGAGATCTATATTTTATGCAGGTTTTAAAGTATTTTTTTTCATTTTAGCTCAATTTGTAGACAAGGTGTTTGATGCAGTAAAAAGTGAGGAAAGTGGTTTACAAGAACCACTACCTTAATTTCATTTTTTAGGCTTCCTATAACATATTGAAGGAATTTGTTGATGTAATAAATCAATTTGAAGCTTAGCATCTAAATAATAAAAGAGGTCGCTCCTTTGGAGGTAGGACCCATAGAAATATTCCACAGTAGACAAACTCTGTTATCAATTGGTTGTTATGCTTCTTTTCTTCTCTTCTTGATCTTCTACATTTCTCTTTAATTTCTACTTCATTAAGTCATTTACACTTGATTTACATTTGTTTATTTTTTTCAAAAATAATTATAAACACTTGAAAATTCTAATGAAACAAGTAATTTAAAGGATCTAAATCACTATCATCAAGTTAGTGTTAAAGGAAAACATTCACAATGCAATGTTTAAGATGAGATATAGACAATACGAACTTGTGGTGGTGCCATTTGGGCTCACAAATACCACAACCACATTTATCTTCTCGATGAACAACATCCTAAGCTATTATTTGGAAAATTTCTTGATGGTTTTTGTGGATGATATCATAGTTTACTCAAAATAAAGAGAATAACGTGAAGAGCACATGAAGCCAATGTTGCAGTTTCTGTGAGAACAAAAATGGTATGCAAAACTCAAAAAATGTGATTTCTTCCAATCACAAATACAATATTTGGGACATTCCATATCAAAGGAAGGAGTATATGTGTCTTTAGGTGACTTTGGTAACCCCATGATGAATTCCATGGATACGAATTCCCACTGCCACTCATGGATTGGGATTGGTTGTTAGAATCCCATAGGGTGCTTTCATTCTACTTTGACTTGTTGGAATTCCAGGAACCTAGCAATAAATTTAGCTCTATACTTCTTAATTCTTGCCCAATAACATAATTTATTTATGGTTTTTATTATTTTTTGATAATTAGGGTGACTTGAAAATTTTATTTTATGAAACTAATTGTTTATGAGATTCTTCAATTCGATAACACAAGGCACATACCATCTTTCTTTGAACATCAACATACCATCATTAGTGATCTTGTAATTTTGGATCATTATCCCCTATTGCTTCTACTATAATCATTCCTTCACATACTGGAAATTATCATAATGTTTAAATTCCTCTTTGATCTTCTATTTGGTGTCAATTACACAAATTATCATTGCTTCCAACGGATCTACTTGTAGACTTCTACTAAGTCCATATGATACTAGGTTTTATTTGCCCTTAATATAATTGATCTCGAAATTAAATTTTCTAATTAGATCCAACCATATGGTTTGTATAGAATTTAATTTGGGCTAATCAAACAAGTATATCAACACTACATGATCTGAAATTAGCATAGAACTCCTCCCAAGAAAGTAGTGCCTCCACATCTTTAGTATATGTTGTGATTACTGCTAGCTCCAAGTCACAAATGATATAGTTCATCTCACACTAATTTAATTTTTTTAATTCATATCAAATTACATGTCATTATTTCATGAGTAATCCACCTATTACTTCCTTGCATGCATCAATCCAAACTAGCGAATCATTCTCTAGGCCTGTTATTCTAAAAATAGGTGCATGTCTGAGAAATTTTTTGAGCCACTCAAAACTAGCTACGCACTCTGATGCACATTTAAATTTTACCCCTTTCTTTTGTAAAAATATGATTAGATGTCAACTATTTGAAAATTCTTGAATAGGTCACCAATAATATATAGTCAATCCCATAAATTATAATGAGCCATACACACTTGAAAATAATCATACACACTTAAAATTTTTAATGAACTAAGTCATTTAAAAGGTTCAAATCACTTTCATAAAGTTAGTGTTAAAGACAAAAAAATTCACAAGACAATGTTTAGGACGAGTTATAGGCACTATGAGATTTTGGTGGTGCTATTTGGGCATACAAATATTGCTGGTTTTTTCGGGATGATATCCTAGTTTACTCAAAATCCCAAGAACAAAAATGGTATGCCAAACTCAAAAAATTTGTTTTCTTCCAATCACAAATAAAATATTTTGGATACGTCATCACAAAGGAAGGAGTATATTTGGATCAAAAAAATATTAAGGCCATAATGGAGTCGCCTACTCCCCAAAATTTTATGAGGGTTAGATACTTCATGGGATTGGATATATATTACCGAAAATCTATTCAATATTTTTCAAATATTGGATTTCCAATTATAGTTTTAAAAAATAAAGGGTTCAAATTTAAATGTACATCAGAGTTCCTAGATAGTTTTGAGTAGCTCAAACGTGCACCTATTTTCATAATAACAAACCTAAATAAGGATTTCCTAGTTTGCACTAATGCATGCAAGGAAGTAATAGTTGGAGTCCTCATGCAATAAGGACATGTAATTTGTTGAGTCGAGAAAATTAAATTATTATGAGAAGAACTATGTCACTGTGACTTGGAGATAACAGTAATCATGACATGTACTAAAGATGTGGAGGCACTACTTGCCTGGGAGTAGTTTTATGCTAATGTCAGATCATGTAGTGATAAGATACTTGTTTGATTAGCCCAAATCAAATGTTAGAAAAACCAAATGGTTGGATATAATTAGAAAATTTTAATTTGAGATCAATTATATTAAGGCAAAATAAAACCCAATAGCATATGTACTTAGTAGAAGTTTACAAGTAGCTCCCATGGCAGCCATGAGAACTTGTGAAATTGACATCAAAGAAAGGATCAAAGAGGCATTTAAACATGATGAGTGTTTCCCGTATATGAAGGAATGCTTATAGTATGAGAAAGAGGGGATAATGAGCCACAATTACAAGCTCACTAATGATGGTATGTTGATGTTCAAAGACAGATGATATGTTCTTTGTGTGACTAAATTGAGAAATCTCGTAAAGGATGAGTTTTATAAAATAAATTATTCAAGTCATCCTAATTATCAAAAAATGATAACAACCACAAAAAAATTGTGTCACTGGCTAGTAATGAAGAAGGAGATAGCTGAATGTATTTCTAGGTGCTTGGAATTCCAAAAAGTCAAAGTAGAATGTAGGGACCCAGTGTGATTCTTATAACCAATCCCAATCCCGAAGTTGAGGTGGGAATTCATATCCATGGACTTCATCACGGGGTTACCAAAGAAACCCAAAAAACATGATTCCATTATGGTGGTAGTGGACAATTTGAGAAAGAAAAATCACTTTAAAACTATTAATTCCACCCACAAATCCATTGGCATAGCTCAAATTTTCATTGAAGAAATATTTATATTTCATGGAATACCCAAGAAGACCATGTCAAATCGTGATGCCAAGTTCACATAAAATTTTTGGAAGGCATTGTTTGCTAGCTTTGTGACTTAGCTAGATTTTAGTATAGCAATATATCATCCTCAAAAGAGTGGCCAAATCGAAATGGTAAATAGAATTATAGAGGACATGTTAAGGATGTATGTCATGCATGCACCAAAGAGGTGGGGAGAATTCCTTCCCTTAGTTTAATTTGCATACAACAATGGGTATTAAGAGTCATTTAAGATGAGTCCTTTTGAGGCATTGTATGGAAGAAAATGCAACGCTCCCGTTAGTTGGGATGAACCAATGAACAAAGTGGTTCTTGGACCTGACAAGTTGAGAAAAATGGATCAATAAATTCTTCATGTTAGGCAGAAATTAAGGGAAGCTTTGCATAGCAAAAGAGCTATACAAACCAAATGTGTGAGATCCCCTGACTTGAAGACTATGCATAAATAAATTGTTTATATATTTTTTTCCTTTTGAATGTTTAATTTTGAAAAAAAAAATCTATAAAGAACTTAATTATCAATATTTTATTACTGATGAGGAATTGTAATATCCCAAAGAGGGAGAATGTAGTAATACTAAAACATAATATAAGAACTACAGAAAAGTAAAAAATTAATCTAGAGACAACATTAGAATGTACAGAGAAGCTGAGCCATTTTATTATACAGGAGATGAATAGAAAATACAACAGTGCTCAAAATATCAAACACTCAAGCCAAAGAGATGGCCTAGAATGACCCTGAAAAAATACCACAAGAGGGACTGTGTAACTACTGAACCACTGGAAGGTAAAATTTGTTGTCCTTGCTACAACTATTGGGACTACAACTGTCAGAAAGATAGAAATTTAGATCTAGGCTGTATGTGAGCTCCAATGATGCTGAAAATAGAGATCTGGGCTCTATAATGGATACCCAAGATAACCCAGAAAGGGTTTCTCAGATATGTCGATCTAAGAAAACCACCGTCTTAGAGCTTCACATATACACTATTGGGTATGCAGATCTGCTACATAGTATGATGATATGATGGTTGCAATGATGCACAATCAGATCTATGAAAGAATGAGTGATCCCTTCACTAGATCCTTGTGCTAAAAGCTCAATATCTAGCTTCTCCAATCTCCTCCACTTAAAATAGTTGTTCGATGAACAAAAACTTCAGAAAACTACGATGTAAGAGAGGGAGGCTCAATAGCCCACTACTAGATATGTCAATACAACTCTGGAATGATGGAAACAATAGATCAAATGTGAGGAGATGATCCCTCACAAGATTTCCAGCTGAAATACTAGAAACTTCCTTCCTCCAATAGATCTACAGGACTCGACTGCACAATCATTGAAGGGACTACTACTGCATGGAGGTAAAACCCAATGGTCTGAATGCCAGATATAGACCTTCTACTCCTGGAAGACTGAATGTGAAGAATAAATTGGTAGGATGAATCCTCCACCGGTTTCCTAGTTGAATGCTAGAAATAACCTCCTGATGATTGCACTAATGCCTGATAAGGAATAGAGCTCAATAGAAAGCCTTCCCAGAGTAGAAACACAAGTCCTCTATGGGTAAGGATGGGATTCCCACTCAGGGACACCATGTTCTAAATAGCACTGCAAACTTAGCTAAATAGCATAAGAGTGCATGGAGATGTCACCTGACAAATCCAGATCTAAACAGATCAAAGAATAATCCAAGTATCCAAATCTGCCTTCTATTGTGCCTTCACCTTCATTATATAGATCATGAGCCTTCCATAGCCTAGGCCCACTCCAAAAATGCATTGTACATGTGGAAAAAATTATCCATGGTTGATTGTGTTATTTCTCCAAGTCCTCCATCATGTTCACATGGGGTGATCACCCTTTCCATCATGTGTGCATTAAATGCATCACTTCCTCCACTAAGTAATCATAAGTGCTTTATGATCTTCTTTGAATGCACTATGATCTTAGTTGACCTCTTCAAATATATTGTTTCATCCTCCATGATCTATCTCATAAATGAGACATGATCTCCATTTCTTTATCATTAATGGAGTTGCTCCACTACTCCATGATTTAGATCTAAATATCCACATACACATATAAAAAAGTGGATTTATTTATCTTTGAGTATTATGGGTCCCTCCACCCTTTTATTTACTTAGTTAACAAAGTTTATTGAGAACTCTAATATTCCAAATATCATGTGAAAATTTGGGAATATTAAATTCCTCCCCAGCAAAATGTTTTTTTTCCTCAATCAAGTGCAAAAGTAGATGCTAGAGCAATATATCCCCCTCCAAATGGCATCCACACAAGTAAGGTCTCCCCATTTTCTGCAATGATTCATGTATGCCCAGCACCAAAGTTGCCTCTCTAGAATGTCTAGAGTGACCTCTAACTATGTAGCTAGATGTTCCTCCCCAATCATGATGCTCCAAGTGACAACCACAAGTTATCCAACATCCTCCATAATACATGAGATACATAAAGATAGATGGTTCTCTCTACAAAAGGAAAGCTCCAAATCACAAATTGTACCTCCATCCCATGCTACATGAAGCAAAGAGAGGCTTTTCATGCCTCCATCATTAGCCATGTTTGCCTTGTTGGATCTAAGCCTCATTCCAACACTATTCAAAAGAAGAGATAGAGACATATGGGTAGACTAAGGTGTCAAACCATATTTTCCCAATAGTAACCAATACAGTAATGCTCCCTGCTACCACACCATACCATCAAAATACCAAGTATGGTGTCCATACTCTCCAAGTAAGATACATCGGAGGAATGCTTCTTGTTTCCATCCTCCAACACTATCATGAAAAGTGGGGGAGTATGTAGGACCAGAGTTCCCCAATAAAATCCAAAGCAACAAAATCTCTTGCTGCCTCTTCACATCATCATGTGAATCATGGAGAAACAACAACATATTGAATGGCATATGGGATGTCATATAATCCCAATACAAACAAAATCCATTATCACATATCCTGAGAGTATTATGCCATATTACAAACAATAAAAAACACATAAACATGGGAGATTTCATGTGATCGAAAAACTCTCTTAAGGACAACCAAAATGAACATGCCTTTATTTGTTGCATACTATCATTGATACATAGGGTGTGAGTCAAGAAAATATGATCTATTGGGTGGTAACCATACTCAGCCAGCGCAACCATGCCTCCTTCTTCATTACATGAGTGTTTTTAAAAGCATGGATCAAGGAAATAGGAGCCTTTGGGTAGTAATCAAACTCACCCAAGAGCAACCAGCGCAACCAAGATTCTTGTTGGCCCATGTCATATATCTGCAAGTGGTCATGCAAAACCTTGCTTATCATCCTCACCCACTCATCCCCATGTGGATGTTGAATGATGTTCTGAATAAACATGGTATCCTCCCTTTGTAGAACACCATTATCCTCAAACTGATGAAGAACTTTGCACTCCATGACATGTTGAAGTGCACCTCCAATGAGATCTCTCAATGAGATCTTTTTCTCATCAATGGCCTTTCAAAACCAGTGAGGTTATGGATCTGTTGTAGGTAGAAGTTTACCTTTGAGCTGTGAGATGCTCATTGAGAAAGTGTCATCTAGAAAGGAGAAAATATTCCTCATCTCAATATGTATACCATTTATCATCTTTACCTCCATTTATTCATGAGTGAAGCTACCTTTATAATGCTCCAATAATAATGGGGAACTTTCATCATCACTACTACTAAGTGACACCTTTGTAGATCTACATGGTGATACATATGATGTTTCATGGCAAGGCAAAATTTTGAACTCACAGCCAGAAATTGTACATAGTTTCATGCTTATCCCATCTTCTGAAACTCTACACTTCAAATAAAGGGGTTGAATGTAGCTCATCAATGATGAACTAGGATAGCTCTTCACATCCTCCTTGATTAGGTCAAGGGTCCTATGCACTGTGATATTTTTCTTCTTAAAATCAACATGTTGTTCTATGGCCCTGATGGTATGTCCCCATAAGTTTCAATAAGATCTACTGAAACAATATGTGATGAAAGTGCATGCATACCTTGGATCAACTGAAGTGTGGGAACCTCTTGCAATAACACAAGATTTCCTCCAACTGGTACAATGATGTCTCCAACTACTAGTAAGAGTGATGGTTTCTCTTCTATCAATATACCATTTCTGGAATCTAACTCCTCTTCCTCATGCATCTCCTGAATCATGCATGGGACTCTATATGTCAAAAGCTCAAGATTCTCTTGCAAAGATGCAAGTGTCTCTTCTTCGGATACAAGTACTTCTGCAGCTAGTGGTGAATGTAGTGACCCTTTGTCCAGAGTGACAAGAAGGACAGCCTCCTTTGTTCCCTTAGGAAATTTATATTTGTGACACATCTCTGGTTCTCTCACATCAAAATTCTTTCTTAACTTGTGAAAGAAATCCAAATATTTAGTCACCTTTTTCATGCTCCGTGTGACCAAACCACCAATCATTAGCTTCACCATAAAGATGAAGTGCTGCAATCTGAATAGCCTCTCTTTCACCTACAGGATGTAGCCTGAAGAATGCATCTAACTCTATCCTCCAAGCCTTAACAGTGCTTGAGGAAGATCCACCAAATGTAGGAAAATATAATCTATTGTGCCTCTTTCTTCTATTGCTACTATAGGATCCTTTTTCTTCTTTGATTTTGAAGAATTGTTGGAGAGTTAGTTTCTCCTTGAATTCTATAGAATGTGATTTGTACTATTCAAGATATAGACGGAAAACCTCATGAGTCTCAGGTTCCATGTTCCTTCTTTCTTCATGAATATACCATTCACCTTCTTCAAATAAAGTGGGCATAGTATATCTATGAGGAGATCTATGATTCTCCAGCTTTATTTTTTTCTCATAGGAAGTGCTTGGACCTTCCTCATCAAATATTATTCTTGGATCCTCATTTTTCCTTTCCCTCTTCATTTGATTGATCTCTTTGGAGATTTTTTGCATGGATCTAAAGAGAAGAGTGGAAAAACTGCAATCCTCCTTCATGATAGATCTCATCTATATGCATCTTCTTTTGATGAAAAATATGAAGTGTCCACAAGCTGATCCAAAGATCATGCTCTGATACCACTGTAATATCCCAAAAGGGAGAATGCAATAATACTAAAACATAATATAAGAACTGTAGCAAAGTAAACAATTAATCTAAAGACAACATCATAATGTAGAGAGAAGTTGAGCTATTTTATTATATAGGAGGTGAATAGAAAGTACAACAGTGCTAAAAATATGAGACACACAAGCCAAAGAGATGGCCTAGAATGACCCTGGAAAAATCCCACAAGAGGGACTGTGTAATTGTTGAACTGCTGGAAGGTAAACTGTGTTGTCCCTGCTGCAACTATTGGGACTACATCTACCAGAAAGATAGAAAGTAATATCTAGGAATTATTGGATCTATGATGATGTTGAAAACATATATCTGGGCTCTATGATGGATACCCAATATAACCTAGAAAGGGTTTCTCAGATCTACCAACATAATAAAACCACCCTCTTAGGGCTTCACATATACAGTGTTGGGTAAGCACATCTGTTGCATAATTTGATGATATGATGGCTGCAATGATGCATAATAAGATCTATGCAATAAGGGATGATCCCTTCACTAGATCCTTGGGCTAAAAGATAAATATCTAGCTTCTCCAATCTTCTCCACTGAAAATAGTTGTTGATGAACAACAACTTTAGAAAACTACGATGTAAGAGAGGGAGGCTTAATAGCCCACTACTAGATATGTCAATACATCTCTGGAGTGATGGAAAAAATAGATCCAATGTGAGGAGATGATCCCTGACAGGTTTTCCAACTGAAATACTAGAAATTTCCTTCCTCCAATAGATCTACAGGACTAGACTGTGCAATCCTTGAAGGGACTGCTGCTGCATGGAGGTAAAACTGAATGGCCTGAATGTCGGATATAGATATTCTACTCTTGGAAGAATGAATTTGAATAACAAAGTGGTAGGATGAATCCTCCACCAGTTTCCTAGTTGAATGCTAGAAACAACCTCCTGATGACGGCACCAATGCCTGATAAGGAATAGAGCTCAATAAAAAGCCTTCCCAGAGTAGGCACACAAGTCCTCTATAAGGGTGGGATTATTTCTCAGGAACACCTTGTGCTAAACATAACTGAAAACTTAGCTAAACAGCATAAGAGTGCATGGGTATGTCGCCTAAAAAATCTATATCTAAACAGATCAAAGAATAATCCAAGTATCTAAATCTTCCTTATATTGTGCCTTCACCTTCATTATATAGATCATGAGCCTTCCATAGCCTAGGCCCACTCCAAAACTGCGTTGTACATGTGGAAATAAGTCTCCATGGTTGACTGCGTTGTTTCTCCATGTCCTCCATCATGTTCACATGGGGTGATCACCCTCTCCATCGTGTGTGTATTAAATGCATCACTTCCTCCACTAACTAATCATAAGTTCTTTATGATCTTCTTTGAATGCACTATGATCTTAGTTGACCTCTTTAAATATCCTCATGATTTTAAATTTAATATCCATGATATTATTTGACTGTTTCATCCTCCATGATCTATCTCATAAATGAGACATGATCTCCATTTCTTTATCATTAATGGAGTTGCTCCACTATTCCATGATTTAGATCTAGATCTAGAATATCCAAATACAAACATCAAAAAGTGGATTTATTTATCTTTGAGGATTATGGGTCCATCCACCCTTTTATTTACTTAATTAAGTTTATTGAGAACTCTAATATTCCAAATATCATGTGAAAATTTTGGAATATTCCAGGAATGATTGTGATTTTGTAATTAAAATGTTGGTAATAAATAAAGAGGCATGGAAAATTAATGTTGGAAGTACACTTGGATGAAAGACATGAGGCTGAAAATTGATAATGTATATTAATTACCCCATATTAATTCCTAGGCATCTAATATGAATGGTTAGATTAATTAGGATTTATGGAAATTGCCAATTTATTACTTCCCTAAAAGACAAGATGTTGTATTTGGGAGTGGGAAGTAAAGCTCATTAATGAGATAGTAACTACCTACCGCTTATTGGTGAGTTGGAGGTAGTTACCAACTACCAAAATGAGTGGTACATAGGTAAAAAGTAATTTTTTTTTCCTTTTTTCTTCTTGATTTTGGATCTAACATTGTCTTGGAGAGATTTGAGAGAAGAAAATGTAAAGGACAAAAAATAAAAAATAAAAATTGCAGACCTATGCTCGGGGGAATACATTATGGAGGAAGCATCATGGCTGGGAGAAGCTAACTATTATGATATTAATTTTCCATACAATTAATTCAATTCGATGCTTTTTACCCTAGAATTATCATAAAAGTGAAAGATATTGTTATGTTTTGTTTATATTTATGAACAAATTGTTTTGATGATATAATTAAGATGAAAGAATGATTTCAAAATAGATAGATATTTTAATGAATGTTTAATAGATTGTGTAAAATAATAAAAGAAGAAGATTATTACAACTGATGGGTAATTGTTTATATTTGCAAAAAATTGATGTTTTGTGAAGTGGTTAAGAGTACCGAATATGCATATTTATTTTTGTAATACTTTTCATATTATATATTAGATATTTCGAGAGTAAAAATATGTTAAATTAGTATAGTTATGAATGGAAAGGATTTAACAGGAAATAAAATACTTTAAATATAGAGTAATTTATTTCTTAGAATGATAGGGGACACACACACACACACATATTACATATCGAAATTCTAGACTTGTACATGATTCTACTTGAAATAAAAATAAATATTTAGTAGATACACACATTTCAAAACAAAGAGATCCAAGTTTATGAAGGAACAAATGAAATACATATATAAGAAAAAATACATAGCTACAACGAAAACAAAACTTGAATTCATTAATAACAAAGTATTGAAAAATGTTTACATGCAGAATGGAAATAAACTAGCTCGGGGGATGGTAGCTTATCTCTAAGAATAGATGTGGTGGTTGCATGCCTTCTGAACTAAATTTCAATGAGGCTCATAGGATTTTTTATCATAAAGAAGAAGTGTGAAACCCCAAGCCTAGGATATGAAGCACCAATGATTTTGGGCCCCGTCGTGGTAAGTTGGACCACCAACTTCCCATGGTTGTAAATTTGGCATATGAACTCCATTTGGCTACCATAATACCATTTTTCAAAGATCTCAATGAGGATGAAAAAAGGGAATGTATGAAACAAAATTTGGCACTTTTTTAGACTCTTACTTTTCCCAAAAAAATGTCTTTTGGTACCTCAAAATGGCTCCAGAAGTTTAGGACCTGAAAAACTACCATGATTAGAAAGTTGTGCTAGAATTAAGGAAACTAAAAGGAAATAATTTCGGGTTTCCAAGTGGAATAGGAGGGTGGACACCAATATACACCTAGATTATTACTCCCCCCTTATGAAGCAATGATCCCCATTATGTTGAGTGCTTCCATGAGATGGGGAAACTTCTGCTAAACTTAGTCCCTGATGAGCCATTTGCGTTGGTGTAGGAGTTGGCCAACTTTGACAACCCAAAACAGTTGGATCCTATGTTTTTGAGTGTTCTTGATCTATGTGTCCATGATCGGATCTATTGTGGCATGTTCCAAGAAGCCTGGGTTGAGCTGTGTTTGTGTTAGCTATTTTTCAATGTATTATGTGTCCAACAATGGTGGAAATTACAACCAAAGATGGTCCACATTGAATAATGGGTGCAAAGAGAGAAAAGGGGAAATGTTGAGCTTGAAAGAATTGTCTCTCATAGCCTTGGTGATGGTGTAATGCCTCTATCAGAGTGGTTGGAGCTTCCAATGCTCTCTGACAAGGCGTTCTTTCTGTAAATGCATCCAAACTTTTTCACCCACCTTAAACTTATCTAGCACCTGATGTTGATCATGTCGTTTCTTGTACTTGGAATTTGACTTATCCAAGATGCCCTACACCTACTGAAAGATGTTCTGGATGCATTCAATAAACCTGGTTTCTTTATTCATCTTAGACTATACATGTGCATATTATTTCTATGTATTTTCATGAGGCATTGTTATGTATATTAATCCCTCTTGCGGACAATAGTGATCTCCCTAGTATTCTATGAATAGATAGAAAAAAACATCCATTTATAAATCATTTTATCTAGATTATTTGCAATTCAGAATTATTATAAACAAAGAAAGAGTACATGCCCCTACCTTGAAATCCAACGTTCAGTGAAGTCTTTTATCCAATCCCTCCAAAGAGGCTTCTTCAGTAAGTAGAACCTGCAATCAAAGACAGACAAAAGAATTAAAAGCACCTACAACATATAATAATTAAGAAAATCTAATCTAACTTAGCGATCAAGGAATCTAAGTATTGAATTGTTCAAATAAGCACAAGAACAACTCAATGAAAAAAGGAGATCCATATGTATTATCTTGAATGAAAAGAGTAACCTTACAACCTGATGCCTTGATGTCATACAATTTTCTCCCAAGGTCCCGAACAATCGTTCCTCCTTCAGTTTGACAAGCCTTCCTCTCTTTGAACCAACATGGAGTTATGGACATAAGTGTGTGATCATTATCATGCCAACAACAACTAGTATAGAGAGTATTCTCTCTTGAGAATTCTTTTAGCAATTACCTCATATATGCTACCATCTACAAGCTACCAGTCAAAAACATGTTAAAACATTCAATGCAAGCATGTATATATATATATATATATATATATATATATATATATATATATATATATATATATATCATCATTGAGGTAGGAATTCCCATACTCAGATCAAAACTAACTAAATGTTCTGGTACATAAATTATTTTAATCATTACATCAATAGTAGACACAGCATGGGCACAACCATTTGCCATAATTTTTCTACTGTATCATGAAAAATAAAACTCCTCGCAGCCTAGATGATGGAAACTAGATCCAGGGTCTTGATTTCTGCTTCCTGAACTAGTATGATTATATCCATGTGATTGATTGTGTCAAAGTTGAACATGCTAGAAACCACTTGATTACCAGTCAATGATGTAAACTGTTAACAAGTGTCAGAGAAATGACCAATAATGACAATGGCTCTCAAAGTACTCAGTACAATCCATGAAGTGTGAATGAATGATTTGCAATCGAACACTTCACAGAATCATTCAATCGAAGGTGAATGATGCAACCTATCATCAAAGGTAAGAAAACTACCATTAGGGCATTCAGATCCCAAGGTACTGATAAGATTCTAGATCAAATTTCTAGATGATGAGCTTTCATCGATAGAAATTGACCTTTCACAGGAAATCCCACGACACGAAATCATTAGATCAAGTTTTGAGGAAATATTTGCAAAGACTGACTCAGGGATGGTCAACATGAATGGATACAAATGTTTGCAATGAATAATTTATTTGAACTGTCTCTTGAACACATAATGATACTATAGATGATTTGGTAACAATTGACCTAAAGCTAATACCTAGAAACTGAATGAAGACTTTCAATGTGGTTTGATTAACTATTAGACAAAGGATTTTCCCAACCCAGATACAAGTGTGACAAAAGTGTCATGTTCAAGAGTGGTATACTGCTTTTAAAACAAGGGTGACAATTGGATTCCTTTTCTCTTTTCCCCCCCACCATTACTAGAAAGTACCTCTTTATTTTTGACAAGATTGAGGAGGATAAAATTTTCTTGTTATGTAAGCTCATCCTTCGGATGAGTCCATCTTAGTATTAAAATCGAACCCTAAGAAGGAGTGGTTCAGTCCTATTATAATCGACAGCTCCTTTACTGTTAAATTTTAACTAGTCCAGTATAGGAAAAAATCAATGTTTTTTAGTTTTAGGGAGTAAGAAGAAAAACATAATTAAACTTTGTTGTTGTACGTTTTCATAAATTTAGTCACTCAGGCCCAAAAAAGGATAAAATAATGCAGGAGAGAACTCTATTGACCATGATTAGTCAACATATACCTTTTTCGTAAATAGTCCATTTCATTCTGAAAAAGGGGTAAAATTATATTGAAGAGACGACTGTATATTTCCTTTAACGAGTTCGAATAGTCAAGTACTCACCAATATTTTCATATTTAGAGAGTCTGAAAAGCGCTTAAAAGAGAACTCCAAGGTTTATATTTTTATTAATTTTGAAGGGCCCGAAAAAGTGAAAAAAGTATAATCAACATCAAAATAATTCTTTCACCTAAAAACCTGTACTCTGCACATAAAATCAAAAGATTAAAAATACCTATTCCAGAAAAGTAAAAATATTGAAAAATAGCATTTTAAAGTGAAAATTAAATATAATATAATATTTTATTCATTCAAAAACTATAAAAAGGAGTTTAACAAAATCATTTTCACCTTTTATCTTCAGAGTAGTGAATTGAGAGCTTTTGGAAAAAACGTTTCGGAGCTAATATCGAGAGAACCAACTGTTCATTCCATGATTCGTCAGGACCAAGTAATCCACTTCATTGTACTCTTCATTTATATCCATTTAAATTCTCTTTTTTGGCTTTAATTTCGATTTTTGAGAGGAATTTATGTTCAAAAATACACTCTCATGGGTCCGCAGGTTATACACACGCTACCTGCGAACCCCGATAATTTATCAAAATGAAATTTATCGGGCTACTGCAGTTTTTGTGTGGAGCCCATGCAAACATCGGCACTGTCTCCACACAAAAACTATGGGGGCACCGTGAGCGTTTTAAAACTTACAAATTATCTTAAAAATAATTAAACTTTTTCACTCCAATGGTTTCTAACTTTCAAATGTGTTTATTTGTAGGATATTTCACCATGCTAGAGTGGAGAGAACATGAGCATGATGCTATAGACAATGAAGCCTGAATGATCCTGCAACAATGCGTATGTTAAAAAAATTGTGGTTTATATAAGTTTTGGGTGATTCAAGGTATGAAAGCACAGGTAGAGATGATGACATGTTTAGTGAACACATGGGATGTTCAAGATCAATGCTTTATCATTGGTGACCATCGGATCAAAATCAAGCTTGAGGATATCTATTTTCTCATTGGATTGTCCCGAAGAGGAGAAAAAAAATCCTTGTTTGGGGATAGACAGGGTGGCTTACCCGTTGCTAGCTACAAACAACATTTTTGCAGTGATGAGGTAGATCCAAAGGATAATCGCAAAGACATAAAAACTATCTTGTGATTAGATCTCAAAGTGAATGCATTCACTGTAACCAGGTTGTGTGGGAGTGCGACTCCACATGTAGCCACTAAATCTCAAATACAGACCACGGTAGAGTGTTTCAGAGGAACCATATTCAACTGGTGTGAAGGGGTATTGGCCAATGTGAAAGGCCAACTAACCACAACAAAGAATGCAAAGTTAAAAAACTTTGGTTATGGTGCAATTTTGATTTCTTTTGCTTTGGAGAGAATCCCACTTCTCGCCCCTCAGCTTATTCTAGTAGATTGTGGGGAACCTCAAGAACCTCGGATGGTACGTTGGGTTTCATTAATGGCTTGACATGGTGGCCATGGCAGTTCAGTGGTTCGGTTCACTCCAGCATACTTTATGTGGCTAAAGAATCAAGTCTTCACCATCGAAGACTTCCCCTATGCAGGTATAGATTTCAAAGGTGATCCTGAGATGTCCTTGCCTCTAGGGGCACAGTGGGACAAATAAGGTAAGCGAACCATTTTGATGTTTTTAATATAATTTTTATTTTATTTTTAATCGTCCAATATTGATAACAATATTTAAATGCAGATGTTGTTCATGACGACCAGCTACACTTTGCCACATTGATAGGCGGCAAGCAGAGCCTATAGCACCACGACAAGATCAGGAAGCAGAGATCCTAACTGATATGGAACACAACCTGGAGAGGTTAACCATAGATATTCCTGAGACAGGGACAAACGATATTCCTCTCCAGCTTCAAAGACATGTTACAGGTGTACCAGGACAGTCTAGGAGATTCCCATGCAAGGTGGCGCTTGCCATAGTCTACTACCATGATCATCATCACGGATAGTGGATGATCATTGTGGATTGACATATTTTTCTTTTTGTATCATTATTTATTAGATCATAAGGTGTTTTAACCTATGATCATAGACAATGTAATAATTTTTGAAAACAAACCTATCTATGATATTACTACTTTCTCTGAGTATCTTGTTCAACATGTATCGAATGTTGTTTTTTTTATTGTTTTAATGTTGAAAATGTCTATTTAGAACAAGATTAGCTAATGCATTGGCCAATGTGTTTAAATTTCTTGAATTTTTTAGATATTAAATGTAATTAAACTATCATTCCAGGAGACAAACCTTCAAAAATAATCTCAGTAACATTGGATTTTTAATTACATATACTCTGTTTAAATGTAATACAATGAGTTATGAATCTAACCTAATGATCAAATGTCGAATACCAAATGAAATGGCATCAGATAATAACTCAATGACTGCGCTATATCCTGCAATATTGTTCATTGTTTGACCAAGGCTTACCCCATGCATAGAAACTAACTCATTAGTGGGTGAATAGATAACCCAAGCTACGGAAGAGATATTCCATGTACTACAATAGGCACCATTAGCAAAACCAATGTACGTTTGAAGGGATGCCGATATCTACAATATCAAGATTAATCAATATAAGCAGTGATAGTAGTAAAAGCAAACTTAATCTAGATACACTTATCTAAACTAAAGCACACTATCTAAAAAATAATTAATATACAAGTGAGATCTTCACACGAGAGTCAAGCATAATATCTCTTAAGATACAGACCATTTCTAGGCATATCTAGAGATACCCCATCATAATCATTCAATTCATAGGCCCCTTTGGCAAGCAATCGTTTGACAATGTAGGGACCATGCCACATTTGTTCGAATTTCCCAGCACCTAGCTTATCGTTAGCTTGATCATATAATAAAACTAGGTCACCTTATAAAAAAACATGAGGTGTAACACTTCGACCATACTGAGCTTTCACATGTTTCTTATGAGCTTCAGTAGCTAATGCAATGGTGCACCAAGTCTCATATAATTTTGATAAGTAAAAAAAGTGTTTTTCCTCTTTATAGGTAGCTGATAGTAACTCTATGGCCAATTGGAGTGACGGTATTTCGCATTCAATGGGTAACATGGCTTCTAAACCATAAACCAGTTGAAAAGGAGTGAACCCTTTAACAATTTTTGCTAAGGTTCGGTATGCCCATAGTGCCGAAAAAAGAATGGTATTCTAGTTCGAATTGTGAGTTCAAATAATCCATTTAATCATGGTGGTTAAAAATTTATTAATGGCTTCAACTTGACCATCAGCCTGTGGGTAATATGGAGTAGAGTTATCATGGTGCATGCCAAGTTAATCAGAAATTTCAGTCATCATTATATTTCAAAAATGACTCCCATGGTTTGTGATAATAGCTTGGGGTACACTGAAATGAGCAATCACATGATTGAATATGAACGTAGCTACATTTTTTCCATCTGTCGCGAATGTAGGCATCACCTCGACCAATTTGGTAAAATAATCTACAGCGAGAATAATATACCCATGCCCTCTGGCTGAGTGAGGGTTACATGTAATGAAATCAATTTCCCATTTCACAAAACGACCGATAGCAATTATTGGGTGAAGAGGAGCTAGAGGCACATGCATCTTGCGACCAAAAATTTGGCAACTGTGACATTTTTGGACCGCAATAATACAATCTTTGAACAATGACGGCAAAAAATAGCCAGCGCGCAATATCTTTTGGGCTATGGAAAACCCATACATATCACCACCACACGATCCAGAGCGGTAGTCATTCAAAACCCTTTCAGCCTCTTCATGAGTTATACAACGTCGAAAAATAGAATCCGCACCACGACAATAAAGTGTGTCCCCAATAATATTGTATTGTTGGGATTGATATCGGATTCTCTATCAATTTGAACGTGAAAGATTTGGGTGAAAGGTTTGGGCTTGAAGATAAATTATGTTATCTCCATACCATGGTTCTAACATAATGATAATAAATAGAGATTCATATGCGATGGGATTCTCTACCACAGTTTCCATCTCAGTATTGGGAAAGTCACACATAAGTTCTGCAAACACCAGTGATTTCTTTGATTTAGATTTCTCAAATTCCAAATCAAACTCTTGTAGGATGAGAATCCATTTAGAGTATTTTCCCCTGAGTAATTGCTTTGTCAAAATATACATCATTGGGTTGCAATTAGACATCACAGGTGTATTTTGTAACAATATGTAGTGAAAAAATTGTTTGATAGCTTGAATTGTTGCCAACACCAATTTCTCCTCATGAAAATATTTAATTTTAGTCGGATTCAGATTCTGACTTAGATAATAGATCATATGCTTATTTTCAGATTCATCCTCTTGAGCTAGAACCATTCCAATAGTGGAATCAGAGGTTACTAAGTATAAAAATTAATCCTGGTTGTAATTGGGTGGATGCAATAACGGTGCTTGTGTTAACGCGTGGTTTATAGTATCAAAATATCGAGCAAAAATCTCATCCCAAATAAAAGGGACTGTTGTAGAGGTAAATCCCCTCTGCGGACAGAGGCGATCCCTACTAGCCCAGATCGGGTCTAGCAACAATCGTATCATGCTAAGGCGCAAGTTCCTAATTGCAATAGACCAAATTGTGAAGAAGGCCTACCTTAAGTCCAACGCTGTTTTTCGCAGAGAAGATAACGCTCCCGTTTCCTTGCTCCGGCAGATCACAACTCTCCCACTTGTTGCAATCAAACACCTGCACATACAAGAAACACGACGAACACACAAGCGTAAAACCAAATATATGCAATTATGTATCAGTTAGAGAAGACACAACTCATGATCACAATGAACAATACGAGTGGAACCATAACCAAAGTCGCTTATCATTAATTAATACAAATAAATATACAACCTAGATCTGACGCTGAATATTCCTCCGGTAGGTCGACAGCAGACTACGTCTCCGTAAAGCTCATCGGGAATGGGACAAGCCTCTCTCTTTAGTTTTCAATCTCCTTGCTACTGATTTGGCTCTATGAGGATTATCAAGGCTCTTGCAGTATTCTTTAGGCTATAAAGGCTCTTGGAGACTAGCTTGCAAAGGAAAATGTCAAGCTTATATATATGGTGGAAGGGGAGTTAGGATCCATAAAATAATGGGATTAGCCCTATCCTCAAGGAAGCTTCCATGAGAGGTGGAAAACCACTTCCTCTACATGGAGATCTGGAGCCAAACCTCCCAACTGAATTTAGAGACCAGTTCAGGAATTGGTTGGAGTCAATCTTCTACCATTTATTTTTAAAAAACACTCCTTAATAAGCCTGGTGTGGGTATAACACTGTGAAAGTGTGCCATTTGGCGCGCCCTCTTTGGAGGATTTCCTCCATTGGCGTGAGGGCTGAACTGGCTAGTCGTGCCAAGGAAAAAAAGGCTATTTTTACGGTTTTTCACAAGGGATTGTCTTCAGGGGAATGAATGTCCTTGTCCAGGGGGATGCCATGAAAGTGGTTTCAGGTCATGTATCTACTCACAAGTCATGGAATAAGCCCTCCAATGTGCGAGACGGGGAATTTTGGGGACGGTGAAAAATTTATGTGTAACAGATGCCCCCTAAAGCATGAGGCCCAAAAAAGAGAGAGGGGTGAAATGCTTTATGAGAACGTGTCCAACTGAAAACATTTCCGTCGAAAACCTGCATAGAGAAGTACAACTGATATCTCAAATACATGATATATGTGGTATGGGCGCATCCATCCATAATAGAGTATACAATAATCCAAATCCAAGTCATGGACGCAGCCATCCAGCGAGGATCGATAAATAGACTCAGGTATGGTCGCAGCCATCTAGTGAATGAGTCATGTAACCAATCATAATAATCCAAAAAATCACAGCCTGGATTCTAACAGACAAAATCCAAGGTCTTGCGCTCCATCTTGACCCTAACAAAGTACAATTTCAGGCATGCAAATAAGCGAGCTGAAGTCGAACATGCAAGAACATCGTCTGATTACTAGTCAGTGATGAAAGTTGTTAACAGACGTGAGAGGAACCACCAATAATGACAATGGACCTTAAGGTACTATAGGTACAATCCACAGAATGTGAACAGTGAGCTGGCGTCGAACACCCGTAGAATCATCTAATCGAAGGTCAATAATGAAAACCTTACGTCGAATGTGAAGAACCTCCCATTGAGGCATGCAGGCTCCAAGGTACCAGAAGGGAGTCTCTAGATCAACTTCCTGGATAATGAGCTTAAGTCAACAGGAAGTGACCTTGATCAAAGGTGGGCCATAGTGTTTCCCACATCATCGACGTGAGACAGAGGAACATAATGTTGTGAATCAAGATCAGATGAGAATCAGAGGAGGGTTGAAACTTTGCAGAGGTCAACTTCTCTTGAACATATCGGCGACACGACAATGAATTTGGCATTATTTGACATTAGGTGATCAGAGGTCATGATGACGAGGCAAAAAGAAGATGAGAGGTCAAAAGGGATTACCCAAACCCATAGAGGCAAGTAGAAAACTAGATGATATGTCCCCAACCTGACACGAATGCAGACAAGTGCCATGTTCAAGAGCGACATATTTTCGACACGACGATGATAATGGTTCCATTTTCCCCACCATTTCTAGCGAGTACCCCAATTATTTTTGAAAACAAGCTTGAAGGGGATAGCATATGCTTGTAATATAAGTTCTTCCTTCGGAAAAATCCATCCTAGTACATTTAACGAGCCCTAGGAAGGAGGAACTCAAATATCGTCATTATGACTGAATCTCATGTCATCAGGGTTTAACGAGTCTGACAAAGGAAGAACTCAGTGTCTTTTCATATTTAGAGAGTTTGAAAAGACAGTGGAAAAGTAAACTCCAATAGTCCCTTTTCATAAATAGTTCCTCAAATCCAAAAAGGTACAAAACTATGTCTGAGAAAACCTCCTAGTCGCGATAGGCTAGGGTATTCCTTTTTCGTAAATAATCTATCCCATCCCGAAAAAGGGGTAAATGTATACTGGGTAGATGTCATTTCATAACCACTTTAACGAGATCAAAATGACAAGCGACTCGACAATATTTTCATGTTTAGAGAGTCAGAAAAGAGCTGAAAGATGACTCCAAAATGAATTTTTCGTGTTTTTACTGAGTCCGAAAAAGTATAAAATACAACTCGTATTACTGTCGAAGCTGCGAAAAAACCTATTGCTACACATAAAAGTGAGTGTAAAATCCATTTTTCGACAAAACATATTAAAATATTGAGAAAAATGACTTTTAAAACCTAATTTTGACTTCAAAAGTTATAAATATGCCACAAATAGTAAAAACACATTTACTTTTACTTTTTACCTCATTTGGAGAGCAACAGTGGTCTTTTTGTGTGCAAACTTGCAGCGGTGATTGTGACTGATCCAGGACATCATTCAGATTCTCGTCAGTCCTAGGTAAGAGGTGCTCCCTTAAGCTCTATTTTGATCCATTTTTTATGAATTTCCATTGTGCATTTGACCTCTGCGAGGAACCCTTTGGAATTTTAGGGCTCGGCCCATTGGCCTTTTGTTCACAAAGGGGTCGCACCAATGGCGCAACGTGATTTTCGCTTCAAATTTTCAAAATGCAAGCCATCCATATGGATTTTTGAATGCAACAGAGATCTAACAAGGAATTTTTAATCATGTTGATGCAGATATTCAAGCATAATGGTTATTGAATGGAAGGAGAGGGAACATGGAGAAGAAGATGAAATAGCCATGCAAAACGAAGCTTGCATGAATGCACTCTAGAATTGTGGTCTCAAGAAATTCTTCCTCACGCCATGCTTATGATCTCAACCTGAGATATTACGGTACTTGGTCAACATATGGGATGAGAACGAGGAAATGTTCAAACTTCAGGACCAAATGCTAGAACTTGAGGTCTCTGATGTCTGTTTCATAACCGGACTGTCGCGCAAAGTCCCAGTGCCCATTATGATAGGCAGTAGACCTTCTGGAGAGAAGATGGAATAGGTAATGGCGAGAGTGTTCCCAGGGGTACAGACAGGATCGGGAAGTGGGAAAGTAGACATCCACACCGTCTGCGATCTAGCACTCAGAGTAGTGCTTCACACCATTACGCGGGTTGCAGGATTGTAGGCTCCGCATGAGGCAACCAAGGCACAGCTCCTGCTAGCCTCCGAGTGCATGAATCCTACACTGTTCGATTGCGCCACTGCAGTGACAACCAAAATCAAAAGGCAGCTAACAAAGTGCAATAAATCCAAACTAAAATAGTTTGGATACAGTTCCATTCTGGTGTCGTTCATCTTGGAACGAATACCCATTTTTCAGGGGCAAGGGGCAATAGTTGTCGAGCCGACACTGAGGGAGCCGAGGATGGCTTGCTGGGCAGCACTTATGCCTAGGTCAGGAGGGGACCAGTAGATGTCCTGGAGGCCTGAGTTCTTTCCATGGTTACAGCATCAATTGATCGTAGTTGAGGATTGGCCCTATGCTGGGACCGATTTCACTAGAGACCCAGATCTTCCACTCCCAGAGGGGGAGGACTGGGACGAGGAGCTGGGTGTGACTCTTTTTTTTTTTTTTTTTTTTTAAGATTTTTTTTGGATACATGCCCATTCTAACAATGGTTCTATGTGTATGCAGATGTTGGCCCAGAGAGACCTGCCGGCATGTTGCCTATTGCACGGAGAACTCCTCTTGCACACGACCCTCAGGCAGAGGGTGTCGAAGGAGGAGAGCTGATCCAAAACCTTGAGGGCATTGCCCGGGGGATTCCAGATTATGCCCGACTAGATATGTTCCGATGGCATATCAGAGACACACTGTGGGGGTGCCTAGTCACCTCCACCGAGTCCTGAGACGCTTGGTGCGCACGGTGACATGTTATCACGAGCACCATGTTGATTAGACATCTAGGGATTTTTCATGCACATATTTTTGAGAGACATGTCGACTGCGGCTGTATTAGGACGAACATGTATATTTTAATTTTATGTGATGAACACTTTGCAAACATTTTGACACACATATATATATACCTATTTTTGGATGGATATTTTTTACATGTGATGATGTTTTTACAAGTTAATCAAATGTCTATCTAGAACCATATTAGCTACTGCATCTGTTAATGTATTCATATGTCTAGGTATGTGTTGATATTTGATATAATCAAAATTTATTTCTAGTAAATGAATACATAGATACAGACGTAAAATGGATGGGTTTCTAACTTAAGAATGATCATTAAGCTGTAATACTACAAGTTGCGAGTCCAGATATATAAGTAATTCATGAATACAGAGGTCCACAACTTTGGTTAATAATTCCAACACGGCACTATATTTCACAATATTATTTGTAGCAGGCCCCAGACACACACCTTGTAGGTTTACCAACTCACCGATAGGATCGTAGATCACCTAGGCTACTAAGGACAGATTCTTGGTACTGCGGGAGGCACCATCCGCGAAACCAAAAAATGGAGTAATGGACATTTGCACAATCAGGAAGACCTGATCAGTAGAAAGATGCTTACATCGCACATTACACCACACATGCACACAAATGAATATACACACCTATTTACACACACCACACCAAAAATAACTCAAGCATAGTATTTTTTAAGGTACAACCCGTTCCTAGGTTGCGTCAATGGAACTCCTTCGTAATCAATAAGCTCATAAGCCCCATTTTTCAATACTCATTTTACTATGTAGGGCCCATGCCACATGGGTTGGAACTTGTCTGCTCCAAGTTTTTCGTGCGATTGGTCGTATAGGAGGACGAGGTCCCCTTCAAAAAAGGAACGTGGAGAAACTGATTGATCAAAGTGAGCTTTGACCCACTTCTTCTGTGCTTCAATGACTAAGGCAGCCAAGTGGCAGGTTTCATCTAGTCGTTCCAAATACAAGAGACGTTCTTCTTTAAGAGAAGTGTCGGGAAAAAGTTCCACAACCAACTTTAAAGAAGGAATTTTGCATTCAACTGGAAGAGTTGCTTCTAGACCATACACCAATTGGAATGGTGTGAATCCGGTCGCACTCTTTGCTGACGTTCGGTAAGCCCATAGAGATGAGAACAATTGGAGATGCCAATTGGACTTATGAATACCATTTTTTCGTTGAAGCATTGTGACCAAAACTTTGTTCACAACCTCAACCTGGCCATTTTCTTAGGGGTAATATGGCGTTGAGCTATCATGTCGCAAGCCCAATCTTGATGTCAGCTCGGCCATCATGTAATCTCAGAAATGAGTGCCATGATTAGTAACAATGGCCTGAGGGACCCCGAAACGTGCAATAATGTGGTTTAAAATAAACTGGGTAGTTTTCTTACCGTCGGTGGCTAGTGTAGGCATCGCTTTGGCCCACTTATTAAAGTAGTCTACAGCAATGATTATATATGCGTGCCCCTCAGCCGAATGAGGGTTACATGTCATGAAATCTATGACCCATTTCACAAAAGGGCCAACGGTAATGACAGGGTGTAGAGGGAGAGGTGGCACGTGCATCTTGCACTGAAAAACCTGGCACGAATGACATTTTTGGACTGCAACAATACAATCTTTGAATATCGATAGCAGAAGTAGCCCGCACGCAAAATATTCTGGGTGGTGGCGACCCATTCTGACAATATTTGAGACCCATTATGTGAGGGGAATTGGGTAAATGAAGCTCGTGTTCATAATTTTTTCAACTTCTGCTTTAATGGCAGCGGCTTTGCGAGGATGCACTGGGCATAGGCACTGGCACATGGGTTTCGCACTGGGATAGGTAGGAATCTCATGCACTACTATGCTGGGATCAATCCCAGGCATTTCCTCATAGGACCAAGCGAACACGTCTCTGAATTCACAGAAAATATTGGTATAAACTTGTATCTCGTCAGAAGAACAAGTCACTCCCACATGTATGTTCTTGACTATCCCCAGTTTTAATGGAGATGTCGATCGGATTGGTTTGAGTAATGTTGCTTAGGTTTCGCTCTGAAAGGACCTCATGTGTTAATATGGGCATCTAGAGAGGTGGAGTAGGAACCTGAGATGAAAAACACTTTAGACAATTAGACATTGCCCCCAGGCTGGGAATGAAGGAGGAACGATGATGTCCATCGCTCCAAGGCAGCTCTTCAAGATACATTGTTTCAGCAATGTGATCCGGATTTATGCAGGAACGCAACAGAATAAACATATAAACATAAATACAGAGATGCAGCGGAAGTAACACTTCATTTCATTAATAAACGAATGACTGAAATTTGCTTACAGACAGAATGGAAATAAAACTAGCTAGGGTGCTGGTAGCTATCTCTGAGAAGAGCTGTGGCAGCTACAGGCCTCTGAACTAAGTTACAATGAGGCTCGAGGGCCTATTTATCATTTAGAAACAATGGGAAATCCTAAACAGCCAAAACCCTAACCCTAGGAGATGAAGCGCCAAAACTATGGGCCCCGTTTGGGTAAATTGGTGTTTCAACTTCCCAGGGGCGTAACTTTGGCATACGATCTCCGTTTGTCGCGTACCATACCTTGTTAAAGTATATCCCAGGGACTACAAATTTGGAACGTGCAACATCAATCCATGATTATGTTGCACTCCATTTTCCCAAAAAACGTCGTTTAGGGCCTCAAAATGGCTTCGGAAGTTTAGGACCCAAAAAACTGCTAAAAATAGTAAGTTATGCCGAAACTGAGAAAATGAAAGAGACAATGGTGGGGGCCCAAGTGTAATAGGCGGGTGGCCACCAATATCCACCTGGATGGCGGGTGGCCACCAATATCCACCTGGATCATTCCTCCCCCCTTAGGAAGCAATGGTCCCCATTGCGTTAAGTTCCTCCATGAGATGAGGAAATTTATGTTGAACTTGGTCCCTCGTGAACCACTTTCCTTGGTGCAGGAGTTGGCCAACTTTGACAACCCGATACAGTTGGATCTTCTGTTGGCGAGTGTTCTTGATTTGCATGTCCATGATATAATCTGTGGTGGCCTGTTCCATGCAGTCTGGGTTTAACTCTGTTGGTGTGAGTTGTTCTGCAATGTCTGAGGTGTCCAGTAGAGGTGGGAAGTAAGGACAAAGGCGATCCACATTGAAGATTGGGTGTAGACCAAGGAATGGTGGAATACTGAGCTCGAAGGCATTGTTCCCTACAGCCTTGGTGATGGTGTATGGCCCGTATCGGAGCGGGTGAAGCTTGCGGTGGGGTCCAGTGAGGCGCTCCTTTTGCAGATGTAGCCATACTTTGTCACCCACCTGGAAGTTGTGTGGCACCCGGTGTTGATCATGGCGTTGCTTGTACTTGGCATTGGCTCTATCCAATATATCATGAACCTGTTGGCGGATGTGTTGAATGCGCTCGATGAAGCTACTGGCTTTGTCAACTTCAGACTGGACATGAGCTGAATTGGCCTGAGCAGCTGCAAATGGCATGGCTACGTCAATGGGACATAGTGGCTGGAATCCCAAGCCCACCCGAAAGGGGCTATGGCCGATTGAACTGTGGAGAGCCCGATTATAACTATGTTGTACATAAGGGAGGCTCTCGTCCCATGTGCGTGGATGCTTTGAATTGTACATGCGCAGAATGTGTACAATCATTCTGTTGACGACCTCTGTCTGGCCATCTGTTTGGGGATGGAAAGCCGTGGACTTGGTGAGCTTGGTATCCAACATTGACCAGAGGTTGGACCAAAATGTGCTGAGGAACCTGCTATCCCGATCTGATATGATAGACTGTGGGATCCCAAAGTGCACCCACACTCGTTCAAAGAAGAGTTTAGCAGTGGCTTCTGCTGTGATATTCTTCTTGCAAGCCGCCATAATGGCCATCTTCGAGAATCTGTCGACGACCACAAAAACACATTCATTTCCCTACTTAGTAGAAGGCAGGCCCAACATGTAATCCATGGAGATGGATTCCCAAGGTCGACTAGGGGTAGGTAGAGGAGTATATAGGCCTTGCTTCTTGATGGTCGGTTTGGGAATGGCACAAGCAGTGTAGGATATGATGTGCTTCTTGACATCCTTTCGAAGGTTCGAATTAATAGAAAGATTTCAGATTGCCACTATTTTCTCAAATTCAATGCCCAATACCAATCGTAGTGTGCTTCCCATATCATCTTGGCACGCTCGGCTGAAGGAACACAAAGGTGTCCCATGTGACATAAAAGTGCATCTTGGAGGTGAAAATTTGGAGCTTGCGTACCCCCCAAGAGTGCCTTGTAAGTTTGGCCGAATTCTGGGTCACTCTCATAGAGAAGCGGCCAATCAAAAGTCTCGTGCCCACAAGATTTGAGCACAGTGGTGAGCGCCACAATCGGTGGTCGACTGAGGCAGTCTGCAACATGATTGGTGCTACCCTTATTATACTTGATTTTCAAATGAAACTGTTGCAGATATGTAGACCACTTCTGATGGCGATCATTCTGCAACTTCCCTTGTGTCTGTATGAACTGCAGGGGCCTGTGGTCTGTGTGGATGATTGTTTCCTTCCCCAAAATGTAATGCTTCCATTGTCGACAAGCTTTCACAATGGAGTACATTTCTTTGTCATATGTGGGGTACTTGCGAACTGTGTCAGACAATGTCTCACTGTGAAATGCCACTGGATGTCCCTGTTGAGTAAGAACTGCCCCAATAGCATAGTCAGAGGCATCTGTCTCGATCTCAAATGGCTGTTGCAAGTCCGGTAAAGTGAGCACTGGGGCAGAACAGAGGCGGTTTTTCAGTTCTGTGAACGCCTTCTGTTGAGGTTCCGACCAAAAAAAAATTTCTCTCGCTCCTCCCTTGGTGACTTGACTCAAGGGCCAAGTGATATGAGAGAATCCCAACACGAACCTCTGATAGAAATTAGCAAGACCCAGAAAGCTGCGAAGCTCTGTTATAGTGGTTGGGGCTGGCCAATCCCGAATGACTTGGATCTTCGCTGGATCCACATGCACCCCCCTTTCATCAATAATGTATCCCAGATATTGAACCTGGGTCATGCCAAAAGTGCACTTCTCCAAATTGGCACACAACTTGTGCTGCCGCAGTGTTTGGAGGACTTGTCAGATGTGGTGAAGGTGCTCTTCCCAAGTCTGGCTGAAGATCAGAATATCATCCAAGTACACCACTACAAATGAGTCGGTGAATGGCCGCAAGATGTCATCCATCATCCTCATGAAGGTGGCAGGAGCATTCGTCAACCCAAAAGGCATGACCAGCCATTCGAAAAGGCCTTCCTTGGCTTTGAAGGCAGTCTTCCACACATCGGAGGGTTCAATTGGTACCTGGTGATACCCAGACTTCAGGTCGATCTTGCTGAAATAATTTGCACCTTTGAGTTGGTCCGTATACTACAACCGTGACTTGGTACCTATTTCTTGACAAAGATCTTGTTCACGCCTCCGATGTCACTGGCAGAGCCTCCAAGTCCCATCCTTCTTCGTACCAACACGATCGGCTCCCACAGTGCGATTGAACTTGTCCGATGTGACCTTCTCATCAGCCTGAATTCGCTTTCGATTTCATCATTCTCTATCAGCGCCGATAGATCGTCCTTAGGTAGCGGCGCACCGGGTCGGGATCAACGGTAAGCCACCTGGTCGTTGAAGAGGAACCCTCAGCAGAGGTGAAGATGTCCATACCCTCCCACAACCTTATCCATTGTTGTCAGCTGGGTGTGCAGGAGCCCTGCCCTGGAGGTCAGTCATGCCTTCTTCTTTCCCCGGGGCGCATCATCAGAAAATGAATTTCCCGAGTTTGGGAAACAGAGCTACCGCATCGTTTGCAGTAACCAAAGAGATAGCAGCAGGAGGTGGTACCTCTGGTATCCTGTACAACTTATTTCCCATAGTAACAATAACAGCACGAGGTCGAGACTCATACACAGCATGACGCTTCCACAAGTATGGTTGTCCTAATAATACATCAGAAACATCAATAGGAGCAACGTCACATAATACCTCATCCGTGAAGGGCTTGATGCTATAGGAAAGGCGGCACTGCTGGCTAACGCGGAGATCTCGTCCTTGGTGAAGCCACCCGATGGTGTATGGATGTGGGTGAGCTGTGGTCGGCAAGCCCAACCGCTTCACGGCGTCTGCTGAAATGAGGTTCTTTGGCTCCCATTGTCGACAATGAACTGTACAGGGGAGCCCTTTACCCACATGTGCGAGTGGAAGAGACGTTCCTCCTCCTCAGATCTTCCTGGCTCTTCCTTGACTCTTGCAGTGGCACAACATGCTGGGGCCCTGATCAATAGCTGAAAAGCTCTTTTCATTCGCCTTTCAAAGTTCCCTCATTCTGAGTCGGGCATGATCTGACTGGGAAGCTCATCTTGGCCACCATGCATCACATCCACACTCACTTGTGTTGTGAGTGGAGCTCTTATGGAACTCACACCACTTTCCCGTGTCCTTCTTTGGCTTTGAGGTGCTATTCTTCTCTTGTGGCTTCAATGAGTTGTCTTTAGCCGCCATGCCTTGGCTCGGTCCTTTGTTCTGCGGTTTGGAAGCACCTTTCCCTTGCTTTTGATTCGCAGATCCAAAGTCTCGCTTCTTCTGCTTGAATTTCTGCTCAATCTTGGCAGCATACCGGTATGCCGTACCAAGCGAGGAGATGTCAAGGAACTCCATTTCCTTCTGAATGTATTTGTGTAGACAATTGCGATACTTTAGCACCAGATGTTTCTCTGAATCTTTGATACCCAACTTTGTGCGCAGGGTATGGAATAGATTCGTCAGCTCATGCACATCTTGATCCCTTTGTTGTCGCAGCGTGGTCCATTGTATGTACTTGTCCTCATAGCTCCCCACGGGATAGTACTGTTCCTTGACGGCGTCTCGGAAAGAATTCCAAGTTGGTATGGCCGAGAACAAAGAGGGTTCTGTCTGGTCCTTGTTCTCACAGTAGGTTTCCCACCAGTCCTTAACATGGGGGGTAGCTTTGAGGAGTGCAAAAATAATCTTCTCCCGGTCTGAAAAGTCATGAACCGAGAAATATCCTTCTAACAAATTCAACCATCTATCTATGGCATCTGCATCTATTTGACCCTCAAATATGGGAATGTCAAAATTTACTTGTACCTTAAAAGGAGTCGCACCTCCAGAGTGGCTGCTGGATGCAGATGTGTCGCCGGTGGGCAGCCGTTGAAGGATATGAGCAAAGTTATCCATCATCGCGTTCCTTTGTTTTTCGAGGGCCTCCTCGAGCAATATTTTGATAGGATCTCCTGCTCCCTCATCTTTCTTTTCGTCCCCCATGGGCGTCCGTCGAGGTTTGCGAGGCTGATCTTGCAAAGGTTCCACCAGATCGAGCCCTAGCTCCTTATACCCCGACCTCGTTGGGGACATGCAAAGAAGGATCGAGAAAAAAGCAGACCGCTCTGATACCACTGATCCGGATTTATGCAGGAACGCAACAGAATAAACATATAAACATAAATACAGAGATGCAGTGGAAATAACACTTCATTTCATTAATAAACGAATGACTGAAATTTGCTTACAGACAGAATGGAAATAAAACTAGCTAGGGCGCTGGTAGCTATCTCTGAGAAGAGATGTGGCGGCTACAGGCCTCTGAACTGAGTTACAATGAGGCTCGAGGGCCTATTTATCATTTAGAAATAATGGGAAATCCTAAACAACCAAAACCCTAACCCTAGGAGATGAAGCGCCAAAACTATGGGCCCCGTTTGGGTAAATTGGTGTTTCAACTTCCCAGGGGCGTAACTTTGGCATACGATCTCCGTTTGACGCGTACCATACCTCGTTAGAAAGATCTATCCGAGGACTAGAAATTTGGAATGTGCAACATCGGTCCATGGACCCATGTTGCACTCCGTTTTCCCAAAAAACGTCGTTTAGGGCCTCAAAACGGCTCCGGAAGTTTAGGACCCGAAAAACTGCTAAAAATAGTAAACTGTGCTGAAACTGAAAAACTGAAATAGACAATGGTGGAGCCCCAAGTGGAATAGGTGGGTGACCACCAATATCCACCTGGATCACAATGGCTTCGTCAGAAGGGAAGGTCTCTTTTAGAGGATCGGGTGAGTCGGCCTCGCCGAGCCAGGGGGATTGAGAATAGATATCTAAGGCCATGCTCGAAGGAGCATGTTGAGGAGGAGGAGGATTGGATACGGCGACAATTTCACAGTAATTAATCTCTATTGAAGTTAAGGGCATCGATTCTCCAAAATCAGTCACCTGTTCAGGTGAAGGGATGATCCATGGGTCGTCAGACCTAGAGATTATATTAACTTGAACGGTGTGCGGTGGTGGCGTGGGAAAAATATCCATGAGGACGGGGTCCTTGAAGAGACCGGGTCCTACATTGTCAGGGGGATTGGGGATCTGATCCACGTAAGGAACGTTGTTCTCAGAGGATTAGGTGAAGAAAGAAAAATGATCCACAATAACGATTTTTCCCTCATGAGGGAACTTGAGAAGCCATAAGAGGGTGGATGGCATGCATAACATGGCATGAGTCCAACTACGACTGAGAAGAAGATTGTAGTTAAGCTTGGCGTAAACCACTTCTACTTCTATGTTGACTATCTTCCCTTGTAACGTAATCAAAAAACTCTTGAGAACACCCAGGGGTTTTGATTCCTGACCATCGAATGCCTCTAAGGCATTGGGAGACGATGAAAGAGCCGGAGATCCAATGGCCTTCCAGCAGGTGGATGACATGACATAGGTGGAAGCACCTTCATCCATAACGGCCCTATGGATGTTGAGGTCGTTGAGCCCGACTTGTATCACAAGAGAAATTTGATGCAGAAGTCGGGGAGTAAAATTTTCTAGGTCGAAGGTGAGAATATTAGAATCAGTGGGATCGATTCCACCGATTGCGGTCGACAGATCTTTCCGTTGTGATGGGAAACTTTGAAGGACTTTCAATGCAGACATGGCAGAAGGCGCCTGTGCCAAATCCTCAACAATACTGTAGTGCTGAGCAGCACGGGCATTTGGGTTGTAGGAAGATCTTCGCAGAACACCTTTAGAAGGTGGCCTTACAACAGGTCCAGCGTTGGGCTTCTCAATTTCCAAAGGACCAGAGACAGGAGGGCGCGGTGGGCCATCCATGACTTCATTCCCAGCTGCCTGGTGTGATCCGGTATAATTCTTCGAATGTGTAGAAATTAAGATAGGTGCAACATCATTCATCATAAAGACGTGGGACCCAAATGGTGCAGATGGTGAAGGTTGTTCAACCATCTGGGTTTGTTGAGATGCGAACGGTACTTTGAGAACTGTCGAAGTCCCTTTGGAGCCTTTGAGAAGTTGACTAATTTCATATCGTCGTGGACAATCTTTGGTATAATGGTCTCCTTCACAAATAAGACAGGGGTACTTCAGTTTAAGTTGGGAACTGTCATCAGTACGAGGTTTAGAAGACTCTGTTTTAGGGGCGTCAGGTTTGGATTTTCCTTTGCCCTTCTTCTTTCCTTTGGAGGCCTTTTTCATAGGATTAGCCTGAACGACGTTGACCTTCGCAGTTTTTCCAAAATCTGGAGGGGCGGGAAGAGTAGAATTATCAGAAGAATTGGACTTCTGCTTCCCATTCAAGGATTTCCGAGAATTTTGAGAAATGGAACCAATAACACCATCCACTGCTGGGGTAGGTGGTGCTTTAGAGGTTCTCGGTCGTGGAGCATCAGTCAAAATGTCATAAAGCATGCCAGACTGAGAGTACACCAGATCCAGGTACTGGGCACGCGCGATGGCTTGTTCTTCAATCACACATGCCCCCATGGCAATATCTTGAGTGATTTTGCTAACGAAGGAGGTGGTGAACCAATGAGTTAGTAGCTGATCAGGTATATCAAACTTAATCAATCTACGACGATGTCACCACTCATGAATGTGATCGGATATGTGGGTGGCTTTATCCTACTTCAAAGAAGTCAGGAGATGCGTCCTGGCTTCGTAGTGAATCGGTAACTGGAAGTGAGTCAGAAAATCCATAGCTAACGTATTGAAGTCTTGAAAGATGCCACAAGGTAACTCAATATACCACTTAGTGGCAGCACTGGTGAGATTGCACTGGAAGAGACGTAGATGAATTGAATCATCCACCCAAGAATTAGACGAACACCACAAATGGTAGGTCATTACATGAGCTTGGGGGTCCTCTCCAGCTTTACCTTCAAACTTAGGACATTCGCCGGGTACCTTGGTCGGAACTAGGGGCCAATAAGGATTGTGAAGAATCGGATCATTGGTTAATTTAGAAATGTCCGGTAACTCCAAGGTAGACAAGAATGGTAACTGTGGATTGAAAGGCATACCAGGCCCTCGATAAGGACCTATACCTATACTCCATGCTGGTTGAGCATATCCTTGCCCCCATGTGTTTTTTCCCAAGGGATTCTGACTATAGGGGGTGTAGGACATACAACCAGGTTGATACGGTTGCTGGTAACCAGTATACGGGGGTTGATAACTGGGGTATGGACCTTGATTATATGTCAGCCTCGTTTGAGAATTTTGTGGATTTGGCTGCTGAGTATAGGTGTAGCCAGGTTTTTTAGGGTAATAATGGGAACCTTGGGGCGGGTTATAAGCTGGTCGAGATTGACCTTGAGGATAGTAACCGCCTTAGGTTTGAGCAGGCTGCTGATAGGTGGGACCCTGCTGAGCCTGATAATTATGGCGAACCGGTTGATTTGGTTGCGGCGTCGAGTAAATCGGCTATTGAGCAGGGTTGACAGGATGTGCAGGTTGGCCTAGTTGGACAGGTTGATCTGGCTGAACGGGCTTCCATGGTTGAGCAGGTTTACCCAAGTAAACAGACTGCACAGGTTGTACAGGTTGACCTGGCTGATGTGGGACACTAGGCTGAGCCGGATGGGCCGGTTGGCCTAGTGGTGGTATGGGGCCAGGTTGTGCCTGATAACCGGTTTGACCTGAAACAGGACCATAAGAGGTCCCTGGCTGTGCAACATTCAGACCAATAGGATACTAGGGTTGCACCATAGGTTGAGAAGTTTCGAATTCCCCCCCAAGACCATACAATGGCCCCGGTTAGTACCCCGGTTGACCTGTGGGTCCTTGAGGTTGCCCTGGTTGGACCACAGGGTGAGGCTGGATAGGTTGACCTGAAGGGTTGTAGGACTGTACTTGGGGACCGTATAACAACCCCTGTGGGCCCAAAGGTTGGCCTTGGAAGGGCTGACCTTGCAGGTCATAAATATAGCCAGGCTGTCCTAAAGGTTGGCCCTGGAAGGGTTGCCCTTGTGGGTTGTAGGGTTTCCTAGCTTGGTTATACGGAAAACTTTGACCATGGAGATAAGCCTCAGGAGTAGGTAAATGTAAAGGGTTTCCCTTCTAATCGTATTGATATGGAAAAATGTAAACGGGGGTACCATCTTGTGCATAAGGTGAAAAATACGGACGGTTGGGATCTTGGGAGGATTGACCGACCTCGAGGTTCGATTTTTGTAGGGAAAATCGATACTCCTCAGGAGAAATGTTCTCCGGCATAGCAAATGCTATATAGATGTCTTCAGGAAGCAAAGTGGTCCTTACGGACTGAGTGGTAACAGCGGGTGTAGATGCGGCCACACAGACAGTGGGCCTAACAGGCACTGAAGTGACCTGAGGGGATGACATGATGGGTGTCCTTGGAGACATCCCCAATGAAGGAATAACCGGCCTCGTAGAAGGAGTCGATATCCCCATAGAGGCAACGGTGGTCATAATCTCACTCAAAGATCTATATCCCGCTGGAAGTGAGGGACCAGGCGAAGACATGATAGATAACTCAGGGTTGTCTTCTGGAAACAACTAGCAATCTTCACCAGACGTGGGGATTTCCTCACTAGGAGAATGGTTGGATGCACCCATATCTGAACCTTCCACAAGATCTCATAATAGACGGCGAGGACAAGGAGGAGTAACAGCAGCTAGAAAAGGCGAACCCGATGTAAGAGGAGGGAAATGTTCCCCTACTCCAAATCCAAACCAAGCATTGGATAAGGGCCAATTGAACTCAACCGGTCCTCCAAAGGGAAACTCAGATAGAACCGGTCCCCCATCGGGAAACTAAAAAACGATAGGCTACTGAGGTTCAGCAAAGGATTGTGAGGCCTCTGATGAATCGTCTGTATACGGACTACCAGTAGACGAAATTGAGGGTTCCGCCACTTTGACAATAATGACAAGAGAAAAAGATCAAACAAATACAGGGGCTGAAAAATCAAGTCACACAATCAAATGGCCAACAAGAAAATTCTAATAGGGTGTGTGATCATAGGTGATTTATTTTACCACGTTGAAACTTAGAAACTTCACTGTTTCATGTTTTAAGAGTCGAGAAATGGATGAAAGATGACTCTATCTCTTTCAGTTTTGAAGCAAGCGTGAAAGGACAAGCGCTTGGTGATATTTTCAAATTTAAGGAGTCAGATAAGATCAAAATGATTGCTCAGGAATTCTAGGCAAAGGTTGTACCAAATAACCGTGAACTGCAATATACACCTTGCTTTCAAAATTAAAGAGAAATCAACCAAGGACATAACGTATGTGCAAGCAATCTCCCCAAATTCTGTGTTTGGTGTATCACGGATATAGGATGGCAGACTCGGCTTCCTATGGATAAAGGATAGCAACCTAGTGGGGTCTCCCTTTATATACGCAACGGTGCGGGGAGCACAAGTCCATACTAGTGCTATCTAAAGCCAAGAGGTGAACGATAGCTACTAGGTTTAACGACGCCGGAACACGTCTCTAGCCTAGACCTCTAAATATTTCATTAACGTTCCAATGCTGCCTTAGTGTAAATTGAATAAATTTTAACGTTAATCTTCAATTATGTTTCAATTTTTAGGCCCTAACGAGTGTTATGTCTCAAAATCTCCTAAATGCACACTACATGCCACAATGTATCATTTCATTTGATGAAAGCTAATTACAAGAGAGTTAAGAGCTTTTCATACAATAACAAAATGACCAAAAAACAATCACTATTGTCTCTAATGCAAGCTAATGAAAACAAAAATCTTTTCCTTTTAGAGTTATAAATCACTACTAACACAGAAAAGATTCAATTTTCATTAACTAATCAAGAGCAAAAGAGATTTTTTGTATTTTTCAGTGTTTGAGAGAAAAGCGCACTAAACAAATGAAAACTAATAAAATGAGCAATTTGAGAAGCGATAGCGAAGGATTAAAAACAAGAAAGTTTCGCTCAATGCAAACACACATTCAGACCTCAAATTGACAAAACAATCCCTCAAAACTAAGAGAATCCCAAAGACTCAAATGAACCATGTAATCTAGGCCCAAAATGAGACAAGGTGAAATTAGGATGAGGAAGAAACCAGTAACTCAAACAACACAAGAAAACGATAGAAAACCACCAAACGAATGCAGAGAAGCAATCACATAGCTGACTGAATAGATAGAAACCACAACTCCCTTGGGAGGCTCGACACACTAAAGCACCTAGATGCCCTAAGGCTATAATGTAAAATCGATAGAAGAGGGAAAATAACCAAAGGATGAAGGTCACAGTCAGTCAAACAAGGCTCCAAAACACTCAGGCAGTCGTAAAAATGAAACCAAAATCACAGATCAAGCTCAGAAAGCTCAAAACATAGCAAACCCTAGCACCTTACAGAATTGGCGCGACTGTCAGGCTGAATCTAGCGCCAGAACAGGATTGGCGTGGGTAATACACTGGCAACATGCACCAACTGGCATGAATGTCAGGCTAATAAGCGCGCCAGTCAAGTTTACTAAGAAAAAATAAAAAAGAGCAGTCCAAGAAACATACTAGTGATGGTGGAGCTAAACAAAAGCCAAACACACGAAAAGAGCCAGCCAAAAGATCTGATCAAGCAAGCAAAGTCAAGAATCGACCGAAAAGACAAGACAATACTCCAAATCAACGTCTCCCTAGCGGAGTCACCAATTTGTTGTAGAGGTAAATCCCCTCTGTGGACAGAGGCGATCCCCACTAGCCCAGATTAGGTCTAGCAACAATCATATCACACTAAGGCGCAAGTTCCTAACTGCAATAGACCAAATTGTGAAGAAGGCCTACCTTAAGTCCAATGTTGTTATTCACAGAGAAGATAATGCTCCCATTTCCTTACTCCGGAAGATCACAATTCTCCCGCTTGTCACGATCAAACACCTGCACATACAAGAAACATGATGAACACACAAGCGTAAAACCCAATATATGCAATTATGTATCAGTCAGACAAGACACAACTCATGATCAAAATGAACAATATGAGTGGAACCATAACCAAAGTCGCTTATCATTAATTAATACAAAGAAAGATACAACCTAGCTCTGATGCTGAATCTTCCTTTGGCGGGTTGACAGCAGACTACGTCTCGGTAAAGCTCGTCGAGAATGGGACAAGCCTCTCTCTTCAGTTGTCAATCTCCTTGCTACTGATTTGGCTCTATGAGGACTATCAAGGCTCTTGCAGCATTCTTTAGGCTATGAAGGCTCTTGAAGACTAGCTTTCAAAGGAAAATGGCAAGCTTATATAGATGGTGGAAGGGGAGTTTGGATCCCTACAATCATGGGATTAGCCCTATCCTCAAGGAAGCTTCCATGAGAGGTGGAAAACCACTTCCTCTACATGGAGATCCGGAGCCAAACCTCCCAAATCAATTTAGAGACCAGTTCAGGAATTGGTTGGAGTCAATATTCCACCATTTATTTTTAAAAAACACTCCTTAATAAGCCTGGCGCAGTTATAACACTGTGACAGTGTGCCAGCTGGCATGCTCGCTTTGGAGGATTTCCCCCATTGGCACGAGGGCTGAACTGGCTAGTCGCGCCAAGGACAAAAAGGCTATTTTTAGGGTTTTTCACAAGGGATTGTCTTCAGGGGAATGAATACCCTTGTCCAGGGGGATGCCATGAAAGTGGTTTCAGGTCATGTCTCTGCTCACAGGTCATGGAATAAGCCCTCCAATGTGCGAGATGGGGAATTGCAGGGATGGTGACAAATTGCTATGTAACAGGGACATTCTATTTCAACAACCAGGTAAAACCTTTTGTTAACTCAGCATAGTTCGGGATAAATCTACGTAGAAATTTTTATTTCCCTTGCAAACTTTGGAGTTAGCAAAGTGTGGAAGGAGCAGGTAAATTTATGATGACCTCAACCTTTGAGCGGTCGACACGAATTCCAGCTTTTGAAATGATGAATCCCAGTAATCGTTCTGATTGCACACAAAAAACACATTTTTGGGGGGTTCAAACGAATCTTGTAATGCCTACATCTCATGAAAATAGCTCATAAGTGAGTAGGATAATCATCCCTGTGTAATGAGTGAGTAGGTAAATCATCCAGATAAGGTTGTATAGTATGTTTGATATCATGAAAAGCGTAAGACATTGCCCTTCAAAAATTTGCGCTAGCATTCTTTAATCCCAAAGGTAATTTTTAATAAGAAAATGTTCCCCAAGGACATATAAATTTTGTTTTTGGTTGATCAACGGGGAGTATGTTGATTTTATTATATCTGGAAAATCCATCCATAAATGAGAACATTTCAATTCTGGCACAGTCAGCAATAATTTGGTCGATATAGGGTGTAGGATAATTGTCTTTTGGACATGATTTGTTAATATCCCTATAATCGACACATACTCATATAGTCCCTTGTTTTTTGGTAACGGGAACTATATTAGATATCCAATCCGTCAATGAGATTGGTTAAATAAATCCTTCTCACAGTAGTTTTTCAACTTCATCTTTAATAGTAGTAGCTTTTCTCGGATGTATTGGATGTAATCTTTGTCTTGTATTCTTGGAATCCGAGTATGTATTTATTTCATGAATGACAATGTTTGGATCGATTCTTGGCATCTCTTATTAATACCAAGGAAATATGTCTCGAAATTATTGAAATTGGGTTTTATATGTATTAATCTCTTCAATCATACAAGAAGCACCGATATGAATGTTTTCAACAATTCCGGGTTTAATTGATATGTCGATAGGAACAATTGTAGAAATGTTTCCCAAATTAATCTTAGAATTTGAATTTGTAATCGATATGGGATTTTGTGGTTCCTTGACATAATCAATCATAAAAACAGACAAAAAATTATTTTCAAACCTATCAAGTTTAGGTAAAAATGAAGATCTATGATGAAGATCATCCCAGTGTAATTCATCCATAGACAAAAAATTTTGAATACTTTCATCAGTGTGAAACACTTGTTGAAAAGGATCAGAAATTGATGTTAAGGATAAGCTTGATAGTGCAGAATATTCTTCAGTGATCACATTCGTTGGATCAGGATTATTTTAAAGTATGTCAGAAAAATTTCTACTGCCACATATGCCATCTCAAAAGGACTCGAAGGCATCTAGCCATTGAAAGAATCCATTTCTGACTATGAAGGCACTACCCAAGTGTCATCAAATGGTATAGTGCTTGATGAAATCATATTGATGTTGGCAATGGTATGCGGTATGTTTGTGGAGGCATAGATAAATATCCCAAAAAAGCAGATTCCTTTAATACTAAGCCTACACCAACATATTCATATGGGATAGTCGATTTTCCAATATGTTGGATACTGTCTGTAGAAGTAGAGTCAGACGAATAATATGACAGCTGGTCGATTTTCACAATATTTCCTTTATGAGGAAAAATGATTAAACGAAATACGGATGAAATGACAACATTCATCGCATAAGACCAACTACGACCCAAGAAGGTTGTAATCCAGAGGGCCGTTAACAACTTCCACATCTAGATTAACAATTTTTCCTTCTAGTTTTAGAGGTAGATCCTGGAGTATTCCAAACGAATGGAATCCTCTTCCATAAAAGGCTTTAAGGATTGTCAGAGATTATTTTAGTGTCAGAGAACAAATATTTTTCCAACAATTTAACAACATTATGCATGTGGATGCCCCCTCATCAATTACAGTACAAAAAACTCGTTTGTTTTTTACTAATACTGGAATTTGAAAAGCCATCTGATGAGGGATTCTCGGTGTAAAATTTTCTAGATCAAAGACTATGAGGTTAGAATCCTGAGAATATATAGCTCCAACAGTTGATAAGAGTAATTTCATTTGTGCCATACATGATTGTAGCACTTCTAAGGCCGACATTGTTGAACTAGATATCGCCAAGTCTTCAACAATGTTGTAGTTCTAAGCAGCTCTCGCATGTGGATTGAAAGCTAATTTTCAAAGTACACCTTTGCAAGTGGTTTAATCACTAGATCAGGATTAGGTTTATTAATATGAAGTGGATTAAAAAATGAAGGAGATACAACTATTGTTGAATTAGAATTTTCTATCTCTTTGCTAGTTACAGGATTTTCACTTCCATAGTCTTGCGATCGCGTTGTAACCATAACCTCAGACATCATTAAAATATTTTCCGATGAATGAAGATACTCTAATTTTTCTACCATGAGTAGGAAAAGGATCCTTCAAGATAGTGGGTGTGGGTGAACCTTTGAAGAATTTAGAGACCTCAGACCGATGCGGGCACTCTTTGGTAAAGTGATCCTCGTCAAAGATAAGACAAGGATAATGATGTTTCCGTTTATCATCAGATGGTTCATTATTTTCGGTTTTCTCTTTCAGAGACGAAGTTTGTTTTTTTAATTATTTCCTTTCTTCTTATTACCGGTTTTGATTTAACTATAGATGAATCTACAACATGAATGTTGGAAGAAGTTTCAAGGGAAGAATCTCCTTTTAGTGAATCTGGTAAATTTATGATAGGAGAAGTAGTTTTGGAGGACTTCTTCTTAATTTTATTAGTGCTAACTATACCAATTACATTGTCTACAGCATGAGACGCTGAAGGAGTTGCAGTTATTTGACTAGGATGTAGTAACTCAGGAATTTTTTCATATAAAGTAACAGACTATGTATATACAAGGTCTAAGTACTGAGTTTGAGAAATGACCTGTTCTTCCATAACGACCCCTCCCTTAGCCACATCTTCAGTGATATTTGGAAGCAATGATTTAATAAACCATTCTGCCAAAATCTGATCTGGAATAAAAAATTTCACTAAACATCTTCTACGTCTCCATTCATGTATGTGATCTGATATGTACGTAGACGTAGATTATTTTAATGAAGTCAAGAGTTCTGTGCCATTGTCGTATCTGACTTGCAACTGAAATTTTGTTAATAAAGTCATTTCTAATGCATTGAAATTTTTGAATGAGCCATGTGGTAGTTCAATATACCATTTTACAGCTAAACCTATTAGTATTATTTGAAACAGTCTTAATCGAATGGAATCATCAACCAAAGAGTTGGATGCATACCAAAGGTGGTAAGTCATGACATCATTTGAGGTGTCCTCTCTTGATTTTCCATCGAACTTAGGAATATCACTGGGCAACTTATTTGGCATTGGTGGCCAATACATAAGATAATATATCAGATCATTCGTTAGGTGCAAAAAATCAGGTAAATATAAAGTTTGTATGAATGGCAACCGATGGTTAGGGTCCTGCTAACAAAATTGATAACCTTGTGGAACTATACCAGTACCAGGAGGAGGATATCCAGGATATCCTGGAATAGCCTATGCATTTGGGACTGGAATGCCTCCTGAATAACCAGAATTAGCTGGACCATATTGAGGTTGAGCTGGTATCTGATACGTGTACCCAGGGCATGGTTGATGCTGGTATGCTATATTTTGTACTATAGGTCCATATTGATACTACCCTTGATATAGTTGATAAAAAGTATAAGGTTGACTTGTTACAATTGTACTTGTACCAGGTTGTCCCGCAGGCATCTGAACAGTAGTCTGAACCATGGGTCCAGGTTTTTGTGCAGTGAATTGAGGGATTTTTTGTGATACTTGAGGGGCTGTAGAAATAGGGGATGCAGAAATTTGAGGGATAGGTGTGGTAGGTTGAATAGAAGTTGGTGCAACAGTTTGAGGTGGTGTCATAGGTGTACTCAGACCAATCTGTTGAACTGTACTAGGTGCAGATACCTATGGTATAACTTGAAGTGTAGGTTGGATAAGTTGTTGGAGTTGGCTGTAACCAATCGGCTGACCAGGTTGATTATAAGGTACTTTCACATTAGGTTGAAAATTATGTTTATTTTGTATTGGATTCCACACTGTGTTTACTCCAGGATATGGAGCTCCCATTGAAGGTTGTGCTTCATAAGACATACCATAACTAGGTTGATAATTTGGAATGTATGTTTGATAGTTGGTTGGATAATTCCCACTAAAATATTCACCTCCCTGAAACAATTGTTGTTTTGGGTAGAAATGTGGCCCTAAAGGAGGTTTTTTTCATGGAAATATGGTTTCCCTGGCATAGGGTACTATCTTTGAAGAGGTTTCGAACCATGAATTGAGTATTGACCTTGAGGTTGATATTTTCCTTGAGGTATGTACCGGCCTTGAGGTATGTACTGTCCTTGAGGTATGTACTATCCTTGAGGTTGCCCCCAGGTGGTAAACTACTACCTTTAGGATGCCCCCCAAGCCTTAAGTTACTACTTTGAGGATCAGGGTTAGGAATGTTTCCAGACATCATGTAAACTTGTTCTGCGTTCAAATTGTCGGTATGTGATTCATTCGGACTAGGTGATGGTATAAGTTTTTTGAGAGAAGGAGCTGCCCCTGAGAAAGTACCAGAAAGAGACTAGCATCCCATAGGAACAGATGGACCACCATACAAGTATGATTCTGGTGATGCAGAAAACATGGATGACTCACCAGACATGTTTAATTAATGTATGTAATTACCTCTTGGTATGGCATAAAAAGGAATTCGTGGTGGCAAATAGTTTAGACTAGAATTGTGTAGAAAGTCTGCTAACTGAGAATACCAAGGATCTTTTTTGAAAGGGTTATATTAAACTGATTCACTTGGCCTAAGATCTAAATATTCTTGATGTGAAGGAACAATAACTTCTTCTTGTATGTAAGTAATTTCTTCAATGCTAATGAGGCCAACAGGAATATTCTTAGCGATGTGAAACTTCACTCAAGGTGAATCAAGATGACCAGGGGTTGGAGTGATGAACTCTAAAGTAGGCTCAGACATAGTAGGTTCAGGTTTTGGTTCATAAATTTCAGGTTCAGTAGCTGATAATTCACTAGTTGTGGAAGCAAGTTCAGCTAGTTAAGAAATTGTAAGTTTTCTTTGAGAACTCTCTGTTTTTTGAGGTTGATATACTTCGTAATAAGGATGTATAATTACTGATATTTCCTCATTTTCAGTTGATCCAGTCCATGATGGTTTTCCTTTCTTAGATTTAATCTTTTCTAACTGGCTTTGTGTGTACTTAGGGGGTTTCCCCTACATTCTACGTGATTGTCTAGTAATTCAGCCATGATTAAAAGTTTCAACACACGAAATCAAAGAAAATTTCAACAAAATATCCTAAAGTATCTAAGGAAACAATAAAATTTATCACATGCCTACAAAATATAAGATAGAAATCCACACACAAACAATAGATTCCCACACTAAAAACACTAGTTGGTGATGAAATCCAACATCGTAGAATTCTAATGTGGAAATGGTGGTTGGAATAGTTACCCTGAAAACCTGCTTAATGAAATAGTCTGGTGCAAGCCTATCCACTTATTCCATATCGAAGTGAAGAGTACCCTTCTGAAATTCCAAGTGAGTCTAGTCAATGTCTGCTCCAAGTACAGTGGGACCTACCCTCCAGCGTCACCTTTGGAAAAAATCCTAAATTTTATAGCCACTAATGTCACGAACGGGAACAAATGTACCTGGGGGAATAGTCTATGATCCAATATACACACAAGGGTAGAGTAACTAGCTCAATCCCCTTGAAGGCTCCTTGATATAATCCAAGGTTTACCAACAAGTGACCCTAGGCTCCTCAACAATGGTCTATCCAAGGTTTACCATTTTTAATGCGTGCACATATGCTATATTTCCCAATGAGATAGGTACGATTACCTCACTGGTTCCAACATGATCTCATGCTTGACTCTTTTAAGAAGAGATTCCTAGAGCACAAATTCTACAATTGGATTTTTCCTACTGCATGATTTCTACTTGTTTGTTTGAACTGTCCTGGAATGTTAATTACAACCTGTTCCAAGACACTAGCCTAAGCTATGTTGGTGGAAAAGAGCCCTAGAAAATGTAAAATATCTAGATTGATTTTATTAAAGCATTGTTTTTAATTTGGATGTTTCTTATATAGAAGGTATGGAAGTGAAACTTCAATGATGTTTTATGACCCGACTCAAAAATACGCTAAATGCATCTAAATGAAAAAGTGCAACTCTTTTCTTTTCAATAAATCTTATTTAAGGGAAATATTGAGAGATTTAACAATTTTCTAAAAACACCAATTCTTTCATTCATAAAAAAAATATTTGTAAAGAAGATGATTTCTTTGAGAACTCAATTTATCAAAATGATCAATTACTCATGTGAAATGAAATCCCTTAATCAATCAGATCATAAACTACAAATCATTAAACAAACAATTTCCAAAAAGAAAAGAATATCTAAAACTCCTAAAAAAATAAAATTCAAAATCAAAAGAAAAACTCTAATTTTGAAGTCTATCTAGAAATTTTGAGGACGTTTTCTCCTAGTTTGTGATCGAACCAAGAATAATTTCTACTTATCTCAGAAGAAATGAAAACATCCAAAAATGGTTTGGTGTGAAAATCAAGCCTTAGTAAGCTAAAAGCTCTTCTAAATTTGCAAATGAAAATGAAATCAATTTTCATAAAATTAAGGTTTGCAATGGGTTTAATGGCTTAGAAAGAGAACAATCATCATACTAGTAACTTAAGGTAAATGATGGTATATTATATGGAGTGGCCAGAAAATAGGGCAGACACTCACTCATAAAATGAAAATCAGATGAAAATTCACACAAATGCAAAATTTGCTAAAAAGAAACTTAGACATAAGTTTTTGACAACTAAGGTAGACTGGGGCAGACACAAAGAATCATGTAATCTGGCTCCTAAAAAGAGAATTTTCAAATTTTCAAAAATTTTCCACAAGTATGCAGGTTCTAATGGAGAATAGAGCAGTGCCACACTATTCTAAACTAAAAACTGTGGAGGCTACCACACTATTTTAAAATAAAAACCACGGAGGCCAAGAAAAATACAGAAAAAAATAAATATTCAGCTTTTATGTTCAAGGATTCGTAGAAGTTATCTACCCAACCTAGTTTTAGACTAATTAAAATAAAATTAAAAAAAACTCTTAAAATTAAAATAAAAAATAAAAAATGAAAACTAAGTTCTATTCCCCAGCGGACTCACCATTTTTTTACGTGGATTAATCCCTCTTACAAACAAGAGCAATCTCCCTAGTATTATATGAATAGCTAGAAACAAACATCCATTTGTAAATCATTTTCTCTAGATTATTTTCAATTCAGAATTATTATAAACAAAGAAAGAGGACATGCCCCTACCTTGAAATCCAGCATTTAGTGTAGTTTTTTCTCTAGTCGCTCCAAATAGGCTTCTTCAGTAAGTAGAACCTGCAATCAAAGAAAAACAAAAGAATTAAAAGCACCTACAACATATAATAATTAAGAATAGCTAATCTAACTTAGCGATCAAGGAATCTAAGTATTGAATTTTTCAAATAAGCACAAGAACAACTTAATGAGACAAGGATATCCATATGTATTATCTTGAATGAAAAGAGTAACTTTACAACTTGAAGCCTTGATGTTGTACAAGTTTCTCCCGAGGTCCTGAACAATCGTTCCTCCTTCAGTTTGACAAGCCTTCCTCTCTTTTAACCAGCATGGAGTTATGAACATAAGTGTGTGATCATTATCACGCCAACAAAAACTATTATAGGGAGTATTCTCTCTTGAGAATTCCTTCAGCAATTACCTCATATATGCTACCATCTACAAGCTACCCTTGAGACTAAAACATGAGCTCAATTTATAGGGAAATGGAGGTATTTTTAGTTCCATGAAGAGGGGGATATATTCCTCTCACGAATGGATTTTAGCTCCATAGACCAAGGGATAAGCTCCATGAGTGGAGGGATAAAACTCGAACTGATTGCACTTCTAGAAGCTTCCAGTTGGGAGAATATTCGACCAGATCGACTAGCTAGGCTTCTAGAACTTACTTTTTCCTTTATTTGACTATTTACGGGGGTTCGTAGTTTTTATAAGCAGAACATGCAGGAGTTTCCCCAGTTTATAGAACAAAAATCCGCGAACCCGTAGGAAAAGGCTAGGAAAAGTGTGGAGTTAGAATTTTAAGGGTTTTAATGAGCTTTTCTCCAATTCCAAGTCTTGGTTTAGGAAAATTAGGGTTTTTGACTTCTAAGGGAACATAATATAGGTAGTGATGTACCTATATGGAAAATCAAATGTCATGGTGACAAAATAACATGTAACAGGCATGGAAGCATCAGTTAGATACAATGGTTGAAATCCCAGAACCTCTTGAAAGGGAATACGACCCGTCGAGCTATGGAAAGCTATGTTATAACCATTCTAAACATAAGGAAGGATCTCATCCTAGGTTCACGGACGCTTGGAGTTTTACATGCGTAGTATGTGCATTATCATCTTGTTGACAACCTTTGTCTTTCCATCAATTTGGGGATTGAATGTAGTTGACTTGGTGATCTTGGTGTCCAATAATGTCCAAAGGCTCGACCAAAATGTGCTCAGGAACCTGCTATCCCGATTTGATATAATGGTGTACAGGACCCCAAAATTTACCCACACTCATTCAAAGAATATTTTTTTACTATCCTCTATTGTGATACTCTTATCGCAAGCTATCAGTATATCCATCTCATAAAATTGGTCCACGACTAAAAATACACAGACATTACCATGCTTAGTCGAAGGGAGGCCCAGCAAATAGTCCATGGAGTTAGATTCCCAGGGTTAACTGGGAGTAGGAAGAGGAGTGTACATGCCTTTATTATTGATGGTTGGCTTGGCGATGGCACAAATAGGGAAAATATCTTATATATTTTCCAACGTTCTGTTGGTGTTTTTTCCAATAAAAATACTTTTATATTACATAAAAATAATTATCCATGCCAAAGTGTCCTAGGACCCAACTGTAATGCACCTCCAAAATTATTATGTCATGCTCGCTTGAAGGAAGACAAGGTGGCTTAGGTAGCATAATAATGGATCCTCGAGGTGGAAATATGGAAATTACTTGCCATCCACTAGCATCTGGTATGCGGTGGCAAGCTATTGATCATTTTTGTATAGTTTCAACCATCTAAAGGTCTCGTGGCCACAAGATTTGAGAAGAGTAGTTAGTGCTGAAACTAGGGACCGACTAAGGAAATATGCAACATAATTGATGTTTCTCTTCTTATATTTAATTCTCAAGTGGAATTGTTGCAGATATGTAGACCATTTTTGATGTTGATCATTCTACAACTTCCCTTTTGTATGTATAAAATAAAGAGGTCGATGATCTATGTGGATGACTATCTCTTTCCCTAGAATGTAATGTTTACATTCCCTACATGCCTACACGATAGAATAAATCTCTTTATCACATGTGGGGTATCTATGAATTGTATCAGAAAGTTTCTCGTTGTGATAGGCCACCAGATGCCCTTGTTGGATGATAACTGCACCAATAATACAGTTGAAGGCATCTGTCTCAATTTCAAATGGTTGTTGAAGGTCTAACAATATGAGTATAGGTGTAGAACAAAGGAAACTCAATGAATTCCTTTAGTTGGGACTTAGACCAAGAAAAATTTTCTTTCACTCCACCCTTGGTAAACTGAATCAAATACCACGTGATACAAGAGAATCCCAACATGACCCTATAATAAAAATTGGGAAGGCCCAAACAGTTGTGAAGCTATATTATGTTAATATTTTCAACTAGGGTCAAATTCCATATTGGACAGCTCAATTTATTAATATAATAAGCTAATTAGATTTCTCTTTTTGAGAGGATCAAAATCAACTTATAGGTTGCCCCAGTCAGTTAAGTAAAAGTTAAGTTATGAATTATTTTAATATTTTATGGGTTGGCCTAACCACATGTTGATTTGGTCAAAGCCCCAAGCCGTCCCTCACAAATTTATAAATAGAAGCAACCCAAATTTCACTTGCACACATTATCTCATGAGATATTATTCGTGCTATTTTTGTTTTTGGTCGTATTTTTTGTTTCTGTCACACATGTATGTCACGAGAGGCTTTCACAGTGGATCAGGATCACAGAAAAAGCCACATTTCAGATCTGGGCCTATTGGGCCAAAGTTGCAGATGGGAAAGGCTGAGGTAGTGATTGTGGTGAGTTAAAGCCATAGGCTAGCCTTATTGAGGTTGCAGCTCAGCTGCTAAAGTCTCTTATTGCTTGGCTTCAAGACGAGGCTAGGGTTATAGGGTGTTCAAAATATTGTGTAACCAGCTCCAAAAATAGAAGAAAAAAGATATCAACACCTTAGAAATAAGCCACTTCAAGGGGGAAACCTCCAATACATTACATGAATGAACAATTCTTGGATGATACAATTTACAAAACCTCCTTTCTATATATAGGAGTCCATGGGGCCATAATTTAATCCTAGTGGGCCAAAATGTAATCCTAGCCGACCTAACAATAATAATTTAAGGGCACAATAATAACAAAATGGGGGTTACAAGGGTACAATAATAACAATAAGGGAGTTACACTAACAAAAATATGGGACTATACTAGTAATATAGGGACCTAACATGCTCCTCTCCTTCAAAAAATTGTTTTCCTCAATGCTTGAGTAGCTATGGGTGCTTCTGTATAAAATTCTCATCCTCCCATGTAGAATCTTCAGTGGGTAAGTTCTTCCATTTGATGAGATACTCTGAAATTGATCGATTCCGTAGCTGTCGAGTTCTTGTTTCCGTGATCGCTTCAGGTTCCAATATGATTCTTCCTTCCTCATCAAGTTCTAGAAATATTGTTTGAACTGGAATATTTTCACCTATAACCTTCTTTAAGCATGAAACATGGAAAACTAGATGCACTTGTGAAGAAGCAGGAAGCTCCAATTTGTATGCCATAGTACCAATCTTTTGCAACACCTTGTAAGGACCATAGTACTTTGGCGATAATTTATTATCCTTCTTAGCTTGCTTAGGGGACATTTGTTTGTATGGTTATAGCCGTAAAAATACCCAATCTCCTACATCAAAACTTCTCTCGCTGCGATGTTGATCTGCCTATTGTTTCATTTGGTTTTGTGCCAAATTCAGGTTATCCTTTAAGAGTTGGAGAACTTCTTGTTGATGCTCGATGTGATCTTCCACTGCTTGAACCTTCGAATTTCCCTTAAATATGATGTGATGGATGGTGGATGATATCCATAAAGTGCCATAAATGGGGTCATTTTTGCTGCAGTATGGAAGGAAGTGTTATACCACCATTTAGCGAGAGGTAACCACTTGACCCATTGTGTTTGTTTATCGGATACAAAACAACGAAGATATCCTTCCAAACATTTATTTACTATCTCAGTTTGACCATCAGATTGAGGATGATAAGATGAGCTATGAGCTAATTGAGTACCCAAACAAGAAATAACTCTGTCCAAAAATTTCCAGTAAAAATGGGATCTCTGTCACTCACAATAACCCTTGGGCTTCCATGTAGCTTTTGAATTCTATCCATAAATGTAGTAGCAACTATACTTGCTTTAAATGGATGATATAATGCACAAAGTTTTGCATACTTGGTAAGTCTATCAACTACCACCATGATGAAACTCTTTCCTTCGGACTTAGGTAAACCTGTGGTAAAATCCATTGAAATCTCCTCCCAACGTTGACTTGGAATGGATAAAGGTTGTAGAAGTCCTGGTGTCTTAATTGTTTCCACTTTATTCTGCTGGCAAACCAAACATTCCGCCACAAACTTTCGAATATCAGATTTAAGGCCATCCCAAAAAAATTCTTTCTTCACCCTGTGGTAAGTTTTTAAAAATCCTGAGTGTCCTCCTAAAGGAGAAGTGTGCAATTCCGAAAGAATCTTTTGTTTTAGTTGGGAATTCTTACAAAGATATAAGCGATCTTTGTACCATAAGGAATCATTTTTCCAACTAAATGTATCAGATGTACTAGGATCTTGCTGCAAATTTTGAATGAGTGTCCATACATTCTTTTCCTTCTTCCATTCATCTCTTGCTTCGGTTATCCAATCTGGTTGGATAATAGAAATGGCACAAAGCAATGCTTCCACCTCTTCATTCTTTCTTGAGAGTGCATCTGCCACAACATTAAGCTTTCCTTTTTTGTAGATTATTTCAAAGTCATAACCCAACATCTTTGTGACCCATTTTTGCTGCTCTTCTGAAGATAGTCTTTGTTCCAAAAAAGTGTTTAAGACTATCATGATCAGTTTTTACCTTGAAGTGTCTTCCCATTAGGTAAGTTCGCCATTTCTTTAGTGCATGCAGTATTGCTAACATTTCCTTCTCATAAATAGGTTTTTGTAAATACTTTCCTTTGATTGGACGACTTTCAAAATAAATGGGTCTTCCTTCCTGCATTAAAACTGCACCAATTCCATTTCCTGAGGCATCACATTCCACAATAAAGGTTTTTGTGAAGTCTGGCGTAGCTAAGACCGGTGCTAGGCACATTGTCTCTTTAAGATGTTCAAAGGCCTTAGTTACTTCAGGAGTCCATGAAAATGCATCTTTCTTCAATAATGTTGTTAGAGGTGCTACTATTCTCCCATAATTCTTAACAAACTTGCGATAATACCCTGTTAACCCGAGAAATCCTCGCAACTGCTTTATGGCTGTGGGGACTTTCCATTCCTTAATGGCTTTAATTTTGTTAGGGTCTACCTTAACACCCTCATGAGATACAATATGACCCAGATATTCCACCTCTTGTACTCCAAAGAAATATTTGGATGTTTTTGCATATAATTGTTTCTCCTGCAATAGTTTTAGCACCCTATCAACGTGTTCAACATGATCCTTCCAAGACCTGTTGTAGATTACTATATCATCAAAAAATACTAGCACAAATTTTCTAAGGAAGGGTTTGAAAATGGAATTCATCAACCCTTGAAATGTAGAAGGTGCATTGGTAAGGCCAAAAGGCATGACAAAAATTCATAATGACCCTCATGAGTTCGAGATGCTGTTTTTGGAATATCTTCAGTCTTCATTCTAATTTGATGATATCCTGAACGAAGATCCAACTTGGAAAATAAATTGCTCCATGTAATTCATCCAATAATTCATCAATCACAGGAATGGGAAATTTATCTTTAATGGTGAGCTTATTGAGCTCCCTATAATTCGGACACATGCGCCATGATCCATCCTTCTTGTGTACCAATACTACGGGAGCAGAGAAAGAACTTTGACTAGGTTGAATTATACCCGCCTCTAACATTTATGCAATCATACGTTCAATTTCGCTCTTTTGGACATAAGGATATCTATAAGGCCTGATGTTTGGAGGAACACTTCCTGGAATTAAATGAATAGCATGATCATGATCACGAATAGGTGGGAGTCCTTTGGGAGTTGCAAACACCTTGGAATGATTGTCCAAGACTTGTTGGAGATCTGCAGAAATAGATGATTTTGATGTTGGAACTTCTAGTGAGCATAATTGTGCAATTACGCCTCGTTTTTCTTTCTTTAGAAGATTTTTCATGACTTTAGAGCTTATTATCCTTCTAGGCTTCCCCGCAATACCCCGTAATTTGACTTCTTTTCCTTCTGAAAAAAAATTCAAGAAAAGTTCTTGAAAATTAAAATCTATTGTCCCCAAAGATTGTAACCATTGTACTCCTAGTACAACATGAACACCTCCCATAGGAATGGAAAGAATTGGACTAGTCAATATATATTCCCCCATGGTTAGCTTGATATTATGGAATTTTCCAGAGCAATTTATAGTTCCTCCATTTGCAACCATCACTTGACATTCTGGTGCTGGGTATAGGAAACAATTTAATTCCTTGGCTACCTTACAATGAATAAAATTATGGGTGCTACCTGAATCAATCAACATTATTAGCTTTTTCTTCTTGATTTTTCCTTTTATCTTGAGAGTTTGAGGAGTGGTAATTCCTGCCAGTGCATTACACGATATGGTCGGATTCATTTATTCCTCTTCTGGGGTTGGTTCCTGGTGTATATCCTCTTCTTGTTCATTTTCTTCTTCCTCTTCACAATCTATGTAAAATAATTTCTTCTCAGCACACTTATGACCTTTAGTGTATTTTCTATCACAACTGTAGCAAAGCCCTTTTGCTCTTTTTCTTCCAATTTTTGTGGTGTCAACCTTGTAGGTTGTGGAAATCTAGGCGTAGAAACACTTCCTTCTTTATAGAATTGAGTGGTAGGCTTCCTTGTCTCCATAATTTTACATTCAACTTTTCTTGCCAACCTGAATGCCTTCTCCAATGAATCAGGTTCCAAAACACGAACTTCATGTTGGATGTTATCCTTTAGAGTACCTATGAAGAGATCAATCCTGTGTTCCTCTGGAATATCAGTTACCCTTATATTCAATTTTTGGAAGTCCTCAATGTGATGCCCCATTAAACCCTTTTGTTGAGATTTATCAATTGGCTAAAGAAGGTGTTGCTCTTTGTATCCTCATAATGTGCTATCATTTCCTCCGTAAAAATTGACCAAGTGACAAATTTTTTACTGGAGAAAATCCATCGATACCATACAAATGTATTTTGTTCTAAATGTAAAGTTGCAATGCATACCTTTTGTGTGTTTTGCACATTATGGAGATCAAAATATTGCTCCATATGTAATATCCATGTTACTGGATCCTTTCCATCAAACTTCCTCATCTCCATTTTTGGAATATGGTGGTTCTTCCCACCAACATTAAATTTTATGAAATCATGATTAACATTTATTTTGTTCTCATCATGAGTTTCTTCTACTATCTTTTCACCATTATGAAACATTTCTTGTATCAACTTTGTCAAACCTTCTATGTCTGCTTTTAGATCATTCTTCATGTTTTCCATGTTGTCTTTCATGTCATCCATCTTAGCTTCCATGCAAAATTCCATGCCATCCATCTTAGCTTCCACGTCTTTCTTTAAAACTTCCATTTCATTTTTTGTTGCTCTTTGCGAGAGTGAAATTTGGTGCACTTGCTCTTGTAATTTTGATGGATCATGTTGCAATTCTTCATCTTCATGAGTCATAGTAAAGCCTTATAAAGGCTTAATGGGTGTTGAATTATTTTTACGGGGCATATTTTATAACTCAATACTGATATCTATTCTACAATATGCCCTTGGAATCAATTCAAATTGATTCTTCAAACAGGACTTATGCACTTCGGAAAACAAATACACACCTTTTTCTTGCTTTTGAGGAGCTTGATATTGAAATTGGATTATCTCTTTTATTGTAGCACTTCAATATTTGAATTTTAGTACCAACGTATCCCTCTAAATTCTCTTTCTAATGCCACAGGTCTGACTTGATTTGGATTCTCCAAGAAAAAGTTGTGTCCAATATCCCACAATGACCTAATTATGGACTAGTTCAGTAGAGCGAACTTGTATGACTTGCCACGTGTCACTGTTTCATCCTTTAGCTCTGAAATTGATAGAAAAGAAACTAAAGTCCCTGTACTTGCGACCACATTTTACGACACTCCAATCCGATGTTCAAAGAGAGAGTTATGAATCTTTTCCCACGATCACCTCTTTGAGATGAAATTCGGGAGCCTGAAAAAGCACTACCTTACACAGATCATATCTTCGAAAATATTGCGAACCAAGCACTGCAATTTTTTGACGAGTTTCCTTAGGATTTCAGCTTCACACCCTAAAAATTTCAGATTTTGAACTTTTGTATAAAACACGTTATAGCGCAAATTCCACGATGACCTGTTTAGGAGCCTGAACAAAGACCTAACTTCTACAGATCATATCTCCAAAAATGTTGCGAACCAAGATCTGAAATTTTTAGAAGATCTTCCTCAGGATTTCGGCTTCGCACCCTAAAAATTTTAGCTTATGAAACTTCATAGAAAAAAATTATAGCAAAAATTCCACGATGACCTGTTTCGAGCAGCGAAACCCTAGAATCCAAAGCTCTGATACCAAATGTTGTGTAACCAGCATGAAAAATAGAAGAAAAGAGATATCAACACCTTAGAAATAAGCCACTTAGAGGGGGAAACCTCCAATACATTACATGAATGAACAATTCTTGGATGTTACAATTTACAAAACCTCCTTTCTATATATAGGAGTCCATGGGACCATAATGTAATCCTAGTGGGCCACAATGTAATCCTAGCCGACCTAAAAATAATAATTTAAGGGTACAATAATAACAATAATGGGGTTACACTAACAAAAATAAGGGACTATACTAGTAATATAGGGACCTAACACAAACCCTAAGTCGTGGGAATAGAACGCTGAGGTAGCGGCTTAGAGCCCCAAAGCCACAGGCTGAGCGTCTTAAGGTCGCAGCTTAGATAATTACTGGGAAGATCAGTTTTGATTCACATTCAGTTGCTTGAGCAACGTCATCACTCGTCTATCATGCAGTCACAATCACATCATAACAGTGATTGATAGTATTATGGATCCAGATCTAGAACTGGGCAGTTGAGATCACTTGGTATTGGTGATACATTGGATTCATGTATTGATATTGTAGATCTGTTGATCCATAGATTAGATCTATTTATTTTTGTTGTATACATGTACTGGGCTCATTACACTTTGATCCAGGTGGATATTGGTGGCCACCCACCTATTCCACTTAGACCTGTAGTCAGTTTCATCAGTTTCCTTTTTTATAGCAGCATTTACTATTTTTAGCAATCTTTTGGGTCCTTAGCTTCCAGAGCATTTTTGACCTCGTAAATGGTGTTTTTTTTAGGCCTGCAGCAAGCTCGTAGAAATTTGTAGGGGCTTGCAACCAAACTTGTAGTACTTGGTGAGCCATGGTATTGCACCAAGAGTGTTGCGACTCCCAAGGGCTGCCCTACTTTACGTTATCAACCCAGGGTTCGTACAAACTTTGAGGTGATAGTGCTATATACACAACATATGCATTATGTTCATGTCATCCTCTTCTTCTTGAGGAAAGGGTTATATTTCTTAAACTGTGAGAACAACTAGAAAGTAAATTGTTGGAGGGAAATGATGGAAAGGAAACAAAACTAAGTTACTGAAAGGAAATGAAAAGAATGAAACTAATTTAATTCGTAGAAATAAAATAACAAAAATAAATCTAATTCTAAACCACACTTGACTTGTCCAAATGGCTAAATACAATCTACTTATCCTAAGATCTATCTACCATGCTCCTAGTCATGCAACTAAGTTATCCATGCCTTAAGTTTAATTAAAAAGAGTAAATTTGCAGCTTAGAGGGAAGAAAAGGGCTAAAAGAGCCTAATGGGGGGTTTGACACATGAAACGAGGTTTGGAAGAAGAAAGAGGGTGTTAAACCCTTATGAAAATTTATTATAGCGCGATAAATTAATTTGAAGCATAAATAATTCAAAAGTGCAATGACGGAGTGCGATGGAGGACAAAATTTGCGATATGCGATGTCACAATCGCAATATCACAAGTTTAAAGGGATAGCTGTAAAGGTTAACAGAACGAACTAAAATTTGTGAAGTGCGATTTGTGACGCGTGATGTGGCAGAGTTATTACATCGACAGAATGAGTGGTAAGTTTTATGTGAAAATCTAAATGATGTGAAGTGTGATTTGCGACGTGGTAAAAGTTGCGGGCTGCGATCTGCGATGTTGTAAGTTCAAAAAAGTACGAAGTGAGATGAGTGACGTGGCAGAGTTATCGCATCGACAAAATAAGCATTAAGTGTTTAAAGGTAAGAGCTATAATGTGCGAAGTGTGATTTTCGATGGGCGACGTGGCGGTGGGAGCGACGGTGGGGCGCGATTTCGCAATATCGCAAGAACAAGAACAAGAAGTAAGTGATTAAACATAAAAGCTAAAAGTTGCGATTTCTGAAGTGCGATGTGCAGTGGAGAGAGACTCGAAGAGAAAAGGTGGAGGAAATGTTCAAATGTGTTTGAATTTTGTTTCACACATTTTGCATAAAAAGGGAAAGGAAATGAGAATAAGTGCGAAAAATTGGAGATGGAGGGTGTAATAGCAGTGCACAGAGCCTAACAACATAGATGGAAGGTAGATGGAAGATGAAGCAGGAGGTGTTGGAGAAATTCCCTCTGGGATATCCTGCCCATACCTGTTATCAACCTGCCTAAATATGAAAGAAACATAGACAATATGTTCATGAAGATGAGAGAATTGATCTAATCTATTTCCAAGAAATCATAAGCGAGGAATCATTTTTGGTTTGTGCGAAAAGGTCTACCCTACTCGAGATCTATTGACAGAGTTGAGAGGGGAAGGATGACCTTGCAGCTTTATTGAGTTTATCACTATTCTACCACTCTATAAGAAGATTAAATCTACAGCAAAAGACAATAGGAAGTAAACTAAAACATCAATAAAAATACCAGAAAACTAACTAAATGTTCAGAATAAAAACTAGCTAAATGACATGAAAGAAAAGAATGGAAATCGCAAAGAAGCTAAGGTACATGGGCTGGGCCCTAACCCACGAGCCCAACTCTCTGGAACTAGATCAATAAAATGGAATCTCTCTACTCATTTCATAAAAATAATAGTCTGTTACATCCATCAAAGAGCCCCATGGCTTTACGACAAAACTTCAAATCCAATGGAATGGAATGGAAGTGGAGTGCAATGGAAGTTCCCTAATTAGCTCTTGATCAACTTTATTTATCCTAAATGGCAGGTACCAACAACTCCCTAAAACATAGTGATTGATTCCACTTTGACTCCAAGTAAACCATCGCTTGAGTGAACTTCCTTTTAAGTTTGCTTGGTTGCCTTTGATAGTTAAGGAGGGTGGAAAACCCCCTTGAATCTCTCCAAGATTTTTCCATAATTTCCTAACATTGTGCTCATTTATTCTCCAATATTGATCTTCCAGTGGTAGGGATAAAGTCCCTAAATCATCTCCTTCTCCAAATCTGCATAATCTGCCCAATATTCTCACAATATTCTACAAAAATAACCAATATTAGTCACAAATATGGAATTACCTTTAAACCTTTCTAAGAAAATATTAAAGCATAAGAAAACATTATTAAGTGCAGAAGAAGAGATTTAATATATCCTTTTGTGTGCATAAGAGAGGTAGATGGGCCTAAGAAAGGTTAGATGGGCCTTAATTTATGTCTAATTTAGAGGCCCATCATCACCCCCCTACTGAAATTGTTGCTCATCCTCTAAACAACCTATTCATCCTCCCTGCCATATGGTCTTTCATGCATGCTGGCTTATTTCATTTTCTTTTTTATTGGCCCATGCACTGCTCTTATGCAAATCTTCTTCCTATTATTATTGCTGAAATTCTTTTTGTAGGTGCTTCATGGAGGTCCTCAAATGCCTTAAGTAAATTTGTTTTGCATGCCAAGAGGTGGTGGATCCACCTTTTATTTTATTTTGTTTTTTCTTATTTTTTTCTTCTTTTTTCTTTTTAGTGCATGCAAAGTAAACTCACAAGTTTTTATTTCTGTGAATTGAGTTCACCCTTGGTTACCCCTTAGCACTCCTTGTACTCTATTACAACGAGCAGCTTACTGCCCACTTTCTTAAGTCCTTTTTACTTTTGTCTTGTTCCTTTTCTTGGTGGAAAAAGTGAGGCTAGTTGCTAGATAAGGTTGAGTTTTCTCTGCTAATAATTTTGGCTATATAAAAAAACTTTCCTTCTCATATTTTTTAATGTTTTATTAAGCTAAAATAGATTCAAAGAAAGGGTTATATGATTGCATACCTGAGCCTTACCATTGATTTTTTTTTTGCATGTGATATTGAAGTTGTTGTTGATATGGCTATTGAAGTTGTCTTTGGTGGTTCTGAAGCTACATTAAAGAGTCTTCTTGAGGTCCTTTTGGAGATTATGAGCATAGGAGGAGGAATTCCAAGTTTGACTACCTTTGAGTAAAGTGTTGACCAAATTTTCTTTTTGTGCCAATTTTCCATTTTCTACTTGCAAATGTTGGAGAGCATCTGCATTCATTACAGAAAGATACATGGAGAAATGCATTTTTTTTTAAGGCCTACTAGTTGCCTCAATGAGGTTTTCCATAGTGGGTCTACCTAGGCGCCTCAAAGAAGGTTTTCACCTAGGATATTTTTTTCTTTTTTTTTCAACCCAATCACTGCCTCATAAAGGTTTCAATTAGTGAGCCAATCTTAGACGCCTCAAAAAGGTTTTCATAAGAGATTTTATTCTTTCCCTTTTTTTCACTTTCCTACTCTACTTGAAAAAAACAAAACCTTTTTCAAGTATAGGAATACTTCCAATGGAGCCATGTACACATAAATATGACAGATAAAATCATGTACAAGCTTGGAATACATGCTTTGACATGTACCTGAATATGAGAGATGGATTTATTTGACTGGGATTGTATCAAGTACTATTGGAGAAGAGTGTGTTGCTGCAACTTAATGGATGTTTGGAACCATATGTCAATATAGTTATGATGCCCCTGGTCCACTTGATGAGTTGGATCACCTTGGATGTCCTCTTCTATTATGACATTGAAATATTCCTTTTTTTACTAATTTTTCTCTTGAACACATGGAAGAAATGCTGTTAAACATGAGGAAACTTTCTCAACATCTGATTCTGATGTCGGATCTTCATCAAGTGCAGCCCTTGATATTTTGATATCCTCATTTGGATCTTCTTCTTCTTTGCAATACCTTTCTTGAACTAATATACAGACCATTTAGATCAAGAGGATATGTTTGGTAGTGTTGTACCTAAGCATTGTAAGTGGGATGAGATACTTCATGGTGTGGGTTTGGAAATGGTGGTACAGGTAGTTGAGTGGGGGTGGATATATGAGATGGATTTGGTTGAGTCTGTGGTTGTGGTGGAGGTGGATGGTAGGGATATCATGGAGTTGGGTATGGAGGATATTGAGGGAAATGTTGAGGATGTGGAGGATTTTCCCAATATGGTCCTTTGCCATGTTGCCAAGATTGGGTTTGAGTTTGAGATGACCAAGGTTTCCAAGGAGGGAGTGTGTCCCAGTTAGTTTGATATGGATGTGAATAAGCTTGACATTGTGAAGTAGGTCCTTGCATCATATCAACTTGACTAGGCGGCTAGGGTCTCCTTGGAGCTACATAACATATCTTCTTTGGTGATTGCCTTGCTCCATTGTCTTCTTGGTAAACTTATTTGAACCTGGGGAATGATGAACAACATTTAGTAGCATATGATTATGCATGGATGATAAAAATATCAGCATCTTCTTTTTTCTCATTTTACATTCTTAAAATTTATACTTGTTCACTTAGATTGCTAAGAATTTCCGTTTTAAAGTTATCAAGAAAAATTCCAAGTTCATCTTTCCTTACCAATGTTGATGTTGATTTAATTGCTCTTTCCCTTCCTCTTCATATGCGCTTGCATGTTTCACAAAATTATTCAAATGACAATTCATATGCATCTCCTCTACTCATGAGATTAAGAAGATCAATCCATTCATCCCTAATTGTTCTAAGTAAGATAGTTTTTAGTATGTCAAATCCTAGATGTTGCATTTTTCCCTCTTAACATTATACATGAATCTCTCTATTAGATCCTCAAGGATTTGTTCTTCTTCTTGGTTCATTCTAAAAATAATTTCTCTAAGATCATGATATTTATATTTTTCTGTGAATATCTTTTGTATATCATTCCATGATCTTATTGAATTAGTACCTAGACTCGTGAACCATTTAAGAGTTATATCCTTCAATGTTGCAGGAAACAATCTCATTTTTTGAGTGTTTGATAAGTAGCCATAAGTCCTAAAAAGTATCTAAAATTCAAAGAGAAATGTTTATGTATCCTCTGTCCTCATACCATGGAAGTTGGGAAGGAAAGATAGAGGGATGTTCTTCATAGGTACATTGATGTCCATATCTTGAATGGGAAACCCAATAAGATCTTCTTCATTGTAATCATATCCATCCATTTCTTCTTCCTTCGAAAGTGTATGGTGATGTGGTTCTTACTGCACCATGTGGTCAAGTGGGGGGGGGGGGGTGGTATTCGAGAAGTATTTTTTTTTTTTAATATTATGAGTATCCCTACTCCTATGAGGCATGAAAATCAGATTTTTTTTTTTGTTTTTTCAATATTTCAGAAACAACATGAAAAATAAAGTAGAAAAGAATGCTAAAACATAATCAAAGCATCTGCTAGACACCTCCCCGAAAACAACGCCAAAAGGTGGTAAGCCATGGTATTGCACCAAGATTGCTGCAACTCCCAGGGGTTGCCCTACTTTAATTTATAAACCTGGGATTTGTAAAAAAATTTAGGTGACAGTGCTATATGCACAGTAGATGCATTATTTTCATGTCATCCTCTTTTGCTTTATGAAAGGGTGTTATTTCATAAACTGTGAGAACAACTGTAAAGTAAATTGGTAGAAGGAAATGACGGAAAGGAAACTAAAAGAAGTTGTTGAAAGGAAATGACAAGAATGAAACTAATTTAATTTGCAGAAAGAAAATAGCATAAAAGAAGCTAATTCTAAACCACACTTGACTTGCAAAAATGGCTAAATGCACTCTACTTAACCTAAGATACATCTACCATGCTTCTAGTCATGAAACTAAGCTATCCATGCCTTAAGTTTAATTAAAAAGAGTTAATTTGCATCTTAGAGGGAAGAAAAGGGCTAAAAGAGACTAATGGGGCGTTTGACACATGAAACGAAGTTTGGAAGTAGAAAGAGGGGGTTAAACCATTATTAAATTTTATTATAGTGCGAGAAATGACTTTGGAGTAGAAAGAATTCAAAAGTGCGATGGCGTAGTGCGATGGAGGACAAAATCTTCGATGTGCGATGTTGCAATTGCAATATCGTAAGTTTAAAGGGATAACAGTAAAGGTTAATGGAACGAACTAAAACATTCGAAGTGCAATTTTCGACATGTGACGTGGCAGATTTATCGCCTCGATGGAATGAGCGATAAGTGTTATGCGAAAAGCTAAATGATGTGAAGTGCGATTTGCGATGTGGTAAAAGTTGCGGGTTGCAATCTGCGAAGTGGTAAGTTCGGCGAAGTGCAAAGTGCGACGAGTGACGTGGCGGAGTTATCACAGTGGAAAAATAAGCAATAAGTGTTTAAAGGTAAAAGCTAAAATGTGCGAATTGAGATTTGCGATGGGCAACGTGGCAGTGGGACCGACGGCGGGGCACAATTTCGCAATATTGCAATCACAAGAACAAGCGGTAAGTGATTAAAGGTAAAAGATAAAAGTTGTGATTTGCGAAGTGCGATGTACAGTGGCAGGAGACTCGAGGAGAAAAGGTGGAGGTTACGTTTGAATGGGGTTGAATGGTTTTTCATGTGTTTTTCATAAAAAGGGTAAGGCAGTGAGAATAAGTGGGAAAAAGCGGAGATGGAGGGTGTAACAGCAGTGTGCAGAGCGTAACAACAGAGATGGAAGGGAGATGAAAGACAAAGCAGGAGGTGTTGGATAAATTCTGTCTGGGCTATGCTACCCGTACATGTTATCAACCTGCCTATTTATGCATTAAATACAGACAATATTTTCATTAAGATGTGAGCATTGATCTAATCTATTTCCAAGAAATCATAAGCGAGAAAGCATTTTTGGTCTGTGGGAAAAGGTATACCCTCCTCGAGCTCTATTGATAGAGTTGAGAGGGGAAGGCTGACCTCACAGCTTTATGAATTTTATCACTATTCTACCACTCTATAATAATATTAAATTTACAGGAAAAGACAACAGGAGGTGAACTAAAACATCAATAAAAATACCAGCAAACTAGCTAAATGTTCAGAAGAAAAACTAGCTAAATTACATGAAAGAAAAGAATGGAAATTGCAGAGAAGCTGAGGTACATGGGTTGGGGCTTAACCCATGAGCCCAGATCTCTAGAAATAGATCAATAAAATGACATCTCTATACTCATTTCATAAAAATAACAGTATGTTACATCCATCAAAGTTTTAACAGAGCCTCATGGATTTACAACAAAACTTCGAATCCAATGGAATGGAATGGAATAGAATGGAAGTACTCTAATTAGCTCTTGATCATCTTTATTTATCCTAAAGGGGAGCTACCAACAGCTCCCTAAAACATAGTGATTTATTCCACTTTGACTCCAAGTAAAGCATCGATTGAGTGCACTTCCTCTTCAGTTTGCTTGGCTGCCTTTGATAGTTAAGGAGGGTGGAAAACCCCCTTGAATCTCTCCAATATTTCTCCATAATTCCTGACATTTTTCTCATTTATTCTCCAACCTTGATCTTCTAGTGGTAGGGAGCAAGTCCCTAAATTATCTCCTTCTCCAAATCTGCATAATCTGCCCAATATTCTCACAATATTATACAAACATAACCAATATTAGGCACAAATATGCAATTACCTTTAAACCTTCCTAAGAAAATATTAAAGCATAAGAAAAAATTATTAAGTGTACAAGGAGATATTTAATATCTCCTTTTGTGTGCATAAGGGAGGTAGATGGGCCTAAGAAAGGTTACATGGGCCTTAATTTATGTCTAATTTAGAGGCCCCTTAGTACTCATAAAGATATTTTCGATGATATATTGTACGCGTCGAATGGAGATAATATGACCAAGTTACAACCTTGAAAAGTTGGCTGCCAAACGAACCCCAATGGGGCCCACAAACTCTTGGTATTTCATCTCCTGGGGTTAGAATTTTGGTTGCTTAAGGTTCTCCTATGTTGTTAAATAATAAAAGGGCCCTTGAGCCTCATTGTACCACAGTTCAGAGGCCTATAGCCGCCACATATCTTCTCAGAGATAAGCTACCAACGCCCTAGGTAGTTCATTTCCATTATGTTTGTAAGCATATTTATGTAAATTAATATTAATGAGATGAAGTTTTGTTTCTACTACATCTCTGCATTTATGTGTATTTCTATATTTTATTGCATTCCTCCATAAGTCTGTATCAATGGTATCATATCAGTCTTCTCTTTCTCGATACTTCTTTGGATGTCCCCAATGAGGTTGAGGTATAAGGAGTTAGGGCTCAATATACTAGAACATTTGCAAGATCAACCTCGCAAACCCCAAAGACCGCCCATGGGGGCAGAAAAGAAATACGAGGGAGTAGGAGATTCTATCAAAATGTTTCTCAAGAAGGCCCTTGAGAAACAAAGGAACATAATGATGGGTAACTTTTCCCAGATTCTTCAACGGCTGCCCATTGGTGGCGCATTTGAATCCAACAACCACTTTGGAGGTTCCACTCCTTTTAAGATACAAGTAAACTTTAACAATCCCATATTTGAGCGCCAAATAGATGCAGACGTCATAGATATATGTTTGAATCTATTTGAAGGATATTTCTTGATTCATGACTTTTCTAACCAGGAAAAGACTACTTTTTCACTCCTCAAATTTTCCCCCCATGTCAAGGGCTGGTGGGAAATATAATGTGAGCAAAAGGATGAGAGGGAACCCTCTCTGTTCTCAGTTGCACCCCCTTGGGATTCTTTCTGAGATGCCATCAAGGAAAAATATTATCTCATGGGGAGTTATGAGGAAAAGTACATATAATGGACTACGATATTGTAGCAAAGGGATCAAGATGTCCATGAGTTGATGAATATGTTCCATATCCTATGCAAAAATTTGGGTATCAAATATTCAAAGAAACATTTGGTGATGAATTACCGTAGTTGTATACACATATACATTCAAAAGGAAATGGAGTTCCTCAACATCTCCTCGCTTGGTGCAACATACCGATATGCTTCTAATATTGAGCAGAAATTAAAATAGAAGAAGTGAGACTTTGGATCTGCAAATCATAATCAAGGGAAAGGTGCCCCCAAACTATAGAACAAAGGACAAATCCAAGGTGGGGTGACCCTGGAAAACCCTCCAAAGCCGCAAGAAAATAACAACACCGTGAAGCCAAAGAAGGACATGGGAAAGTGGTGTGAGTTCCATAAGAGCTCCACTCATAACACAAGTGAGTTTCGGGGCAAGCAGTCAATGGTGGCCAAGCTTAAGGCTTCAGAATCAGATGCATGCTCTAACTCTGAATTAGAACCTGACAAGGGGAATGACATAGGGAAGTATATTATCAATTCAAATCCCAATGCCACTGTTGCCACCATGAAGATCTAGAAGGAGGAACTGAAATATCAAGAGGAGGGGGGAGCGCCTCTTCCATTCCCAGATGTGGTTAAAGGGATCCATGCTACAATTCCTTATCGATAGCAAGAGCCAAAAGAACCTCATTTCAACATAGTTGTGAAGCATCTGGGCTTGCCGACCACAACACACCCACATTGGTACACCATCAGGTGGCATCACCAAGGATGAAATCTCTGCATCAGTCAATAGTGCCACCTTCCCTACAACATCAAGCCCTTCACGGATGAGGTATTATGTGACATTGCTCCTCTTGATGTTTTTGATGTATGATTAGGCAAACCATACTTGTGGAATAAACATGTTGTGTATGATTCCAAGCCTTGTGTTTTTATTGTTACTTTGGGCAATAAGTTGTACAGGATACCGAAGGTAGCACTTCCTACCGTCATCTCTTTGGTTACTTCAAAAAAATGCACTAATCTCATTTCCAAATCCATTTCTTAATGATTGGCCCTTAGGGTAAGAATAATATTGTGGCCATGACCTCCAAAAAGGGCTCCTCCACAAAAAAAAATAGATGGACAAGGTTTTGGAGGATTATGGGGACATCTTCACCTTACTTGTAGGGGTGCCTCTGCACAGTCACGTCAAACACTCCATCGATCTCACCCTAGGTGCATCGTTGCCCAATGTAAAAATATATCGGTGCTCTATTTTGGAGAACGATGAAATCAAGAGGCAGATTCAGGAGATGTTGCAGAAAGGTCACATTCGATGGAGTTCATCGCCTTGTGAGAGCCCGATCGTGTTGGTGCAAAATAAATATGGGACTTGGAGACTCTGCATTTAAAATCAGGCGCTGAACAAGATCATTTTTTGGAATAGGTACCCAATCCCATGGATTGATGACCTTCTGGACCAACTCAAGGGAAAAAAATATTTCAGAAATACTGACTTGAAGTCCAGGTATCATGAGGTACCAGTCAAACCCTCCAATTTGTGGAAGACTGCCTTCAAATCCAAGGACGGAATTTTCGAATGGTTGTTCATGCCTTTTAGGTTTTCAGGTTGACGAATGCTCCCGTAACCTTCATGAGGTTGATGGATGACATCTTGCGGCCATTCACCAACTCATTTTTGGTTGTATACTTGGATGACATCCAAATATTTATCCATAATTAGGAAGAGTACGTCCACCACATCCGAGAGGTCCTCCACACACTATGGCAACACAAGTTGTGTGCCAATTTGGAGAGGTGCACTTTTGGAATGACCCATGTTTATTCTCTGGGATACATCATTAATGAGCAAGGGGTGCATTTGGATCCAGCTAAGATTTAAGTCATTCAGGATTGACCAGCCCCAACCACTCTAATAGAGCGCAACTTTCTGGGTCTTTCCAATTTCTACCGCAGGTTCGTGTTGGTATTTTGTCATATCATTTTTCCCTTGATTCAAGTCACCAAGGGAGAAGTGAAATCACAATTTTTTTGGTTTTAATCTCAACAGAAAAAATTCATAGAGTTGGAACATCACCTTCTCTTTTCACTAATGCTCACATTACTAGACTAGAAAAAAACATTTGAGAAAGAGATAGATGCCTTCGACTATGCTATTGGGGAAGTTCTTACTCAAAAAGGGCATCTTGTGACATATCAGAATGAGACAATTTCTGACGTAATCCAGAAGTATCCCACTTATGACAAAGAGATGTATTACATTGTGCAAGCTTGCCGATGATGGAAGAATTACATTTTGGGGAAGGAAATAGTCATCTACACAGACCATCGACCCCTATAGTTCATACAGACACAAGGGAAGTTTCAGAATGATCACCATCAGAAGTGATCCACATAGTTGCAACAATATCATTTGAACATCAAATGGTATAAGTGTAGCACCAATAACGTTGCATACTAACTCAGCTAACCACCGATCATGGCACTAACCACTATGCTCAACTCTTATGGGCACAAGACTTATGATTGGGAGTTTCTCTACATAAGCGATCCATAATTCAACCACACATACAAGATGCTATTGGAGGGTAATCAACTTCCAAATTTTCACCTCCAAGATGTACTGCTATTTCACCTATGACACCTTTGTGTTCCTTCAAGAGAGAATGCAATGATGGTTTTGGAAGTGCACTACATTCGGGTTGCTGGGAATTTCAGGGTCGAGAAATTAGTGACAATATTGTAGAAGGATTTCTATTGGATGAAGCTTAAATAGGATGTCGAGAAGTACATTAGATCTTGCATTTTTGTGTCATTTCCAAACCGACCATCAAGGAAGCAAGGCCTCTATACTCCA